>OX103972.1:41582009-41662647 GCA_944470395.2 Schistosoma turkestanicum | reverse complement strand
GTTGGAGACATTTCTCTTTTACTCGAATTATTTGTCATAATGGAAAATTAGGTGGGATGATTGCTTGTCTAAGTAACTCAAATATCTAAGGGTATAACTTATTGTGTATTAACTGTGTTAATACCAAAAATCAGTGGCGGATTTTTAAGATAAGAGGTTCAGTTATGAAGTGCAAGAGTCACTGTAAGTAGGCTTAAACTAGTGTATTCAGAAGTTAAAATCGTTATCAAACGATAAGTATGTATTAACTGATTAAAAACTTAGGAGGTTTGCTTTCTAGAAGCAAAGTGCACCGGGTACAATAGATAAATTCTACTAAATCAGTGTAATACCCTACGAATGATAAATTTCAGAAAAACACTATACCACGTATACTTCGTAAACGTGGTACAAATCATCCATATCTGGTCTCACTTTAGGCGTAGATAGCTACGTTTTCCTTATATCAGACTAATACCATGGAACGAGAGGCGGTACACTTATATAAGTCTGTTCGGACATTTCAGGATGTGTATGTCAGAATCAATTTCTCGATGTTATTGCTGACTCCACCTGAGTTACTGTATACTGCGGATCGCAAAAGTATCTATCAATGAGATGCATATATTGACCACTCTATGCAGATGATGAATTTGAAAAATTATAGACAGACATATTTTCTCTTGTCTCCCATGAATCACAAACGTCAAGTCATTGAAAGACACTTTTGTCTGCCAAATATTTCATGGCACTAGACTCCAGCACAGAGATGGCCTAAAGATTAAAATTATGTTAGTAGGTCTAACAGATCAGAATGGCCTCTGAGAGAAACAATATTTCTGACCTAATATTTGAAATCAGTTGTGGCCGGCTCTCGACTTTCTTATCATAACCCCAACTATCAGGCTTCAAAGCTGCTAAGGAGTTTCAAAGCCGGCAATCGAATCAGGAAATGCCATGGCACAACAGAACTCTGGTCTGATGTTTATCGTTGAAATCATACTTCACCACAGACATTAAAGACACTGCACTTTTGGATTTCCTGCAAATCGATGTACTGCCTGGACTGTGTAGCACCAGGTGTCAACCATGTCATTTGCGGCACCCACAGAGTTATAAATTATTTCAATAGAAATCTGGTAAAACGTCAGAACCACTACTACAGAGATCAGGTACTGTTTGCGCTCTAGAACATGCTTCACCTAATTGATATAAATGAATCATCTGAACGCAAGCTTCTTCATATACAGAGAATAGAGCTTTAAGTGATAAAAACTTAAATTTACAATAGTTCAGTGATTCGAACACAAGCTAAATAAACTCTCCTGATTCAACCAAATTCTAGATAACTGATGGCGATATTGTAGATAATCATGATATCGTTCGCAAACATTTCAGCTATTATTTTTCCCGTCGCCGTAAAACGGGAACAGAAATACATATCCACACATTTTTGATGTTCATAACTAACTTTACGTCCGCTAACGTCATGCAGGTTTACGACTGCTCTCCTGATGGTATTCCTATTTCGGTTGTAAAGCACAGTAGTACAGAATTACCGTTATCCTGATTAAACGTGCTCAACCTGTGGATAGACCATGGAATCTACCTGTCAGTATTAAGGTGTGAGTACTCATATGTTGCGTACAAATGTCTCGTCCTAGTTAGCAGACGAACTCATCAACATTTTCAGCCCTAGTTACTATTCTCACGTCTTTTTACCTTACAGTGGTATGCTTTCACGAAGATAATGCAGTTGGTGAGACGTAAATATTTATTATGGTACAGAACTCTCAGACTAATTGTTTTATCGTGCTCCTTTTGTTTAACTGTACTAAAAACACTTACTTACGCGCAACTTTCTGCTTGAGTTGTTACCACCATGCTGCTCTTTATGTCGCTCACTTGATTACTGTAAATTCTGTGTTCTTTCACCACCACGAAATCATCCGCAAATATATTCCTTACCGTGGATGTATTTGTATTGTCTGAGACGGGCTAGTAATTAGTATTTAGTAGTGATTACAGTCAGTCTCCATCCGGTCATCACTTAAACCTTTTCAATAGTTTACTTATATCTTGGTCGTTTTTGCTTGTATGCATTGCTTATTTCCCTTACTACATGTATAGCCTGTTTCTTTCTCACAATAAGTACTTCGTCACGCTTCATCATATCGCTTTGGCTTACCGGCTTTTTCCACTTCGTTCCGCTCTGCTTTTACGTATTATGTTCTCATGTCTGTCCGCCTGAACGATCACATGATATGAACTAGTCTAAAAACATTTTATTGGATTTTTAATCGCCAACTGAGCACAGACGAGGTTCACATAAACATGATGCATGCAAACTGAAGGGAAGATAACACTCAATTGTTCGGCCAAATTTGGCCTCTTAAGTTGGATGATGTAATGATCGCGCTATCAAATGGCCTATCATCGTGACCTCCTCACTATCGAGAAAAATGTTAGAAATCATCTGCAAACGTCTTTCACTCTTTAATTTTTGAAAACTTGATTAGCTACTGTTAACATGGTTTTATGACCAAACACTTCTGCTGCATAGAGCACTTGAATTTTTTGATCAAATTACGCAACTCAGGGACTTGAGTCATATGGATATAAATGATGAGTTCTATTTTAGTAAAACGTTTGAAAACAGGTCGTGTCATCTTTTACAACTATGCCCAATCATCATACGTTGTCCTTTTCTATCCACCGTTAAATTCTTTTATATGGATATATCTCAATTTTCCTTTTTTGTCTTAAAGTCAACTTAATATTTATTGGTATTAAACGGGACTTGTATAATTATGGCGAATATAAACTTTACTGAAATTCTAGTGCATAACTGTATTTCTGATGAAAGTCTAAATAGTTTATTCACAACAGAGCTGTATCAGTAAGCTGTTTGTGAATAACAATATTTTTCAACCAAAAATTGTTCGTTATTTCAAAAGACTCATAAAGCGCGCCACCTCAACGTTGAAGATTCCAGTTTCTATACCATTGTCTCTAAAGGAAGGAACACCTCGTAAAATATCATATGTTATGGACACCTTGACAAATGCTGAAACATTTTTTCCCATTGGTTTTGTAACGATTAAACCAACATGCGTACGCACACCAAACAATTTTTCCTGTCTCCAGGTCATTATGCCACAAGCCATGACAATGTTCTGACTTGCCAATTCAAAATCTTATCGCCAAATCACAACACGGTTTCTCAACATTTGGGTTGTGCGTAACTTGTCCCTTTTTGTTCGCGTAGCACAATACAGTGAATCGAGTAAAGTAGCAACAATCCTCTATTCTAACAAATCTGAAGCATTCGATCAAGTATTTCATTGTATGTTACATGGTAAATTATATTCTTTGGGAATTCGCAACTCAGTCGGTTTATATAATTTTTAGATGACCTTCAACAAATAACGATGTTCAGCTGAAAATCCTGGGAGCTGAAAGGAATAACTAGTGGGGTTATAGAAAGGAGTGCTCTAGGCTTTCTTTTATTCCTAATATTTGTCAACAGCATTAATAGTTGCTCTAACTTAGGGTGGACTTTCCCACGCGCCAATGACCTTAAGGCAGTCTGCTCATATCATGGAGACGATATGTACAATGTCACCAGTTTCATCAAAACAAGAATGAGATGGAGTAGCACTGTGGTTCAACAAGTGCTCCAGGATCAGTATGGGATGCGGCAAGCCGGGACTCCCTTTTGAGTTGGATGGTAGGTCATTACATGAATGTGATACTACCTCAGACCTTGGATTCAGTTGCTATGATGATCTGAATTTTTCAGAACACATTTAGCAGATAAATTCAAAGGCACATAAACTTCTGGTCTATATAATTCTTAATTTTCACGGACATAAGTCTAGGCTAGTTCTGTTTACAGTTAGTGTCCCCCCAATGATTAAATTTTGTCCCTTTATACTCACTGGCCTTCGTAAGAGCAGCAAGGTAAAAATTGAAGGAATATAGAAATGCTTTAGGAAAATGAATTTAGAATGAAATGTGGACTCATATATTTTGCACGATATGACACAGTAAAGCCTTATCTTTTATTTTACTTCAAACTCGTACACAGATTACTATGATCTACGAACCCAGTATTAAACTTCGCCGGTATGTTCAACGATAAATTAGTAAATTACATTATTTACGTCAAAACATAGCATTCTAGGTCCAACGCAAGCCAAAACTCCTACTTAAACGAGATTTCTGTTGCAAAGAATAGGTTGCATATAGGAATACGGAGAACGGATACCATTAATTACTTAACACACGAGTAAAATAGAATTCATGATGGCCCCAACACACTCACTAGTCTGGCAATGTGTTCGACTGTAATTGCCTCGAAAGCTAAACTTAATGTGATAGGTAGTCTAACGAAAGCCTTTAATATATTAGCACATGGTCACTAATCACCTGTTCAAACTCTGGGTTTCATGCTATTTGACCGAATAGAATGTCTAACTTAGATTGCTCGATCAGTATTGGCTTTAACACTGAAATTAAATACGCTCAAGAGCGTATGTCATACCTTGTAATTCCAAAGGAAGTTCCATACACAAAATGCCTGTTTACGATAGCCATACGGAGACTAATAACAAAAATATCAGGACGGATGCAATAATTGATCCTCTGTTTGAGCTCTGAAAAGTGGAAGACATTTGCATTGTATCGCAACATCAGCCTACCATTGTAACACAGCAAAAAACAAGGCGAGTAAGAGTTTTACTCCGACAATCGTCGCTTCACCAACTTTAGTTCTGCTATCCTGTCTCCATATCAAAACCTTCGACATAGGCATCAATAGAGCTGAGTAACTCAGTTTACTGGAGAATATGCCTCATTGCCCTTAGCAATTTGATCATTACGATAAATTGTCTTGTCTCTTTTAACGTGTACGGTTATTAAGAATTAGTCATTATTATCATTTACATCATTCAGTTCGCGAACAGCTTTGAAAAAGTTACCCTCAAATTCTGTGACTTTCGATCGTTTGCATCTTGTTTCCTTAGTATTCTCTCGTTATGTCAGACCTAATTGAAATTAATACAAAGATAATGAGCATCCAAATACTAACTATAAGAAAAATGTTATTATCGAGTAAAAAAAGAAATGCTGACTCCGAGGACTGACCTATGGATAACAATTATCATTATTATTATATAAATAAAATGTACTACTGAATAAGTAGGTTGTCATATATTTATATTGCTTATACCATAAAATCTTGACTGACTCATCAACCAGCATACTCAAATTTATAAGTATTTTAGTTCTTGGTTTCTAGAGAATAATAAAAACTTCTCCAACTCTCCACATATATCTCTACAAGTTTCCTGATAAAGAATGACCTGCTCCTGTGAAATTGCAGATACGATTCAAAAGTTGCAGTTAAATTTTTACTTACTTCGTTTGACACATTATTAACCTTGTGAATCTTGTTAATCAGTACACAGTCACCAGTTCGTTACTTTAATTGTGCATGACTGGCAGCTATCAGTGAATTATCTTTAGGATGGATTTCTTAGTATTCGAATAATTTAATTCAAGCATATAACTGAACTACTTATGATTTGTCAGCTCGTTGCACTGGATGGCTTGCAAGCACGTTTCATGTCGCTTCAGTTTATCTTCAAATGATTTGGGGAACAGATTAGGAGAAATCTTGTATTTAATTGATTAACCTATTAACCTTATTTCGTTCGATGAAGTAAAGTTTGGAAGCTAGGTCTAAAACATATGTGAATTATATAGAGAATCCAACCTCTGCGCGGGAAAACCGGTAGGTAATTGAGGCTTGACAATGATGGAAATACTTAGAAAACAGGATTTCTATCCCGGTTTTCAGCAAACCTTTGTTATTTTTTGAATATCCTGTTGAAATTCCAAGTTGACATCTCTTGGAAATTATTCCCATAGAAAGAGTGAATTTAACTGCCGTTTTTAAAAACTTCTTGGCCGTCGTAGAGTTTCGAGGCATTTAAAATTATTTACCTCTAAATTTTCGTTGTACTCATAAAATTATATAATTCTCCCTGAGTTTCTGAGCTTCCTTCGTTAATACGTATCTCTTGTGTCAGAACCATATTATGAATATTATTTTCACAAAAGTTTAGATGAATCATATCGTGCTTCTGATAAGTGTTATTGAAGGCATGAAAGAACATGGTCAAAAAAATGCGTCATCTAATCATACAAATCCACTGGTCCCCAGTATGCTTTGTTTCAGCCGAGATGCACACCAATCATGCATTTCAACCCGTTTTGGTTTTATTTTGAGTAGTAGTTTGTTTTCGTCCCTGTTTCTTATTTCAGAAGCAAATTTCAATCACTGAGCGATCACTTATATATACGGGTTCGTCTTAATAACTTTACATATATATTGGATATAGTTTGTTGCGGAGCGATCTTTCAAAATACTTAGCTACTACAGGTGGGTCAACTTGTGCTCATGAGAAATAATAGAGTTTATGTTTATAGGGATGCTGTGTTTATATGCATACTAGATTCAAACTATCAAAAATTCACAGTCGTGTGTTATTTTAACACATTCTCAGTTCTGTCTCAAAATTCCCAGTAATTACATTACTGTTGAATGCATAACAATAAGCTTTTAATAAAAATAAATCGTCTTAAGCATCAGGCATTTATGATTACTTAGAGGCGACTTTTACTAGGCTCATCTGATCTTACATTAAAATCTCTTTTATGGAATGCAGTGATAAGCAACGTATGGAGTGATAGAGTTGAAGAATAGAACTTGCGAAGATAGGGAGAATAATACCAAGTGCTGGAGGTACAGGGGAATCAGAGTTGATCTGATTATGGCGTACAACATATCAAGCACGTCAAATCATCTCAACGTGAGCATCTTACCGAAGGATCACCACCTCACTCCTCAAGGCAATGCTCGAGAAATTGCACATCAAAGAGCGAATACTTATGTTTGTGCACACTTTTTCCACCGGGGTTGTTGCAACGTGGAATGCTCTCTCAGACAAGTTGACAAATTCATATTCGACTGACTAGAATCAGTGCAGTCGAGTGGCTAGACCCCCATCAGTTGGACACTATCTAATACCTGGAACCTTACAGAGAAAACGAAAGTCGAGCTCCAGGACAACAGTTGGTTTATACTAGCTTGTGAAAAAGATATTGGATATCGAATCCCACTTTTCTGGTGTTAGCAGAAGTGCTGTGTGTAAAAAATGCAAATGTTTCAACCGAAATAATATTACTCAGATATTATGCATAAATTAAAGGTAGTGCTGCCAATGTGTCTGATTTCTTACCGCAGAGACTTATCACACATTTTAAGCACAATAAAGAGGACAATCGTAAGTACTCAAACAAACAAAAAAGGAGAAACAAAGGCGTACATTGGCAAGAGTCCTCAGGTAAACTTATTTCAGCTACTATCGGCAACGCGTTAAGTTGCCGCATTTTCTCCCAGCACGGAGTAAATCGTGAGACTTACTAAAACTCACTCCACTCAAGTCTTCTGTTTAGAAAAGATTTTTTTGTTAACCAAAGTAATGCAACATAGCACACTTTACAGCAGACCAGCTGTCGTCCGGGCTCAAGTCCATTTTCAGAGATAAGTCGGCTATACGGCTGGAATACAGATTGTTTGATATTCATGTGCGACTTCCTGATTATCACGAGGACCTCAGGTGACGAAGGTATTGGTAATTGGGGGTATCGGAAGGATTTGATTGTGACCAATATGGTCTCACATGCTGTTACGGGAATGAGGGTGGATGACACTTCCCGGCTGCCCACACCTTGGAAAGCTGTTTGCTAGACTTGAAGCGTGACCGCAGAGTCCAAAGGACAACTGCTTTAATCCAGTTACTGACGGCCTTCTTACGAAAGGTTTCTTGAGTAGTAGCTCCGCTCTTAAAAGCCCTTAGTGGGCAACCTTATCGCCGGAGACGGAAATCTGTCAGGTAGAGTGAGGTGTAACATTTTAGGGTCGACCTTTTCTAATCCTTCCTTCCTTGTGAGAAGGCAGCATCGCTGCAGATGCTGTTTGTCCGAGGGAAACACCTTAATGCTGCTGTCACACCCCTCTACAGTCAGCAGTAGGACTTCGCCCCCAGACCTTGAATAGCTGCTTTTAGTCTCACCGTTCTCCAATCAACCTGCCTGGCATGGTAGAGCCTACAGGAGCATATTTTTCAGCCAATATAGCTCGGTTAGGTCATCACGATAGTCAAGCCCAACCACCACGTCATGGTAGCAGCTACGGTCGGGACATGTGTTACTTATGCCGAACCACCGACTACCTTGACGAGCTATGTTTTATGGTGTAGGAGTGGGTTGGAAGAAAGTTAGGGTGGACGAAACCAAAACATGGCAAAAATCCATGAAGTCTCTGACAGGTGGACTGAGTCAGGTTGGTAGATGTAGGCTACCTGGTTGGGGTCCGCGAGACGATAGTCACCGATGGTTAGAGACCTTGAATGATACTGCTCAAAACCGTTTGCTATAGCGCAGGTGCATTAATTCTTTTTGTTTTCTCAAATCCTAATCTTCTTCATTAGCAGTAATTCTTTTACTATCTCTATCACCATAGGATTTGAATTGACAATTGTGTCACTGTGCTAATGTGGTATGGCAACATGAACTGATGTACTTACGTACGAAGTTCTACGTTGTAACTGACTGACTGACTTAAATTGCTGTTTTTAGTCTTACTGACCGTAACTATTAGCTTGACGTGGCGGTCAGGCTTACCTATCCTGATGACCCAGTCGAGCTATGTTGGCTGGCCTAATATGTCAGGCAGGTCAACTGGAGAACTGTAAGACTAAAAATAGCAATTTAAATCTCGCCTACGTCATAAGTGACGCAGGTTGGCAAAAGCTAATTGAGCATTCTGTATCCGAGCTGAGATTTCGTCAGTCACCAGGGCATCATCACTGATGAGACTCCCCAGATAAATGAAGCGGTCAACACGCTCGACTTCTTCACTCCCTATCACTAGTTCAGGTACCGATGCGATCCAATCTTGAAGCGACCTTTTGCATTTCGAGGGGGTAAACCGCATCCCGAACATGTTTGCATTGTTGCTTAGGGTAGTCAGAAGACTCTGCATTTTGTCAGCGTCTTCACCAAATGAGACCTTAAAAGTCGTCCCAACGCTGGACCCAACTAGATCACATCGCCATCAGCCACCGATGGAGAGGTTCGATAGAAGACGGTCGCTCGTTCTGGAGCACATGTTTAGATTCAGATCATGCCCTAGTGCGAGCGCGTATTTGTTTGAGGCTTACTGGACATAGGAAAGACACCGTAAAGAAGCCTCTTAGGGTTCTACTTCATGATAGAATAACTAAGAATGTATTTCAGGAACAAATAGAAAGACAGGCGACCATGTAGTAAATGATGCCCACCATCGGGCAGCTTGGAATGATATCAAAGAAGCTGTGAAAACAGCAGTGATACCTGCTAGTAAGGTAAACCATATGACCAGGAAGAAGCCGAGGATCTCAGTAGCATCCACCGAACTTATAGACGCTCGTAAACTCATCTCAGCTGGCTCTGAACATGATGAAGAGCGAAGTCAGCTTACGCGCAGGCTGATGAAAAGCCTACGAAACGACCGTGAACAATGGTGGGCGGCGAAAGCGGGAGAGGTGGAAAAGGCAGCGGCGATAGGCAACAGTAGACGACTTTTCCGACTTATCAAGGAAACTGGTATTAGGAATCGTAGTGTAAGTGAGACTATCTCGGAAAAGGATGGGACTATTATTTATTCTCAATCCAGGAGACTGGATCAATGAGCAGAACACTTAAGCGATCAGTTCGACTGGCCTTCAGCCACACTTCGTTTACCCACAATCTCCAGTCTTCCTGAATGGCGATTCGACGTAAGCCCTCCGAACCGTTATGAAGTTGAAAAAGATATAGGAAATCTAAAGCGAGGGCGAGCAGCAGTCAGTCAGTTGCAACGTAGAACTTCGTACGTATGTACATAAGTTCATGTTGCCATACCACATTATTAGCACAGAGACGCAAATGTCAAATCAAATCCCATGGTGATAAAGATGGTAGAGGTATTAATGTTATAATAAAGAAGAAAGACAAAGGTAGAGGTGCTGGCTAATCCAGAAGATTAGGATTTGAGAGAGCTCAAAGAGTGGATGCACCTGCGCCATTGCAAACGATTTTGAGCCATGTCGTTCAAGGTCTCTAACCATTGATGACTTTCGTCTCGCGGACCCCAACCAGGTAGTCTACATCTACCAACATGACTCAGTCCACTTGTCAGTGACTTCATGGATTTCTGCCATGTTTTGGTCTGGCCGCCCCTAGCTTTCTTCCAACCTACTCCTACACCACAAAACATAGCTCGTCGAGGCAGTCGGTGGTTAGGCATACGTAACACATGTCCCAACCACCTCAACTGATGAAGTTTCACCACCATTGATCTGCCATCCTTACCTAGTACTCGTTTCCTAACGACAGCATTGCTTACTCGGCTGTCCCACGATATACGAGCAATGCTTCGAAGACACCTATGATCGAATACTAGTAACCTACGAACATCTTCTACTCTTAACGGCCATGTTTCACAGCCATATAAGAGAACGGAACGAACTGCTGCGCAGTACACCCGCCCTTTGGTTAGCGAACGGATATCACGCCTACGCCATAAGTGACGCAGGTTGGCAAAAGCCAATCGAGCTTTCTGTATCCGAGCTGAGATTTCGTCAGTCACCAGACCGTCAGCACTGATGAGACTCCCCAGATAAGTGAAGTGATCTACACGCTCGACTACTTCACTCCCTATCACTAGTTCAGGTGCCGAAGCAACCCAGTCTTGAAGCAACATTTTGCATTTCGAGGGGGTAAACCGCATCCCGAACATGCTCGCATTGTTGCTTATGGTAGTCAGAAGACTCTGCATTTTGTCAGCGTCTTCACCGAATAGAACTATGTCATCGGCATATTCTAGATCAGTAAGCGACTTTCCTGGTAGAAGGTCAACCCCTGAAAAATCTGACGAGCTTAATGTTAACTCTAAGAGGATGTCTACGACAAAGTTGAACAAGAATGGAGAGAGTGGACAGCCCTGACGGACACCACTTGATGTAGAGAATTCAGATGACAGTTCGCCATATGCTCTCACCCGACCAGTGGTGTTCGAGTAGAGTGCTTGTATAAGGTTAATGTACTTCTTTGGTACACCTTTCAATGACAGACACTGCCACAGAACCTCACGATCCACTGAGTCGAATGCCGCCTTAAGGTCCAGGAACACGACTATTGTCGGACGTCTAAATGTGTGTCTGTGTTCCAGGACCTGTCGTAGTGTGAAGATGTGGTCTATACAACCACGTCCAGGTCGAAAACTAGCCTGGTTTTCTCGAGTCTGCTCTTCGCGAGCTCTAGTTAGACGTCTAAGTATAATCGAGGCTAACAATTTAGAAACTATATTAGTTAAACTTATTCCCCTGTGATTGTCACAAGAGGACTTCTGTCCTTTCTTGTAGATTGGGACAATTAGCGACTGAGACCAGTCAGATGGGATTACGTCCATTTCCCAGATTCTACCTAGGATCTCGGTCAGTCTAACCGTTAAAACTGGACCACCATCCTTAAACATCTCAGGGGTAAGCCTATCGGGACCTGCCGCTCTACCTCTCCTTAGATTTCCTATAGCTTTCTCAACTTCATGTAAACTGGGAGGACTTAAATCGATTCGCCATTCAGGATGACTGGAGATCGTGGGCAACCGAAGAGTGGCTGAAGGCCAGTCGAACTGATCCCTAAAGTGTTCTGCCCATCGGTCCAGCCTCCTAGATTGAGAATGGATAATAAGACCATCCTTTTCCGAGATAGTCTCACTTACATTCGGGTTCTTAATACCAGTTTCTTTGATAAGGCGGAAAAGTTGTCTAGTGTTGCCTATCGCTGCTGCCTTTTCCATCGCTTTTGCTTTCGCCACCCACCACTGTTCACGGTCGTTACGTAGGCTTTTTATAAGTCTGCGCCTAAGTTGAGTACGCTCTTCATCATGTTCAGAGTCAGGTGGGATGCGTTTTCGTGCATCCATCAGTTCGGTGGATGCGACTGAAATCCACGGCTTCATCCTAGCCTTATGGTTTACCTTGCTAGCAGCAGGTACTGATAGATTGACTCCTGAGATTTTAAAGGATGGTGGTCTAGTTTTAGCAGCTAGGTTGACCGAAATCTTAGGTAGAATCTGGGAACTGGACATAATCCCATCCGACTGGTCTTAATCCCTGATTGTCCCAATTTATAAGAAAGGACAAAAGTCCTCTTGTGACAATCACACAGGAATAAGTCTAACTAATATAGTTTCTAAATTGTTAGCCTGGATTATACTAAGACGCCTTACTAGTGCTCGAGAAAACCAGGCTGGTTGCAGACCTGGACGTGTCTATATAGACCACATTTTCACTCTGCGACATGTCCTGGAACATAGGCACACATTTAGGCGTCCTACAATAGTTGTGTTCCTGGACCTTAAGGCGGCATTTGACTCAGTGGATCGTGAGGTTCTGTGGCAGTGTCTGTCATTGAAAGGTGTACCAAAGAAGTACACTAACCTTATACAAGCTCTCTACTCGAACACCACTGGTCGCGTGAGAATCTATGGCGAACTGTCACCGGAATTCTCTACTTCGAGTTCAGGGATGTCCACTTTCCCCATTCTTTTTCAATTTTATAATAGACATGCTGCTAGATATAACATTATCTTCATCTGAATGTTCAGTAAAATCGCTCACTCACCTAGAGTATGCCGATGACATATTCCCACTTGGTGAAGACGCTGACAAAATGCAGTCTTTTGACTTCCCTAAGCAACAATGCAAGCATGTTCGGGATGCGGTCCGTCCCCTCGAAATGCAAAATGTTGCTTCAAGACTGGGTTGCATCGGTACTTGAACTAGTGATAGGGAGTGAAGTAGTCGAGGGTGTTGATCACTTCACTTATCTTGGGAGTCTCATCAATGCCGATGGCCTGGTGACTGACGAAATCTCAGCTCGGATACAGAAGGCTCGATTGGCGTTTGTCAACCTGTGTCACTTATGGTCCAGGCGAGATATCCGCTTGTTAACCAAAGGACGAGTGTACTGCGCAGTAGTTCGCTCCGTCTTATTTTATGGCTGTGAAATATGGCCAGTGAGAGTAGAAGATAATCCTAGGTTACTAGCTTTTGATCATAGGTGTCTTCGTAGCATTGTTCGTATATCCTAGAACACCCGAGTGAGCAACGCTGTTATTAGGAAACGGGTGCTAGGTAAGAATGGCAGATCAATAGATGAAGTAATGAAACTTCATCAGTTAAGTTGGTTGGGACATGGGCTGCCTATGCCTAACCACCGACTGCCTCGACGAGCTTTGTTTTGTGGTGTAGGAGTAGGGTGGAAGAAAGTTAGGGGCGGCCAAACCAAAACATGGCACAAATCCATGAAGTCATTGACAAGTGGACTTAGCCATGTTGGTAGTTGTCGACTACCTGGTTGGGGTCCGCGAGGTGATAATAATCGATGGTTAGAGACCCTGAATGACATGGCTCAAAACCGTCTGCAATGGCGACGGTGCATTTATTCTTTGTGTTCTCTCAAGTCCTAATCTGCTGGCTTCTTCAACCCCTCTGGTTTTGACTTTCTAAACTTTTCTCACGGAATCATACTTCTTGAATAATATCTTCTAATCCTAACCTCTCCGATTACTTCTAATCCCTTTACTACCTCTTCTTCCATTGGATTTGTATCGAAAATTATACCTCTGTGCTGATGTGGTATGGCAACATGAACTGATGTACTTACGTACGAAGTTCTACGTTGCATCTGTCTGACTGGCTGACTCTGACTGAGAGGTGCTGAGGAATCCAGAAGATCAGGATTTGAGAGCGCTCAACGAATGGATGCTTCTTTGGTCCTTTTAGTTACATTTAGCTATGGTTTTAGATCATAGGTGTCTTTGAAGCATTGCTGGAATATCCTGGAACAACTGAGTAAGTATTGTCGGCGTTAGAAAAAGGATACTTGATACGGATAGCAGTTCAGTTAATGATGTATTGAATCTTCAGCAGTTGAGGTGGTGTGGGCATGTGTAGCGAATGCCCAACCACCAACTTCCTGTAAGAGCGATGATGCCTGGTGTAAGGGTGGGCTGGAAGAATGGTTGGGCCGGTGAAACCGAAACATGACACAAATCCATGAAGTCATTGACAACTGAACTAAGCCATGTTAGTAGGTGTCGACTACCTGGTTGTGGTCCGCGAGATGCTAGTAATTGATGCTTAGAGAAATCGAACGACGTTGCTCAAAATCGTTTGCAATTGCGCAGATGCATCCACTTTTTGTCTACTCTCAAATTCTAATTTTCTGAATTCCTCGTGACGTTTTTCCTCTTTCTAAATTTATTTCAGTAGATTATACTTCTTTAATAATATCTTCGAACCGTAATCTTCTCCATAACTGCTAATACCTCAACTGCTATGTGATTTCAATTGAAAATTCGATCTCTGTGTGGTAATGTGGTATGGCTACTTTAACTGATGTTCGTACTTACGTATGAAGTTTTACGCTGACTGACTGATAGTTCTCAGATCTACAGTCTATGACTTCATGAACAGAATCTTATTTTTGGATTTGTCCTGATAATTTTTCACAATATTCTAAATCAGTTAGCATCGGCTGTATAAGTAGTTAATGGTCAAGTTTAAGTATCACTTGTTTCTAACGTCTAAGCAGGCGATTCACAGCCTCGTCAACTGATTCCTCAAAAATAACTACGAATTATCTCTGCTTTCAAAAACCACGTTTAATACTCATCGGAAATGACAAAAACCTCCTGTCCAGTACACCTTCATCGCTTAGTAAACATGGATATCTTGTTTACACTATAGTTGACGCTAGTCGCATTAGCGTCGTAATCTTTTTGGATCGGTATCAAGTAAGTAACTTAATGTAAGTAGGTTTGAAATCGCTCAAATTTTTTTAACCCCAAACAATTACTTTGTTCAACACTTAACTGCATTTCTTTTTAAGCACCTTGTGACACGCTTGAGAAATCCCTTCGAAAGATATCTGGTCGGACTGATGGTAGTTGTAGTCGGTTCTATAATTGAGTTTGCACTTTGTCTTTTCTGACTTGTAAATATCTGTCCTCACGTTTTTCTTTTGACATTTTTCTTCATACTGCTTAAAAGTGCACCATTGCGCAGGGTCTCACATTATTTGGCTACATTCAGTGTCTGAGAACTAAATATGCTATTATTCTACCTGCTACAAAGCAAAGAGAGGGCAAATTTAGAGGTAATCTATATAGGAAGCACATCAATGCCAAAGGAGATTGATAAATTGCAGTTCTAATCATCAGTGGGAAGACTTAATTAATATAAATGCATTCAAGGCAAAAATAGTTCGAAATTAAAGTTCTGGTGCTTAAACCCTTAGGTCATAGCATTTAAAATGATGTTAAATATTTCATCAACTACTAAGCACTACTTTTAGGTCTCAAAGAAGTTCAGTTAATTTTGTGTCCGTATATCAATCTTTATTACTATTTTTTCAAAGGTATGACGAAAAAGAAAAATTCATCAACCTAGCCGTATTATTGATTGCCTCCAACTGTTTATTTATCCACTTTTGTTGACTTATACCGGGCTGGAAGTTTATCTTAGCATCATAACTTGTTCTTAACTCCATTAATTGAGACCAACTTTCCATCTTTAGACAGATCACTGGGAGATTCAAGATAGTTCATTTACATGCTCACAAATTCAGTCTGTTCTCAGCTAACATCAGAGTTTTAACCATCACTGCAAATGTGGTCGCAACTTTGTCTAAAGTAAATGAAATGCTACGGGCAGTAAACCACTAAAATTTCTTTTATATACAATCGATTTTACGTATTCAGCATGTTTGAACCATACTACCTAGCGACCACAAAACTTATTTCACCATTAATCACAGGTCTTAAGGATGTAATGAATTGAAACTCAGTAATAATAGAGATTATTTATAATTCGGGTTTTTAGCGTCGTTTTTTCATCACTGAAATTATATGTGTTTCAATATATTTACTAATGTTAATAGGTTTAGTTCAATTCATTATGGCCGACACAAATTCCACCTCAAAAGAAAACAAACATATTGACATGGATAAAAAAGGAATACCAAGGGCTGAGTTCATCGAAGATGTAGATGCTTACATGAAGGCCAACAATTTTTCTACGCTTATGGAAGCTGGGCGTTCTTTCGAAGAATTATATCAAAAATACAAAATTATTGAGCAGGCTCTATTACAGCGTAAAATAAGATTAATGCAACAATTGCCGGATATACAGAAAACATTGGCTGTTGTCCGACAACTACAAAAACAAAACACCAATTTAGATGTAACATTTGAAATATCTAACCAGTTGTTTACTCGTGCTCATATTCCCAAAGCAGATAGGGTTGGTTTATGGTTGGGTGCCAATGTTATGTTGGAGTATGATCTTGAGGAGGCTGACAAAATCCTAGTTGAAAATGAACAATCAGCTCAACAGTCCTTGCAGGATGTAGATCAAACATTAGAATTCCTTAAAAATCAAACCACTACAGTTGAAGTCAATTTGGCCCGTTTACACAATCTGTCTGTAAAACGTGGGCGTCAAAATCAGGCATCTGAGGTAAATACATAAAGGAGACGATGTGGTGGCATTCTGGAAAGAACTATTGAAGAGTAGTCTCTTACCTGCCTATGTATAATCTAACGGCTTTCTCGTGTATATTATATAGGTTTCTTTGGTTTTACATTTGTATGAGTAAACTATGCTTCATATGCAAACTACAGATTGCTTCAAGAGTTTTTTAAAGTCTCACAGTCTCCTACTTTTTTCAATAAATACTTAGTTTTGTGTTCCATGTTTCTAGGGATTTCCTAATTTTACTATATTCTCAAGAAATTTTTCAGTACTTCGCTTGTTTCCAATCGAAATAATTACCTGTAAAAAAGTCTGAAATCTTTGTTCAAACGTTATCTCACTTACTGTCAAAACCATCACTCTGAGTATTGTGCAAATCTCTTTCATATTGTTTTAATTTGCAATCATTTCGTTCAATTTCGATATCATCAAAAGATCTTGATTCTTCTCACTAACGATAGGCTAAAGTATCTAAAGGAAGTGTATTCTATTAGTTTATAGGCTTACTCAGTTAAATTTACAGCAAGTTTTAATTTACTTCGATCAGTTTTAGTTGATTTATGTGCTTCTTGTGCAGTAACGTGTATTACTTGATTAGTGTAAGAATGTGATTTTTTTGTTACAGGTTAACATGCGAGTGCTTTATTCAAAAAATAGTGACAACCTGTTACCTTATTGTTTTTAAAATCATATAGTTGACGGTCGGGATTGTCAATAAACTGGAAGAAATTATGTTTTAATAAGTCATTTCGCTGCAGGTACTAAGGCAAAGCTTGTCAACAAAGTTCTAAGCATACATTTAACAAAGCTTTTTGGTTAGGTTTTAGTAGCTTCTTGATAGTTAGCTTTTCATCTGTCCGGTCCAGGCGAAGTTTTGAAATAATTTTAGGTTAACGCACAAATCTACTCTCACACAGTTTAAGGTACGTTTATTATTATCGTTTATCAGAATGTGTCGCTTTGAAAGAAGTTCGGTTGCACAAATATGAATTAGGACAATTTGTAATTGATTCCAGAATGAAGGTGGCAACCTACACTTGTGCCCTAATAATTTTATTGTCTCTACTCTACTTTCATTTTGGGTTCTCACGTAAGAGGTTACTGATTAGAAAAGACATGTACTCCTTTATCTATGTAGAGAGTTGTTTATAACATTCATTTTAACAGTAGTGTGATGTAAGGTGTGAATAAGATTAATGCATTTATCTTAGTGTTAGTTTTAGTATGTGTACCACCGAAGCGATCATGTGTAGTATCTTGGTGTTAGTGGGACATAGATGGAATTAAAGCATGACTACGTTGCTGCGCGCTGATTGGCTAACTTCCTATCCAATCAGCGCCTGATCGGGTCTTGGAGAACAGGGTAGAAAGTTCTCGTGTTGTTGGCTGCACGCTGATTGGCTAAATCTAACCCAGTCGATCACGTGAATTACAATCCAGAAGCTTCTCATGAAAATACTATAAAGAAACTAAAATTGTATCTATTTCTCCTTCGGCTTCTTATTTCCATTTAACCTTGCTATTTGGAATATAATCTTTTCCTGTTCAGCCGTGTTTTTGATTCTTTGGAACTTGTCCAGTGTATTGTGGTCAGAGAATACTAAGCAATAGGATTTAGCTGGAAATTATGCAAGCGAGCGTTACAATACTTAGGAATGGGAAAGTATGTGGTGTGTTCTATATATTTCTAAGAAGATTTGATGAATTTGCTTCGTAACATAAAATTAGCTTACTTTTGTCAGGTTCATACTACAATACTTAGTCTTCTTCATATTGCAGTTTGTATTAAGAAAGTGTATTTGAAACTCTTCATCTTCCAAATATATTTGTTTCGGGATTGGTTTAAATCTTCATTCATCTAAGACGTTACATAAGCATTATTCGGTTGCCAACTGGAGAAATATTGTCCCTAATTTGGAGTTCTTTGATTTACAACACAGGAAATCGAAAATATATATCTATCATAACAAACATAACAGATGAGTACTTTGTGTTACTCTACAATTGTGTCATCACTATTGAAAGTCACAGACATGAGGATGACTTTTCGCCAAGTACGAGGATTCCGTTTCTTAAAAATTCAGTAAACCTTTAAATAAGTGCAGCGGAAAAATTCTGAGTTGTTTATACCGTATTGTGTCTCAGTCATACAGACTGATTTTTTTCGTAACAGCTTGTAGAATCATAAATTTAAAACATACTGAAAAGTTATAAATTCAATTAAGCAGTTGTGTATTGAAATATCTCAACTGATCCAATATATTGTTTAATATACAAAATGTTTTAAATATGACAACGTCCAGGTAACCAAAATTTTCAGTTTTTTAACTTCATATATTTCGGTTCTGATTAATTTTCCACAACAGTATTGTGTTTGTTAACTTTAGTTATGTCTGTAATCAAAGTGAGTTGTTCAAGAATCCTGCGTCCACATAACCTTTGTGTATGATAAGTAAAAATCTATAACTAGTATTTCAAGGAGAAAAAGTATGCGAGTACAACTTACATGGTATCCTGATAATGAAAATTAATGTCACATATGAATTGTAAATTACGTTCAAATTGGCACGGCTACTATTGAACAGACATCTATGTGCCAATAAATAAGTCAAAATCAAGTGATATATATATGTATATAGTTCTAGTCAGTGTAGATGCCTTATGCATAGTTCCAACCTTTAAATACTCATTATCACGACTGAAATTCTGGTGTGCTCTTTTTTGGTAATGCGTTTATAGCAGCTTCGTATAAACGTTTCCTGATCTCCGTTACATGAAAATAGTATTTACACAAAATTAAGCTGATTGTGGTTGTACAGGGTTGGATTGGGCAAGTGTTTTCGATGATGCTGAAGAAACACATTGTACAGGAGTCTATTTTGACGTACTATCTTGTGAATGAGACTAAGACTATCAACTCAAGAAACCCTAGTTTTCAGTAGAATACTTGCTTAGATTCCGACAACCAAACTGTATTATCTTAACGTGAATCAAGAGCTAAAGAATACTGCTCTATAAACGCATGCTGATAAGGCTTATGTTATTAATGAACTATTTTCTTGACAGTACTTTGTCTCCCAATGTTCATTCATCTCCGCATACTTTTTCTTCTGTTTCTCCTCCTCCTAGTTTTAACGTCTCTTACCGACAGCTAATCTATTTTGGATATTCTGTTTTGTGTAGACAATCTAAAGTTACCAAGCTGTTAATTTCTGATACTTGTCACCGCATGTGACAAGTAAAGCAGGTATTATCTAGCCGTCTAATGGCTTCTAGACTAGCTCATCGTATAATCCCAAGTTTTTTGTAGTGTCTTTACGTCTTACTTGATGAACCCACCACATCATTGTCACACAGTTAGTGAGAACTATGCATGTAAAATTTTTAAGTACAAAATTTAACAAAGCATACATTAAAATTAAAAACTTAATGGTCAAAAGGAGATAGAAGTATCCACTTTGTGATTAAAAGCTTTTGTAAATCATCTAAAATACTATAAGCAGAAAGACGTCTCAGGTAACCAACTTTTTGGAAATTCAGTCAAAAATGCTACCGTTTTACGTCAGCTTCTGAGTACATTCTAATCGAAATGTCGCTTTACTTCCTAGGAATCCACTTATCTTCATTTACAATATTCAATCAACAGCATATTTCCTATTTCAAAGCAAAAAGTTGAGGTGGAAGTGTTTTATTGATTAACCAAAAATATTTATTGAGAAAAATCATTTGTTAAACAACACTTTTTACGAATAGATCGACTACGAAAGCTAATAACGAACTCAGCAGAAGGAAAATAACATTCTTAAATTCTAGAACTTTTGAGGAGGATTAGATAACAAATTGTTGCATTTTCACACAAAATGTTATCGAAATCCTTTAATAATTCATCTCTACGATTTCCCGTAAGTTAGTTGCATGTGTCATTATCATATAGATTTTCCAAGTAGTAAAAGTAGATTACATCTAGCGAAACATGTTAATATTCACCAAAAGGTTAAAATCAATCAAGTAGGGGTAAACAGGTTTAATTAGTAAAAGTCAGTAAGTTTAGCAAATGATTGGACTGTTATTCAGTGAATTTTTACAGTGGTAACCAATTTACTCAACAGTCAAAATTAGTTATGCCGACAGTTACACATGAGTGTTAACATTTGTTACTGTTCAAAAAGGTAAACAACTTTACCCGGTGAGTATAATTTAAAATTATGAGAAGATTAATTAAGGATGATTCTATCTGAACTAACCTTGTACTTGAAACTTTATCATTTGTTAGTTGATGGACAACTTTCAATAAATGCTCCATTCCATTGACTCCTAATCGTTTAAATAATATAGTACTTTTTTTTCCAGTTTGTAACTTTTTGCAAAATATGTATTCTAGCATTTGACCAATTGTGTTTCGTCGGATATTACTACGCATAAATTTGTCCCATGAATTCGTGCACATTATTTGTACAGCGATTGCTTCATCTATACACGATATAAAGGCCTCTAATGATTTGTACGATTCTTGTCGTAAGAATTTCGTACTGGAATCTTCACTAATACGACCCAGTAATGTTGTGATGATTACCTCTGCATGTGAATTGAATAGGTGACCTTGTTTTATAGCATTTAAATAATTACATAAAAGCCGAATGGTTTTTAAACCCTTCAACGAAACCTGGATTAAGTAAATATTGAGTTGTTGAATAGAATTTTTTTATGTAGAAATAATGAAATATATGGTATAAATGAAAACTTGAACACTTCAGTAAACGTGAATGAATGATACAGAAAGTTCTGATAAAATTAAGTGAACGATCATATCTAATGACAAATATTTTAGCTGACTGATTAAGGATAATTGATATACGTACAAGACGATGGATTTTCTTACGGTATATAGAGGGAACTAGTTCAATTTTCAGATAAGATTTTAACAAATCCTTGTGACTACTGTTTACTAATCAATGAGAAATCAATCTCCGTATAAGGGTGGTTATGATTCTCTCGCAAGAATAAACAATCATTTATAAGGTAACAATTAACACTATATGTTAAACAACGAGCCACTGTCTGCTTAACGATAGTCATATACTTGATAGATTTCCTAATGATTAATTTGCTTTCCTCAATTTTAAGAAGAGTTCAATAAAAAAAACTATGGGAGGATCATAACTAGCTTTTATCCAAAGCCAAGTTTCATAAAATCTAAAGCTACAGGATTTCATGATCTCTTGGACTCCTAATCTTCTGGATTCTTCAGCACCTCTACCTTTGTCTTTCTAACCTTATCTCACTGAATTATATTTTTGAATAATATCTTAAACCCTAGTCTTCTTTATTATAACATTAATACCTCTACCATCTTTATCACCATGGGATTTGATTTGACATTTGCGTCTCTGTGCTAATAATGTGGTATGGCAACATGAACTTATGTACATACGTACGAAGTTCTACGTTGCAACTGACTGACTGACTGACTGGACTCCAACAGAAGATGAGTCGTGTTGAGCCCACAAGTCCCAGTCAAATACAGCTTTCGTTTATTATATGTTGTCATGTTATAACCTGATCACCTTTCTTTCTATCTAGTCTCAGAGTCCGTAAATAATGCAGTGTATCTAAGCTACCGGAATGGAATTCAATGCGACCTAATAAAGTTGTTGTCCTAATGTAGCAATACCAATTTAATTACTGTAAATTTGATCATCCGGACTATAAAACACTAAGATGATGTTGCTTTCGAGCATCAGAAATTTCTCGGAGAGGATGATGATCTAATATATATTGTCACCAAACATCCTCAGCCCAGAGATGACAGACTTTACAATCATTGATAAGGAATGCTCTCATCGATAGGGGTAAAGCATGGATTGAGCTAAACATTGAAATAATCGTAGAGAAGCATATATGTTCCCTCATCATCTTGACGCACATGCATATCATTGGTTTGAAGCCAGGGTTTTTAAGACACCTAGGTAACCCTTTTTTTATTATTATCTGGTTTAAGCGTTAAACACCTGCTTCCTTGAGTACGTTCCTGACATGTAAAAGCAGTGAGTAGGAATTCCCTGACAAAATCTGTAGACAGGTAGCCTTATAAGACCATTTTTAAAAGGAGAGCGAAACCGCTCTCAAGCGCCTTTGTCTAGGGATTTTCGGATGTTTACAAACTTGTGTTGTTTGACACTTGTGTGAGTCACCCAATGAGTAACAACTTCTTTTTGAAAAATTCACAAGTCTTAGCTTACTTGTGAACGTAAACAGGTAACAGTTTGTTCAATTCCACGAACAAGCATGCTTATGTGTTGTGGATTACTGAATAAAATCTCTAGTGACTTGACGTTCATTGTTTCAAGTAGGTTTTGTATAATGTCTGCAGCTTTGATCTGTTCTTCCCAATTATCAGATGTTATATATTCAATGATTTCTTTCTCAACGGTTACTGGCTTATTGATCAATTTATAACGATTAACAGACTTCTTTATCACATGTGAATCACTTTTAATTCCTTCTTTATATGATGATGAGTACTTTGATTTCCTCTGTCCTGGAATAATTTGTTCTTCTTGACTGAATAGCAATACAAAACATGAAATACATGTTAATCACAATATCTGTTGAAATAAGAATTTATCATAAGATAACCTCAGAAATTATACAAATATCTGTTCCAGAAAAAATCTCGAATATAAAAATTAAAAACGAATTGAATACATGATTATGAACCCATTTTTGATTAAACATTCTAACTAAAGTGTTCAAAGGAGTGATTGTAAAATCCCATATGAATGCTCATATTATGAGTGCATTTTGTAGCAATTAAACAAGATGTATCGAGATGAAACTTAGAGAATCACTACAATCATAAGCAGCTGTCGACACTGGGCATGGACCATAGATAATGACCTACTGTGACAGGGAAAAAATCAGCTTTCAGTTAAGGATGAAATTCTGAGATGCTGGAGGTGGATATCACACTCTTTGCAGAAACGTTACTATGTCCTAATATAAAGTAGATGATGGTTTAAATCCCAAAAATAGCTTCAGTCCCATCCCCAAAAAATTGCAGACAACCATTATTGACAATTACCAATTGGCATGAAACCCAGATCTGGGGTATCCTACCGACTATCTCTAATCACCTAATGTCAAACATTGTGCACATGATGTCGAGTCATTTAGACTAGTGTCTATGTCGATAAAAAATGACCCATACAAACAAACATGATATTGATCAATATCTGGTGATCAGCTAATATTATTATTATAGCCTATTTAGATTTTGAAAGTCAATAAACTAAGCTAAATATAGTCAATATTTTCTGGGATCAATTCAACTGTTAATGCATTTGGATATTTACTTCATTCTGAACACAGAACAGCAATTAACACATATAGTTGGATTTTCAACAGACCACTGATTGTATACATTTGTTCTTTACATCGGTCACAATATATGCTGCATTGTGAGATTATTACTGTAACAATTATAGATATCAAGATATTTGTACACATAAATCAGAAGATTAATTGTTAACACGGTCTACAGAATTTCGTTGATGATAGCAAGTGGATGACAAAATGAAAGTTATTGTTAGTTTTTATACAAAATTTTCCAAACAAGTTTTTTCTTATTTATTAAAATTTATTTAAAATAAAAGTTTTAACAGCAGTTTAGACATTTATCGAAATATAACATCTAATGAAGACAGTATTAAGGGATCATAATTTATACTTGTACCAGGCCAGTAGTAATTAAAGATGAAAAAGAAATCCTGATTTCATGCAGGATTTGAATTATCTTTCAAAAATGATAACCAATCTGGTACTCCATTTAATATAAGTTTTAAAACTGAATCGGTAGTTGATGTGAAGCTGAGAACCTTATGAACTATTATTTATTTGCATGAATTAAATTGCCAGTGGATCAGTTCAAGCAATATTGGAAAACAGATTTTCTTTTGCTTCATTTCATTATTCTCATATGTAAAGTTGTACATTTTCAAGAGCTAATTTGTCAATGGTCATTAGAATCTATTCAATGTTTAGAATCAGTTAGGTTGCTTTCCGACTGCATGTCTATTAGAACTCGTTTCTGGGTGCTTTTAAGCTCATTTTTACACGGTCTTGTAGGCAGCACAGATTCCGATACTGTCATAGTTTACCTACCAGCTAATCACATAAGAAAAACCCGTGAATTATTTTTAAAGAAGACCATATCTTTATTCAATTTAGTAATAGTAAGCAGTAATGTTAGTTCCATGCTGACTTATTGTAAACTTCTTCAAAGTAACACTTTAAGTTATTGAGGGAAAAAAGATAATAAGTATTTTTGCATTCTTAAAACACATTCATAAGCTCAAAAAATCATTCAATTTATAAATAATCCGTAGAGATCCATGTTAAAAATAGGTTGAAACAATAATAAATATTGATGACTACCGACCTATAAATTAACATATCACGAAGTCGTGACGAACGTAGTGTGAATCCAATTCTGTCGTCCAATTTATCATGTGGACACTTGCCTATGTACACCTAGCCCGCTGACCTGGACCTTATTTTCTAGTTCTACCCAAATGTTTTCCATCTTCCTCATATCTGTCTCCAACATGCAACGTAATGTCTTATTTGGTTTTCCACTTTTGCCTTGACCTTGAGGATTCCATTTGAGGGCTAGCCTTGTGGTACGTTTGGATGATTTCCTTAATGTGTGTCCTATCCAAAACCGGCAGCCCTCCTTGATTTCTTCCGCTGAGGAGATTTGGTCTATTCTATCCCACAGTAGGTTGTTGATGATGGTGTCTGGTCAACAGATCCGAAGTATTTTGCTTAAACAACTGTTGATAAACACTTGTACCTCCCAGATGATGGTTTTTGTAGTTTTCCAAGTTTCCGCACCACAAAATAGAACTGTCTTGACATTTATATTAAAAATTCTGACTTTGGTATTGGTTGACAGTTGTTTTGAGTTCCAGATGTGTTGTTCAATCATATAAATGCTGCCCTTGCTTCGTTAAGACGTGCCTTCACATCTGCATCAGATCCACCTTGCTCGTCAATTAGACTGCCTAGATATGTAAAGGCTTCCACATCCTCCTAAACTTCTCCGTCAAGTGTGGCTTTGTTGGTGCGTGTTGTGCTGTATCAGAGAATCTTGCTTTATCCGTTTATGTGTGTTGAGACCTACTGCTGCAGAGGCCGCCGCTACACTGGTCGCTTTCCGAATTTATTGTTGTATGTGCGATAAAAGATCCTAATCGTCCAGCTGCATTGGAGCTATCCACTGTATCTCACGCTTCCTTTCAGATGTGGACGTCTTCACAATCAAGCTGACCACTAGAAGTAACAGAAGGGTTGAGAGTAATCAACAGTGCCTGATATCGGTCTTCACTTGGAACGAGTCTGTCAGCTGACCTCCCTACACGATCCCGCAGTATAGTCCATCATAAGAATTCAGTCAGATATTGACTGTCTTCTTAGGCCTGCCATAGTACCGAAGGAGCCTTCATAGTGTCATCCTGTCCACCCTGTTGAATGATTTCTCGTGGTCAATGAAGTTAATATATAGTGGTGAATTCCATTCAATTGATAGTGTCACGGCTTGGTCGGTATACGATCTATTGTTGCAAAACCCAGCCTGCTGATCTTGAATTTGGGCGTCTACTGAATCATTCTGTTTAATAATACTCTTTTCAAGAATTTTCCTGTTATTAAGATTGGAATGATGTCTCATTAGTTCTCACACTTGCCTTTCTTTGGTATCTTGGTGAAGTGTCCTACTTTCCAGTCTGTTGGTACTTGTTCTTGCTCCCAAATCTTGCTGAATGTTGCTTGGAGTATCTATGGGGTTATTGCTCCCTGCTTTCAGTGCCTCAGCTGGTATACTGTTTGGTCCTGCTTATCATCATTGAATAAAGAATATCGTCAAATAATAGATTAGTTAAGTTTTAAATCTTCAGATTCTACAACATTAACTAAAACTGATTGAGACTATATAATTCAATAGTTATCTATACTGAAGTAAATAAAACTCACTACATTAAAATAAATAAAATTACCTTAAAGTTGACCAGTGTTCGCCTGTAGATTGAATATTTTATCAGGAAAATAACGATTTGTTTAAAAGGAAAATAAATAAAATCCAGTGACCATAATCAACTGATTCAATTAGGTTGAAAATTTACGATTCATTTTAGTAATTTTGCGGTTTAATATTCATTGACTTACTCAGCTGGTAAAGTTTATTTCATTTTCAAATAAAAACATTACTAGATTCTTCTACGCCTTTCAAAAACAGTAATAAATCCTATACCAAACAATATCAAGGTAAATCAATCCAGTTTGACGTCGTATTAGTTCAGTATCTAGTAAGTTTGCCTTAATTGTGTTAGGTATCGTCTAAATAACAAGTCAGTTATCAATCGCTTTCTGTTCTAAAACCACCAAACTATTTCAAAAAAAAATCGAAAATGTTCAGTGGTCCAATAATTTATTTAGTAGTTCAGTATCATGTTAAATAACTAAATGAATTTTCCTTTAGTAGGTTGTTTTGTAGTCTTGTATTTTTTTTTTTTACAATTAGATTCGTTTCAATATTTATTACCCGAAAATATGTCAATCATTCGGTTAACACTTATAATAGTCAACACAACCATACAGAATTAATTAAAACAAGGAATCAATGAATAGTCAAAATCAACTGATCAAACATAATGAAAATCAACAGAATAAAGATCACACATGAACAAGAAAAATAGTATTTATGAACATGAAATCAATAGATTATATTTTTATACTCGTCTCTAGGTATGCTTAAAACTATTACGGGTTCACCTTAGTCGAATAACAAGAACAAAACAATGAACCAGCGTCCAGGTAGGCTACTGTGATCCGATTGTCCCAATTGTACCAGCAAGAAGTCTTGATTTAGCGTAGAAAGTTTATTTTACCAACCTCAAGCCAGCACACAAATCGCGTTTATTTATACTCCATAGAGACCTCCTTAGGACAGTCACAAAAATAGCACACTAAAATGACACAGTAACCAATCACAGCTAAGGATCTTCCTGGTGAGAAGCGTGATCTCAAGGTTAAGAGATCGGCCCATGAAATAAATCCAAAATAAGGATATTTATCAAGCGAGTTCTGAGGATCTAACATCCCCAACAACAGAATAAAGATAACACATGAACAAGAAAAATATTACTTATGAACATGAAATCGATCAATAAATTATTCAAAACTTTCAGAACATATGTTCCTGTAGGTTCGACCATACCAGGCAGGTCGATTGGAGAACGATCAGAGTAAAAGCAGCTACTCAGGGCGAAGTCCTACTGCTGACTGCAGAGGGGTGTGACAGCAGAAAGGTGTTTCCCTCAGACAACCAGCATCTGCAGCGATGCTGCCTTCTCACAAGGAAGGAAGGGTTAGAAAAGGTCGACCCCAAAATGTCACACCTTACCCTATCTCACGGATTTCCATCTCCGGCGATAAGGGTGCCCACTAAGGGCTTTCAAGAGAGGAGCTAATCCTCAAAAAGCCCTTCATAAAAATGCCGTGCGTGACCGGCCTACATCAGTTGTCCCTTGGACTCTGCGGTCACGCACCCAGGTCTCCAAGACCAACACTAATCTATGTTCCTTTTCAGGCTCCTCAAGAAACACCCTTCCATGGTGTGGGCAGCCGGGAAGTGGACACCGCCCAATAGGTTTGTGCCTTCCTAAGGGAATTAAATGAATTGTCATTTGTATATTCTGTAGATACTTCACTATATGCTAGAACTTGTTCGTTGAGACCCTTGAGGTTTACGATACTGTAAGGTCATTGGTGTGTTCACTCTTATAATTAATTTATATACACTTAAATCTCAAAGGTCTTTACGTCATAATTTAGCCGTTTCATCTTTAAATAATTTTTAAACATTTTTATTAAGACACGCTCATTTTTGCGGAAACATTATGAAAAAGATTTTGGTGACCATATTTAAGGATAAATACTTGATATATGGTTTACACTTTATCGATATATATACCAATTAACCATATCCAGTTGGGTTCACTGTCCATTGCAATCTTCACCCACTTATGCGTTAGTAACTATTTTAGTATTTTCAGGCTGACTTGGGATTTTTTCTCATTAAATGTACACAATATTATTGCTCATTCAAAAGGTGTTTGAATAGTTTAGTGTTGAGTATTATATTAAAAATGCAATTTTACTTTTCGACTGCTTGTGTGTAATCATGATGTATTAAATACATTTTTATTCGTTCATTCAATTATTGATTTATTCTTATGCAGCGTTCAAATTTATATTATGTATGCAAGTAATAAATTTGATCCCTGATCACATCACGTGTTAGCCTTTTGTTATTGATTACTTTCTGACTGATGATACACTTGTGGTTGAGGATTATCGTGTTACACGTGAAGTTTCGTTCACACAAATCATCCAGAAACTTAAGAGGAAAACATTTTAAATGTTTGACATAAAATACACCGAGCTTCATTACAAATTCTGCATTCATGCTGCATCTGCATCATCAAATTATGAGGAGGTTCATTTCAAGGTTGTTAGATACAAGTCATAACAGTGTGTTAGGATTAATAAACAGTTTTCCATATGATGAGGGTTTAATGTGAGTTCGTTTTATACCTCATGCTGCTGAATCGAAAATTGATCTTATATTCACGGTACACAAATTGGACATTGAAGAAACTGTTGTATTCCATATTCTCTATTAGATCACCGGTTATATACGTAGTCGTTACAAAAAGTACTATGTATTGTTTCTGGTTTTGTTAAAGGATCCTTTACCTACTTTGAACATATCCATAAAGTTGCAGGTTCTGTTTGTTTCCAGAATGCTTTCATTTGGAGTATCACTGAAAAAAAGTGACCATTAGATATATGCTTCGTTATAGCATTGGAATTCTCGGAAATGCATACCCACGACAGTGACAGGAACTAAACCCAGAGCCTTTAGATTTATCGCTTCTTAGCTATCTTTTCTGTGGCATACTATACCATCTACTAATACTCAGCAGTTTAAACTATGACTAAAAATACTGGTTAACCAAGAATTTCTCAAATAATCAACCAGAATGTCCGATTCCTTGAAGCTTTTGTTCTACCTTTGTTCTACCCTCCCTCCTAGAACTCACGCTTGTTCCCAACTTCATGATTAGATCACCCTTTGCAAACATGCTTATCACATACATGTAAATTTTGAGCGATCTACTGGTTATGTCATGATTTTCTGGTAACAAGTGGTCACCTTTTCTATAACCTACAGACAAGATCACACTTTTTGTAAAGTGAAAGATATCAATGATACAATCTGCATTACTAAAAAATACAGAGAGCATAGTTTCAGAATAACAGAATTTAAAATTTTAATGCGATTTGTGTGTCTGTTCGTTGATCATATGGATGACAGTGAGACAATACCACAGGATTATCTCTCGCTATTCAATCACCATATAGTTGAACGAAGAGTATGATACTAATAGTAGCAGTTAATTATGTTAATTAGGTCTATATTTTTTTTTAGACTGGTGAGTAGTTTATCAAATCCACATCAACACATGTTGATAGTCTGATTAAATGTTATTCATTTTTAAATGAAAATTCAAAGTTTTATTAACTTAAAGGTGCGGTTTATAAAATACGATTGTTATTATATTTATTTCACACTTTAGATATAGCACTTTTGCTATTTAAGAAAAAATCATATTTTCATTAAAATTAACATAGATCGGTCCACGATTTCATTGAAACTCAACAACCCTATACTAATAATCATATTTTACAATTTTAATTGGAGCTCTTAATAATCCAGACTTGTGAGTAATCATCTATTGAGATTGTTTCAGACGATTAATAAACAGAGTTAAACACTTTCGATCTATTATAACTCTACATCAATTTAGTGTAGAAGTAGGCACTTTCAAACACTAATTATTTCCGAGAGATAAGATTATATATACAGCTCCGAAAACTGAAACCTTTCTGAAAACACTTTGCTCCCTTAAATAATTTATTTTATTTTTTAATAGAGATCTCTTTTCAATATTTTTTCTGAGCTCCTTGAGATTAACAATTTTTTTTTCTTAGTAATTAGAAAATCTGTGTAACATATAGACAGATTCCTGGAGATGGTGACTTATTCTTAATTTACATGTAGTTTGCTGGGAAAATATGAGTAATATGAAATATCGAAAAAATAAAATAAAATAAAATAAAATTAACTGTTCTATCGATAATGAATCAAGGAATATATATTCTCAAATAATTGTTTCATATTATTTCTTGATATAATTGTAATTTTCAAAAGTTTACTTTATCGCATCAATTGCATTTATAGAAATGATAGTTTGTAATAAGATTTCATGGATTGTTGTCGTTATTTCACTTATAAAGTGAAATGAATCATAAACTTAAACCATAATGACGAAATGTGTGAAAAATTTATCATTCATGGGAAAGAAAACTTTCAATGAACATAACACTTACTCATGATTACTAGCTGATAACTTTTTAACATTCATCTTAGCCAACTGATTAAATAACCATTGTTTACGTCTTCTGGATACAGAATAACGTAAACTCTCCAGACCTCGATATATCTAAAATAGGGAAAAAAAACGGGTTTATTTAAACAAATGTATGATGTACGTTTAATTTAGTGCTTATTTTCATTAGAATGAAGCAGAAATGAAAGTTTAGTATATAGTTACTAATTAGAAAACAGTTCGTCAGTACTCTTATACAAATAATGTTAACTATTAAACATAGAATACAACATAGTGTACCAGATCAAGAAATAATGTAACGTTTTGTTGTTTGTTCTGAGATCAAAATTCATTTTTTAAAATTATTGTGGTGCCAGTTACTTATAAGTAGTATATGACGTGAGTGTCAACGTAATGTCTGGCAGCAGAAGATGAGGGAAGATCAAGAAAGGAAGAGTTAGAACACAATGGAATTTGTATGAAACGCATGAATAGTGACAATGGATTGATGTTTTGCAACAGGAACAGTCCAGTTCGATATGATGAACTGATATTTTGCAAATGAACGATTTACGATATGGTTTTCCGATTTTACTGAGTAACTCTGTAATTTTGGTAAAATACAATCCGGTTGCCCCACCTGTGTTCTCGTTCACTACGTTATTAGATTATCACCAATCAAATTACTCAGTTATCCTACTGATCACCATAATTGAAATTATTCATAATTTTTTAGATGAGGTTTCGAAAAGCGATAATGTTAACAGAATAAACAAATTTTTTATCAAGGTTGTGAGCTACTACAACTTTCATCCGCTGTTTAGATTTGTGTGACAAAAAGATCGATTAAAATGTGTTTCACAGCTAATAACCTTGAGTTAACGGTTAAGTTCTGATTATTTCAAGATCCTCCACGTTTAGTCTACTCTGTTCTATTATCTAGAAAGCATAAGCAGCGTCAAATGTAATAGTTCTTCAGACAGACGTGATTTATATGCAACAGAAGAGATCATATCTCACAATGAACAAGCCACAAAGTGTAGTTGTGATTAGAGGAGACAGTAAACAATCAACTGACAACAAATCAATGATAGTAAATCACGTAACAGCATTCAATATGTCAAACGAAAACTCTTGTGCTAAAATGGGACATCTCTACAGAATAATCTAGTTTCCTAGCCAGTTTATGGATAGTGATAATCCATAAGCTAGTCCTGGAAATTACGATCCTTTCAATGCCTTTCTTTCTGGCATGATATTAATCGAAAATGATAACAAGGCCTTTCTTCATATTACATTGATAGGTATTAAACAACATCTTTGATAATTGTTAAAAAACTTACACATATAAAATATGAAGTTGCAAAAATGTAAGTTAATGTACAATTTGAGGATGGTATCATTTTCAGATTGCTAAGTTTCCGATTTATCACTTCCTCAAATGATCAAAACAAGCATTTTTATAGACCATCTCTGTTTGATAAGTTCGTCACTTAGTATGCTTGAGGCTATTACGAGTTTACCTTAGTCGATAAATGCGAACGAGACTTTTACCAGCGTCCAGGTAGGCTACCTTGAATACCCAAAGTCGAAATAAAAGGCTTTGTAAGCGTAGAAAGTATATTCTACAAACACCCAGCAATCACAGTACAATCAAGCATACAACTCTCGTTTATTTATACAACATAGGAACGTTCTTGAGACAGTTAAGAAAATAGCACACTAAAATACACAGCAGCCAATCACAGCCATGGATTTTCCTGGTGGGAATTGAAATCTCAAGGTCAACTGATCAGCCCATGCTGGCAAACGTGAAAACCAAACTAAGGCAATTATCAAGCGCATTTTGGGGATCTAACTTCCCCAACACTGTTATCGGGATTATGTGGTCAAGAGCTTTCGGAAAATGTTTACAACGCAAATCACTATACCAAGTGCTTCACTGGTATGCATCTTCCAACTTATGATAGGACAAAAGGAAAGTATATTAAAATTTATGCACTAAAACGACTGCCAACTATAACGAATTCTAGATTCAGAGTTTTTTGTCGGCCGCCTTTAAAGATCTGACATCAATAAAATATTATTAATATAAAAATTTACGGCTATGCTTGATAATTAATCTGACAGTGATTTTAAAATTTTTATTTTAACGTTGCTGGACTATTTTCCATGATATAATCAAGTAACCATTCGTTAGTATGGGGTATTTCACAGGCTTGTTTAGACACAATGATAAAATGTTTGTTACCATTATCCATGAGTAATGAGGATATCACTACTTTCAAAGGTAGTATGATATAACAGGTTAACACTAAAATGACTGCAGTTTTAGATTAACGATTGACTACCAACTACTTGCTTAACACATATATTCTTTGATAGTTAAGCAAACTTTGGATTATCTTTCTCTCATTAGTGTCTAAAATAAATAGACTTTTATTTTGTGACGTAATCAAGTAATCTCTGGGTTTTATTTCGGGCATAATGTGGACTGGAACACACCGTTAAATGGCTAAATTTACGCACAAATCATATTACTCATAGTATCCTATCTAGCAATGGAGTTTTAGTTTGCTGGTTAACGCGATCTACTTACAACCAGTGAAACATAATTGTTCAATACGTCCTCATCAACTGAGATTTAAGTAAACTGTTAACAACAGTAACTTCAATCTGTTAGACGACTGTTTCAGCGAGTACAAAGTTAGCCCGTTTAAGGTTTGGGTCACATGTTCGCGATTACAAAACTGAAGCAGGTAACACTAACTTCTAACCTGCAATCTTTTGATTTAAAATCAGGTTATGGTATAATAATTTGACAGTTTCAAAAATGCATTACAACTACGACTAGTACATATTTTATTCTACATAGTTAATTTCAATAACTTGATTTTTACTGATTTGGTTATCACGGCTTATTATAACTATAATATTGCTGCATTGAAGATAAAAGTATAATTAGTTACTCATCAAGATTATTTTCACAATATTTAAGGTTTATTATAACAGAAACTTATTTAATGATGATAAAATATACAAGATATTTTTACAGTTACAACTTTCAATCATTTAAAAATACGATACAGATATGCCATGTTTTTCACGTTGATTTAAATTATTGAAATTCACTATTACTTTACCTGATTTTCAGTTGTACCGTTATACCAATTAACTGGACAATTTATTTCTTCTTCACTTAATCTACTTTGAATATCTGGTAATGTATTCATCATAGTGGTTAGTTCATCATGAGCTTTTTCTATGTATGGAAGACCATTCACACTTTTAACATGGTCTGATTGACATTTGTTCGGAGTGGAAAAATCATAAGTTTTCACTGTATCAATGCACCTCCTAAGTGATTCATGAACATCTGGTTTATGTGATTTCAAACGTTTACGATGTTCAGATATATGCAAATATGACCCATTGAAATGATTGTCTTTGTTCGAATCCAGTTGAGTAGTTGACATTTCCAATATATCAAATGTTTTTGAAGGAATTTGACTGACAGATTTATCAAGAGTATAATTTTTACAATCCAATTGATGAATTCCTTCAATATCTATAAAAAGTATACTTCACTGTGTAAAATACTAAATTCTATATAATCTATAGTTTTTTATAACAAACAATGACTTAAGTATTGAAGAGGTAAAAAATTTCGGAAAATAAATTTTTTGTCAACACTTAACCTTTTTAGTTTTAACAAATATAAATAACTTGAAGTATTTACTGACTCAACGTAGTTATATTGTTGAATATGCCATTTAAAACACTACGGTGTCTCTAGATCATCAGCTAACTAATTTCACATCTATTCATCTTGGATTCCTAATCAAAAATATTTTTCTTTTCAATCTTAGTAGTCGTCAATTGTGTTTGTTTTCTGGTTAAAATATACTTACAAAAAAAATCAATAGATACATCCATCTATAAATGGTTTGTACATGTACATGTACATGGTTTACCTCTTGCATTCTTCATTAGTTTGCCTTACTCATTAAGTATTCTCTTAATTTTATTCTAGTTACCTATCACCATCATAAGTAATACTTTTCTCGGAATAATTAAACCTTGACAATTTTAAAATATATATATTCGTATATAAGAAAGAATTTCTGTGGAAATAAATATATTGTTAATGGAATTTAACTTGCTTCAGATTTGTTTTCAGTTGTAATTATGGATCTTTTGGTGAAAAAAAAAACAACTACAAAGTGTGTTTACTTATGAAACAATTAAGAAAATACTTTAATACATACAATTGTGTTTTACATCATTTTCGAATTCTGGCAAATCCGTTAGATTATTGAAATTCTCATTGTAATCTTTTTTTTGTATAAATTTCTTTATCTTTTCTAACAAAAGATGCACTTCCATGATAGATATTTCGTTGAGTAAAAGATTTTCAATCATGTATAGAATTGATGCATTATATTTTGTATTATTTAAACCAACAAGAATTGCACAACATTCGGCTGCTGCTGACTGAACCTGTAGCATAAATGAGTGAATCACTTTTCAAATTAAGTAAATTCATTATTATTTATGATGAATACATTGAAAAAAAAATTGGTCATCATATACATTGATTCATTTTTCTATACTATCATTGATTAGTAGTTGTTTAGAAACTTTAAATTCTGCAACACACTATCATATTTGTTAATTTTACTTCATAAGATTCTTGATTAACTTTTACGCTCGATGAATCTCCGTTTTTCCATTAGTCATATTTACATTCTTTATGTTTCTCTTCAGTTTAATCTAACTTTTGTTATCCTTAATAATCTATTGTTATTAAAAATTATAGATGATGATTGTAAATCATTGAACCTATTCATCGACAACAACCAACATCGACAAAAGCATCTCTAATGAACCATTCATTTGCGTTTTGAGATATTTTCTGCTTAGTTAGAATAATTACAAATTTCACTTCATAGACGCTTCTGTAAAAGCTATTTGACAACCACACTTCTTAATCGTTTTTCAATCAGATGTATATATATAATCCAGTTCTACAGTATTAATCAAGGCAGCAATCATTTTAACATTGTAAAACAGTATGCTGATTCTCCAGTATTGAAAAACATTTGAAAACTAGCAACTAAAAGTGCATAAATCGACAAAAAAAGAGTGCTTAAAGCAACTTCACCGAGAACATTCACAGTCTCAATCACTAAATGATTTTAGCTAGACCACCATCAGAAACTTGGATGCACTAGATCGCCATTACTTCCTAGTAGAAGACTCATCAGCAATGCGTGGCCGCGGCTTTGCATACTGGAGTCGTACTCGACACTTCCAGTCTGACGCGCGAATGCTTAACCTTTAGACCAATGAATCGGCGTCCAGTGGTGTCATTATCTAACTGTATTCAATTCATGATCGTGCGTAACTTTCATCTACTGCCCGACGCGAATATCTGTCTTAGACTTTACGCGAATTGATTTCCACTAGTCACTGCTACTCACTGCAACCCCAGAAATAAATCTTGAAACTAATCACTATTGATCACATGACTGTTATTAATAAAAGAGATTTATAGTGATATTATTATTTTCACAGCTGAAGTCATGACCTGATCATAGCTAGACTGTCACTGAATACCTGAAAGATCTGAACGGCCTTTACAATCTCAATCAGACAATCAATCAATACCAACGTGGAACTTCGTACGTAAGCACATCAGTTCATGTTGCCATACCACATCAGCACAGGGATGTAATTGTCTATTCCAATCCAATTGTAGCAGAAGTAGTAGAGGTATTAGCAGTAGTCGGAGAGATTAGGATTAGAAAATATTATTCAAGAAGTAGAAACTATTGAAATAGACTTTAAAAGATAAACCTAAAGTGATAAAGAAAATAAAGGTTTAGGGTTTGAGAGAACACAAATAATAAATGCACCGTCGCCATAGCAAACGGTTTTGAGCCATGTCATTCAGGGTCTCTAACCATCGATTATTATCACCTCGCGGACCCCAACCAGGTAGTCGACAACTACCAACATGGCTAAGTCCACTTGTCAATGACTTCATGGATTTTTGCCATGTTTTGGTTTGGCCGCCCCTAACTTTCTTCCACCCTACTCCTACACTACAAAACAAAGCTCGTCGAGGCAGTCGGTGGTTAGGCATAGGCAGCACATGTCCCAACCAACTTAACTGATGAAGTTTCATTACTTCATCTATTGATCTGCCATTCTTACCTAGCACCCGTTTCCTAATAACAGCGTTGCTCACTCGGGTGTCCGAGGATATTCGAGCAATCCTTCGATGACAGTTCGCAATAGATTCTCACGCGACCAGTGGTGTTCGAGTAGAGAGCTTGTATAAGGTTAGTGTACTTCTTTGGTACACCTTTCATTGACAGACACTGCCATAGAACCTCACGAACCACTGAGTCAAATGCCGCCTTAAGGTCCAGGAACACAACTATTGTAGGGCGCCTAAATGTGTGCCTATGTTCCAGGACATGTCGCAGAGTGAAAATGTGGTCTATATAGACACGTCCAGGTCTGCAACCAGCCTGGTTTTCTCGAGCACTAGTAAGGCGTCTTAGTATAATCCAGGCTAACAATTTAGAAACTATATTAGTTAGACTTATTCCTGTGTGATTGTCACAAGAGGACTTTTGTCCTTTCTTATAAATTGGGACAATCAGGGATTAAGACCAGTCGGATGGGATTATGTCCAGTTCCCAGATTCTACCTAAGATTTCGGTCAACCTAGCTGCTAAAACTAGACCACCATCCTTTAAAATCTCAGGAGTCAATCTATCAGTACCTGCTGCTCGCCCTCGCTTTAGATTTCCTATATCTTTTTCAACTTCATAACGGTTCGGAGGAACTCCGCCAGTAGAACCTTAGGGGCTACTGCCGGTCCCAAGCCCGGATAAAGGAGGAGGGTTGGACATGCGGTTGGCGACCCCATTCCGTTGAAATCTCACTTGCCAAAAAAACGCTAACCAGAAAAAATAATTCAAACCATTTTAACTCTGCCCTGGGAGTTGGAAGAAGAATTATGACGTCTCGTGATGAAAGCCGAGTTCCCTCGGAAGTCACGGGACTGATGCCTCTTCTGACAACCAGAGCAACCATTTTTTTAGGTACATGGAACGTTCGTACGTTGTGGGAGACTGGAAGACTATTTCAAGTTGCGGCAGAAATGAAACGATACAACCTCGAGGTGCTTGGAATCAGTGAAACGCATTGGACACAAGTAGACAACTGAGACTAGCTTCAGGGGAACTGCTGTTATACTCTGGTCATGAAGAGGAAAATGCTTCACATACACAAGGAGTTGCACTGATGCTGTCCAAACATGCACAAAAGGCACTGATAGGATGGGAATCTCATGGACCGAGGATCATTAAAGCATCCTTCAAAGCAAAGAAAGAGGACATTACAATGAACGTCATCCAATGTTACGCACCTACCAATGACTACAATGACGACGTTAAAGATCAATTCTACGAAAGGCTGCAGTCAATCGTCGAGAAATGTTCACCAAAGGATTTGACCATTCTTATGGGAGACCTGAATGCCAAGGTTGGAATGGACAACACTGGATATGAAGACATCATGGGACGACATGGACTGGGAGAAAGGAACGAAAACGGTGAGAGATTTGCAAACCTATGTGCCTTCAACAAACTGGTCATCGGAGGCACAATATTCCCGCACAAGCGCATACACAAAGCTACATGGATATCACCGGATCACACTACTCAGAAGGACTATGGAGGATGTGAGAACCAAGAGAGGAGCTGATATGGCCTCAGATCACCATTTGCTAATCGCCAAAATGGGACTGAAGCTAAAGAAGCACTGGACAACGGGACAGACAACATCACACAAGTTTAATACGGCCTTTCTTCGGGATACCGTAAAACTCAACGAATTCAGGATAGCCCTCACCAATAGGTTCCAGGCCTTTCAGGATCTACACAATGGAGAGGAAGCAACATTGGAGAACAATTGGAAAGGGATTAAGGAGGCAATCACTTCAACATGTCAGGAGGTCCTTGGTCGCAAGAAGCACCATCACAAGAAATGGATCTCTGTTGATACTCTTGCAAAAATTGAAGAAAGGAGGAACAAGAAGGCAGCAGTGAATGTCAGCCGAACAAGAGCAGAGAAAGTTACCGCACAAGCTACATACACAGAAGCAAACAGGGAAGTGAAGAAGAGCATCAGAGCTGACAAACGAAAATATGTGGAAGATCTAGCAATGACGGCGGAAAAGGCTGCAGGAGAAGGAAACTTGAGACAATTGTACGAAACAACAAAGAAGCTCGCCGGAAACTATCGTAAACCAGAACGACCAGTGAAAAGCAAGGAAGGGAAAATAATCAGCAACACTGACGAACAGCGAAATGGGTGGGTGGAGCACTTTAAGGAACTATTGAATCGACCAGCTCCACTGAACCCACCCAACATCGAAGCAGCATCCAAGGACCTCCCAATTAATTTTGGCGCACCTACAATTGAGGAGATCAGTATGGCCATCAGACAAATCAAGAGCGGCAAAGCAGAAGGACCAGACAACATTCCAGCGGAGGCAATGAAAGCAGATGTGGAAGCAACTGCGAAAATATTTCACATTCTCTTCAAGAAGATTTGGGATGAGGAACAAGTACCATCAGATTGGAAAGAAGGATACCTCATCAAAATACCAAAGAAAGGCGATCTCAGCAAGTGTGAGAACTACAGAGGCATCACTCTTCTTTCAATACCAGGCAAAGTCTTCAACAGGGTATTGTTAAACAGAATGAAGGACTTCGTAGACGCCCAACTTCGAGATCAACAGGCCGGATTTCGTAAGGATCGATCGTGTACTGACCAAATTGTGGCATTACGGATCATTGTCGAACAATCAATTGAATGGAACTCACCACTCTACATCAACTTCATCGACTACGAGAAAGCATTTGATAGCGTGGATAGGAAAACACTGTGGAGGCTTCTTCGACACTACGGTGTGCCTGAGAAAATAGTCAACATCATACGGAATTCTTATGATGGATTCAACTGCAAAATCGTGCACGGAGGTCAGCTGACAGACTCTTTCGAGGTGAAGACCGGTGTCAGGCAAGGTTGCTTACTCTCACCCTTTCTCTTTCTCCTGGTCATCGACTGGATTATGAAAACGTCAACATCTCGAGGGAAGCACGGTATCAACTGGACAGTTAGGACGCAGCTGGACGATCTGGACTTCGCAGATGACCTGGCTCTTCTATCGCACACTCAACAACAAATGCAAGAGAAGACGACCAGTGTAGCAGCAGCCTCTGCAGCAGTAGGTCTCAACATACATAAAGGAAAAAGCAAAATTCTCCGATGCAACACAACATGCACCAACCAAATCACGCTTGATGGAGATGCTTTCGAGGACGTTAACAACTTTACATATCTGGGCAGCATCATTGACGAGAAAGGTGAATCGGATGCAGATGTGAGGGCGCGGATTGGCAAAGCGAGGGCTGCATTTCTACAGTTGAAAAATATCTGGAACTCCAAACAACTTTCAAACAAAACCGAAATCAGGATTTTAAATACAAATGTCAAGACAGTTCTACTGTATGGAGCAGAAACATGGAGAACTACCAAAGCCATCATCCAGAAGATACAAGTATTTATTAACGGTTGTCTACGCAAAATACTTCGTATTCGTTGGCCAGACACCATCAGCAACAACGAACTGTGGGAGAGAACAAGTCAGATTCCAGTGGAGGAGAAAATCAGGAAGAAGCGTTGGAAGTGGATAGGACACACTCTACGAAAAGCACCTAACTGCGTCACAAGACAAGCCCTCACATGGGACCCTCAAGGCAAAAGGAAAAGAGGAAGGCCAAGGAACACACTACGCCGAGAAATAGAGAAAGATATGAGAGGAATGAACAAACATTGGACAGAACTGGAGAGAGAAGCCCAGGACAGAGTTGGTTGGAGAAAACTGGTGGGCGGCCTATGCTCCATTGGGGGTAACAGGCGTAAGTAAGTAAGTAAGTAACGGTTCGGAGGGCTTACGTCGAATCGCCATTCAGGAAGACTGGAGATTGTGGGTAAACGAAGTGTGGCTGAAGGCCAGTCGAACTGATCGCTTAAGTGTTCTGCTCATTGATCCAGTCTCCTGGATTGAGAATAAATAATAGTCCCATCCTTTTCCGAGATAGTCTCACTTACACTACGATTCCTAATACCAGTTTCCTTGATAAGTCGGAAAAGTCGTCTACTGTTGCCTATCGCCGCTGCCTTTTCCACCTCTCCCGCTTTCGCCGCCCACCATTGTTCACGGTCGTTTCGTAGGCTTTTCATCAGCCTGCGCGTAAGCTGACTTCGCTCTTCATCATGTTCAGAGCCAGCTGAGATGAGTTTACGAGCGTCTATAAGTTCGGTGGATGCTACTGAGATCCTCGGCTTCTTCCTGGTCATATGGTTTACCTTACTAGCAGGTATCACTGCTGTTTTCACAGCTTCTTTGATATCATTCCAAGCTGCCCGATGGTGGGCATCATTTACTACATGGTCGCCTGTCTTTCTATTTGTTCCTGAAATACATTCTTAGTTATTCTATCATGAAGTAGAACCCTAAGAGGCTTCTTTACGGTGTCTTTCCTATGTCCAGTAAGCCTCAAACAAATACGCGCTCGCACTAGGGCATGATCTGAATCTAAACATGTGCTCCAGAACGAGCGACCGTCTTCTATCGAACCTCTCCATCGGTGGCTGATGGCGATGTGATCTAGTTGGGTCCAGCGTTGAGACGACTTTGGGGTCACCAGGTCAAAAGATGTTTTTGCTTATACCTATCATAGGATAATTTGGGTGCGAAATGAAATTCCTCATAAACACAAACATTCAAAATCTAGATGACCTTAGGAAACTGATATAGTTTATCGAAACCTATTAAAGTTCCATTGTTTTTTCGTTTGATACTCATAATCAGTGATGTTGCTTACCCAGAAATATGTTAATTTAAGAATCTATGACAAGCAGCTGTTTTTTTCTACACAAAGAATTTTGATATTTGAATTAATGGCTAGTGTGAAAATCCTTGGCATGGGCCGAATACCGTACTTCATTTTTTCTCCTTATCTAAGTAAAGATGGCTGCCACTAAAATTTGTTGGTACTGCACGTGGATTCCATGTATAAATTATACAAATTTAAAAGCTACGATTTTTTATATTATATTATTCAGTTGTTTCGGTTAAGGTACATATTGTTTAAATGATGTCATAGATCTGCTATATCAGAACAAAGATTGAAAGAATAGCAACTTCCACGACTAATTTATGAATTATCACTATATATATTCCTATTACACAATTATTGAAAAACTAAATTACTATGTACATATACTTTATTTCATATATACTTTCGTTCGATTTATTCACCACTATTTTGCTATTTACTAGTACTAACTTGTTGCCAGTTTATGAATTATAGCATCGTCTACTCACAGCCACTTTGTGGCTTATTCATATACAATCGTTGGTTTTTAATTATGATGTGATGTGGTACAGTTTGTTGTATATAAAGCTGTGTCTGTCTGCAATACAAATATGGTATAGTCAGATCGCTAACTTCTGAACTCAAGGGTAGATCATAGATGGAAGCTAAAGAACCGTGAGACAATAGGAATTCAGCTACTAACTCAAAGTTAATTGTGTGAAGTGGACGTGTAATTGGTCAGATCATTCATTCCAATTTCGACAATTACATTATCTGAAAACAAGGAGTAGTTGGAGATATGCATCAAGAAATTAATAATCCGATAAACAGTTTAATCAATTCACATACGAGATCAAATCAAATATCGCGTTAGAACATTATGAGAGTCACCATTTTTCATAAGAAATCGCAGTCTTATTAAATGACTTATCCAATAAATTTTATAAAATCAGTTTGACTTATGCATTTATGATTAAGAACTGGAGATTAGTATCAGTCATAACCTTGAGAAAGCAAACCAAAACTGTCAATAATTAAACTCACTGCTCCACTTTTATCTTTCAAACACTGAACAATTCTTTCTATCATCTTCATTGTATCGATATTTCGTCCAGACAAGTTATTTAAGATAAATGCCATACAATATAATGCATTTGTACGTATACGGAAATTTGTATTTTTAGAATATATCCATAATTCATCCAGTATAACATCGGGTTTAAAATATCTCAGTAACTGTAACAAGATTCTATGGATGGTTTGATGCATTGGCTTTAAATTATTTGTTAAAATTGGATTAAACAATTGAAATATTTCTCTAGTGTTTGCTTCTATAACATAATTGGGTAAATAATGTAGTAGCATCTGTAGACAAGAAAACAGACATACATTTAAGTTTATATGATTTATAATGGACAGTAGAAATAGGCGAGCATGACTGTGTCCGTTGGTGAAATATATTATAATTGATTAGTTAAATCCAACCTTGAATGTTGATAGGAATATTGTTAATGTGTTCAGTTGTTGTAGACAGAATATTAATCTTATCTGAATTCTTAACACCATATAAACATTGTAGATAACATTTTTCTATAATTATTGATAAGTATGAAACATAAATTGATTTTTTCCCTATTCACCTATAATTGACCAAGCTGATATATAATGGCCCCAATAATTGTTTGATTTATTGATTGATTTAAACACATGGTTAGTAAAAATAAACTTCTACTTCTTCACTCATTTTGAACATTACTCTGTAAAATTTGTAATGTGTAATTCGTGTGTAATTCGATCATGAAATTTCTGTTTAGACTTATGAGTCAAAATTCTTAGCGGAATTCATGAGCATATAAACTTTTTTAGTGACACTCAATGCATTGAAGATCAATAACAGTTTCCGTATTTTTAGAAATTTCTTCATGTTCCAACTTTAAATTTCTAACTAAAATTTATAGCATAATTAATTATCAACCTAAAAGTATAGGCTTATTGATATTTTATTTAATGATAATGTCACTTAGTCTTGTCATCGAACTTGCAAATATAATTAGAAAATCAAACATAACTTTATAATGATATGAAATTATAGAAAACATTTCTTAGTACATTTCATATAAGACGAAATAAAATATTCTCAAATCTGTAATATAATCATATGAATTAGTCAAAAATGCTTCATTATTTTATAGTAATGGCATATTGTCAAAAGTAGATGAAATTCAAAATACCTTTCTTCTTTTATTCCTTGTTAACTTAATTTGTGTCATTAGTAGAGATGAGCAAAAAAATCTCCGTAATCTATCGACGGCAAGAATTCATCTTATTTTCCTAGTTGTTGTTTATTTCAAAGTACGCCATTAACGATTGAATATGATTCGATATGATCTACATTTAAACGTTATCAATCTAGTCAGAACAAGTTAAAGACTTGGAAGACATTAAAAATATGTGAGGAAATGCGCATTTACTAACGACGACAAGATGTTTAAAAGGGAATGAAATGAATAGTTACTTTAACGAAATTCGTAACACCAGAAATAAAGAAAATATTTTGAGAAGAATTCATATATTACACAGTTCAAGTTGTAGTTTCATTTAGACAAATCGGTAGTGAAAAAAGTTTTTGTTACTATAATTATTACTGTCTAATCTATTATGACTGTTATCGAAATCTTTTGAATGGAGCGTTATATTCCAATCACGACTAGTATTCGAGGACGTATGCTAACGAAAAATTAGTGGTGAAATCTAACAATAACTAAATTCTAATTGACTAAATAACTTATCTGCACTGACAAGCTAATTGATAAAAACAACACAATGATTAGATTTCTAAACTTGTTGAAACGAAATCATAGAATTTATTGGTCGACAATATTTTATCACTTAAAACACCACTCACTTATGAGGCCTTTTGCATTGTAAACTGAAAATAGTCAATCTGGAAATGATCATTTCAAAAATAGTTGAATGAATGTTATTTATCACTTATTTCAGTATATTTATTTTAGTTATTATAACTCATACTAAACTCATACTACTAATTTGTAAGTTATATATATTTACACATTGATAAGTTAATTCAGCATCAGTGGTGTGAAACGATTTTAGAAATATAAGTTAAATGACAATTTTTTTTCGAAGCTTCATGGAATAATGAATGTTATATAAGGGGTATCACTACTAAAAAAAACTAAGTTTTTGAAACTGTACACTACTTAGTCTGAATTTAATAAGTGAATAAGAACCAAAGTTTGAGTACGATTTTCAATAAAATCAGACTAACAATTCTTAATCAATACTATTGTCATCACTTTATACATATTCTGTCAACAATATTAAACATTAACACATTTGATAAAAGTTATTCAATAAACCAGTTCACAACGACATGATATTTATATTTATCATTTATGTTTTTTGATAAATTTGTTCATGAATTGAAAACACAATGCACCTGTAAAGTTTTAAATGTTAATGCTGTATAAATTTAAACCCAGTGATAAATTTGAGTTGAAGGTCAATAGATAATTAGTCAGCATCTAGAAACCTAATGAACATTAATATGTCCGACTCAATCGTCTAGATCACTAGATATCTGTACCGTATATCTTAGATAAAATGGCATTATCAACAGGTTGTTATGAATGCATGAGCTATTCCGTCTCCTCGTGTGTCTGTCTATATGATCACCTACATACACTTACGATTCACAAGTACGTCATTCACGTCTTGACTATGAAACTTCCAACTCATTCTAAGTTTCTCTCATTTCATGGGTGCATTGATCAAATGTTAGAAACGAATGTCTTTTTAAAGTTCCATAGATTTTAGTTGTGTTCTCACAAAGGCAGATTACTGTAAAAAATCCTGACATGAATAAGTTTGTTCATTTAAACCCAATTCTTGGAAAATAAGTTGTCCTATTTCACTATCTCTTACTCAATCATTAATTGCTTACCAATACAACGTCAGAAAGATGAAAAATCATATTTGCTGACTGATTATGCATTATATTCAATATATTTGTCAGAAAAATTCGAATATTCTTTATATAACATTTAAGATTTGGATAAAATTGAAAAGAATTTTCACCGCAAAACATTTTCCAAGTAAATAATCTTAGAGCTTCTATTCCTTTCAACTGGACTGAATGATCGCGTCTGTTGTATAATTGGTAATGAATGTTAATCGGTATCATAATTGACTGTTTGGATGCAATAGAAAATTCATTAAAAGGAGTTGAGTAATCTGTGAATATATCTTCTGATATTTTCTCATTGTTATTAACACTCCAATTATATGGTACGAATTTGACTTGTGAAAAATCACCAATATTGTTCAATGTATGAAACATTTGAGACTGTATATAATTTATACCATTCTGATAATCCAGACGGTCAATACACCAATAAATTAATTGCATAATATTCAAACAAAATGATTTAATCCTTGAATCTAATACTTTTGACTTCTCTATAAGTAATTTCAATGTCATTACAATCTCGTAAAAATCTATCTTGTACTTCGTCATCAAATATATTAAATGGTGTAATTTAATGATACAACGTTTGTGTTCAACTGGACTGGAAATTGTCAACACACCTACAGATATTAGAATACGTATAGCCGGTGCAATATTTTTACAATGAATAATGTAACAACAAATACAATCCCATGTATGCTGATCGATTTCTGATTCTTTTTTCAATAAATTAGAAGCTATATCCAATTCTAACACGTAAATTAATAAGTTCTTCAATTTGATTGAGAGTGAATTATTTGTAAATAAGTGTTTTAATGTCTCGATACATTTGATGTTTAAATAATCTACTGTCCCAAAATGTCTTAATATATATGATAAAAATTTTCCTAATACGTTAATGGTATGAAATGAAAAATACTTTACATCATAGCAATGGATAACATCATTCAGTAATACGTAAGCGGATCTTGTGAACTCATCGAAATCACTTTTGTTAGAGTATAACGCCTCTATAAGCAATATTAAATTATTGTCCTGCATATTGTTTTAAAATTTTCAACGTAATATAATTCAAATTTATAGTTTCAATAAAATGATAACATTATTTATGTAGTTAGTCTATATTTATCGCTGCATAGATGACCTTGTCTTCGTTACCTCAAAGTTCGCTGACCTTTAAAACTATTAAGCACAAAAATCGATGATATGTACTAAATGAAAATAAGTGGGTGAAGTACACATGGCCAGTTTTCTAATCAATACGATCCTGTCGTTTTGGAGTAAAGAAGTGATTATATGATATATATCTTTCGGAATGCATCTTTGTATAGAAAAGTGAAGTCAACTACACTAACTATTGTCGTAAATAAATATAATAGGACAAAATGAGTTCATCAATATTACTGAGAAAAATTTTACGTTGTATCACGCAAAATACCAGTAATTTCGCTTGTTAGGTGAAATGTGTACTGTTCGGTGGAGAAAATTTGCTTGTGATTTACATTGTAAATTGTACATATGGTAAACTATAAAATTCATGAATATAAGAAGACTAAATAAAGCTCTATTAACAATAATTGAATGATTTCAAGATTCAAGAAACTTTTGCGAGAGCGACGCTTGATTTTGTTATTTTCGTATTAAACTATCATATATAAAATTAAATATTAACAGAATTGTACACATTAAGTACAGAAAATTAATTTCTTCAAACGGTCATCAATATTTTATTGATAAACTTCAATAAATCTCAGAATTTGTAGGCGAACATTATGCATAATCATATAGTTCAAGACGAATTCACAAGAAAAGCAAGGGAATTACATTTCAAAATCAAAATTTTATATCATAGGAAGAAATCAACTGCCATGAAACTAGAAGTAAATAGTGAGTTTGAGATTGTATAACATATACTAGGTAAAAGTTATTCAACAAATAATGGGTCTAAAAAAAGGAATCCAGGATACAAACAGGCATACACTATCCATATCCGTTTATATTTCACAGTCTATTGGTAACATTTCCGTCATGGTAATGAAAGAATCCCTGATGGTGAACTAATGAGGAAACGTGATTTTTTGAGAGAAGGCCAAGTTAATCATTTATAGTCAACAATTATCTGTCTACCGTAGTTACTCTCGAAATCTCACATTGTTAGTGTGTATGGCTCGTATATGGATTTAGGAAAAAAACCTGACATTAATTGTTTGACACCCACTCATTGTGCTTTGACAAAAACCAAAAAATCTATTAAATATTTTTTGTTGAATTTATTCCCTGTTAAATAGTAGTAGTCATTGTTTGATACATTTTCAGTTTGACATACCAACAAATGTAAAAATGTAACACAATGAAAGGTACTTATGTACTGTTTTGGCTAGCATTCAGATTTGTTGAATCTGTTTTAGCATTCCTTCCAATAGAGATTGCAAGTAAAATGTGAAATTAAAATTGCCGCTAAGTTGTTTAGATATACCAGGACGAAACGGCCGTCCAGTGCTTCCAGGTTTCTAATGCTGATTGATGATTTCAAATAAATTCATTGTTTTCTTTCTATCATATTATTATTATTATTATTATTATTATTATTATTATTATAAGGTACATTGTTCTATTGATTCTTCTACAATTGCATTTTTGATTACAAGGTAGATTACTTTCAGTACGTCCAAATATCGCTGGACGTTTACCAGGTCTTTATACTATCAACGAACGTGTAGTTTATTTGGGAGAATGGAATTATGGATTAATGTCATTCGCAGCAGTTGGTGCATTCGGTGTTGGTAACATACACGTAAATATCGACCCAACACTAATTACAAACAAGAAAGAGGATAATGCATTGCGTTTTCGTTCTTCAAACACGCCAACAATAATAAATGAAGAATATAAACCACCATACTTTGAAGCAATATTTGATAATGAAATGAAGCTTAAGAAAGGTGATGAATTGGGGTGTTTTCGTCTCGGATCCACAGTTGTTTTGATTTTTGAAGCTCCTTCAAATAAGTTCAAATGGTGTGTAAAATCAGGTCAACGAGTTAAATTTGGCGAACCAGTTATAATGGATTACTAGTTTTTGTATTTAACACCGTAGGTGTTATCAATCTTTGTACATTAATCTATAGCACTTGATGTTTATGTAAATGGATAATTGCATTATGATAAAATGCAAATACAAACAATCATATCTTTATGCTCGTATGTTAAAGTAGCGGGATATCTAGTAATCGAAATATAATCCATATGTAGTTTACAAATCGAGTGTGATGAAGTGTCGATCGGAATTCTATCTCTAGATTTGCTTCTTTTCATTCAGTAGCAACGTATAAACCGGTACGTATGTACCAATACTGTTATGATAGTATAGGCCACTGAAGATGCGATTCAAGCAAATATACTATAATGGATAAAAGGGTTATGAGGAATTTAGAAACTCAATATCTAAAATCGAAAAATTATGGGGAACTTGGAATTAACATTTATGTTATGTGCCATTCATTGAATATTCAGACATTTTGCTGTTTTCATCTTATTTGTAATTATTGTCATAATTCACAGCAGCAATCCAAGTAGTCACTGAGAAGTTCCAAACCACAAGTGATTCATCTCAGTCAGATGAATATCTATTCATTATTGGAAATTTAAGTAAGTAAAGGTACACGCAAAATTCAGGGATTTTATATGTTCATGAATACAGGAATACATGCAGTTTTTTAATTGAATAAACAGTCTAGTCTTCATAACTCATTCACGCTTCCATCTGACTTATCACGTTTGATATATATGTAGATTTAAAAGATCATAATTAAGTTTTTCTGACAGTTCAGTCGATTTTTCTAACCTGAACATCGTAAATCTATCTGAATATGATGTGAAGGAGAGGTAACGAAGTTGGATTTTACATCTAAATTTTATATCAAACCAATGCTCTTCAGGTTTTTTTGGTGGAACTCTTCGTTTCACTTCCAAATAACAGTAGTTTCCGAATCGTAAATGCCTCGTGTTGAAGGTGACTGAAAGCATGAAAACCTAGCCTCTTTCGGGGAAGAAACGCCTACTTGATTGATTTTCTCTTTGAATAACAAGCGTATCCACAAATGTCGGTTGGTTAATTACCTGGTAACAACAGTTAGAATCACTATTTTGAGGTACATTAATTCTTCTTAATCTTGTAAAAATCATCCTGCTTAAAATATAGTCATAATGTCACCACATGTTATCACTGGGTTGGGTAAAATGAATGTACTTACTTATGCATCGTAAAACCATTTACCATACTGTTATTGATTGGAACTGACTCTTCCCCACACACTAGGAGATTCTGGTGTACCACATACTCACATCTTTTTTCCATCAATCTATGTTTAGGATTAATAATAATTTCAAACCTTTATAAAATAATAATTCCTCATAAACTAGTCCATTAATTTACTTTCTATACAAAGTTGGCTGAATCTGTAAGGTATTTTGTGATTCGAGACCTGACTCCGATTTCGATGAACGAATGAATATGACATGAGTACAAATCTTCCGCTTAATTCCGTATATCGCACCTTGGCTAACCCTGTTCGAACGACGACCGTATTAAGAAGCCAAATACAGATTAGGTTGGATCAATTCATTTCATGAACCTGTTTTCTCGGACAGACATTAAGGTGAGGAATGGGAAAGCGGAACAGAGCAGAGAAAACAAGCGTGCCAACTTTACCTGATAAGGCGTGACTTACATTTTATAGCCAAACAAATAGAGACTAAAGACATTTGATGTGTGGAATGAACGATGTACGCATATACGCTCGAATCTAAACTCACTGTCATAAGCGAATGATGGACAAGGTCGAAACATATGTGGATGATGACGCGAGAAGAATGGCTTTGTAATGTGTATTAAATCACTTATTAATCACATTCTATGATATTTATTATCATATCGCAATCACGGACGAGATGTTTGGTTGAATCGATTTTCATTGGATTAAATTGATGCATAAATCTAAGTCGTTGGAAAATCTGGTTATTAGCGTACTTTTTCGCTCTCTCTCTCCATAGCACTGAATCTGAATATGCCCTGAACACTTGAAACTGTCTATATTATGTATTACTAGTTTACACTGAAAACAGACCAGTTTCTTCGGCAGCAGCTATGCAGTTCACCAAAGCCTAACACGAACTGTAATCATTCCCTATTTGGATAGTTAGTTTCGGGGGAGGGGGGGGTGCTGTCTCTTTTTGGTAAGTTCAGACCAATAATCGGTTGTTATCATGAGTTCCTCTAATTACCAGAAAGCACTTGCCTATAAACTTGTTAGGAACATAAAAGGTGTAACTCATCAAGGCTCTACAAATCAATCTTCTGAATGATATAACGCAAAACGTATTACTTTTGTTAAAGTATTAAAAAATGTGCAGGTTTCAAACGCACTTATTGTCAAATTGATGATATTCCGATAATTTTTGATCATTCTTCGGGTAGAGGACTATGGATGCGGAAAACCTGGAGTAAGAGATTATGCATAAATAGTTTGGCTACTGACAGTGTGTGAATAGATCGTAGCGTCTATTGCATCTTGATAATCGTACTGATTTTGTGACCAACTGAGGATTACCGTCAAAATAGTTATCCCATTTCACTATACAGATATTTTTACAAGTTTTACATTCAAACGATAATAGTACTCGTGCACTACACCAACAATCCTCACACACAAAACCCAAAAGAACGATATCTCAAATCTATTCAGAAATGAGTTAAAATCACACGATGACAGTTCTTCTCATAGACAAACTCAGAAATATTGAATCAAGTGAACGACAAATCTCCATAACGAAGACAGTTTCCGTATTATTTGCGATACAACGTAGACTGGTCACTGTATAACGGTTTATTCTTGATCTGATTTTAATTTTCACGTTACAACCAACCAATCGACTGCTCAGCATTGTAATATTTATTAGTTCTAACACTATCACTACCATGGCACAAACGTGTTCAGTTTAACTCAAGACATGCCTAACTCTCCAAGGATTTCTTTCGAATTCATTACTCAATATTTAGGCTGACTAATTGCAGTATCTTCACTACTCTAAGCAACGATGCAAGCACGTTCGGGATGCGGTTCTCACCATCGAAATGCAAAGCATTGATTCAAGGTTGGCTGATGTCAGCACCTGAACTAGAGAAAAGGGAGTGAAGCAGTTGAGCTTGTCAATCTTATCACTTATCTTGGGAGTCCCATCAGCAATGATGGCTTGGTGACTGATGATACTTCAACACGGATACATAGGGCTCGACTGGCTGCACACTGGCGTCACTTATGGCGTAGGCAAAATATCTGTTTACTAACGATAAGAGACAGTACTGCGCAGCAGGTCGCGTCGTCCTATAATATGGATGCAAATCATGGCCGGAAAAAGTGGATATTCCTACATTGCTAATATTCGATCATACATGTCTTCAAAGCGTAGCTCGTATATCCCGGGACCATCGAGAAAGTAATCCGGTTACCAGAAAACGGGTATTACGAATGCCCAACCGGACGATTGTCTCGACTAGTTATCATTTGCGCTGTAGGTTTTAGGAAAGCTGTGGGCTGACAGACAAAAAAAATTTCAGACTCATGAAGTCATCGACAAATGAAGTAAGCGGTGGTGGTAGGCGCAGACAGCCAGTTCGAGGTCTGCGGGACGATAGCGACCGACCGTAGCTGCTACCTTGACATGGTGGTCGGGCTTGCCTATCGTGATGACCCAAACGAGCTGTATTGGCTGAAACATATGTTACTGCAGGTCCCACCATGCCAGGCAGGTCGTTTGGAGAACGATCAGAGTAAAAGCAGCTACTCAGGGCGAAGTCCTACTGCTGACTGCAGAGGGGTGTGACAGCAGAAAGGTGTTTCCCTCAGATAACCAGCATCTGCAGCGATGCTGCCTTCTCACAAGGAAGGAAGGGTTAGAAAAGGTCGACCCCAAAATGTCACACCTTACCCTATCTCACGGATTTCCATCTCCGGCGGTAAGGGTGCCCACTAAGGGCCTTTAAGAGCGGAGCTAATCCTCAAAAAATCTTTCATAAAAAGGCCGTGTGTGACCGGCCTCGAGCAGTTGTCCCTTGGACTCTGCGGTCACGCACCCAGGTCTCCAAGACCAACACTAATCTATCTTCCTTTTCAGGTTCCTCAGGAAACACCCTTCAACGGTGTGGGCAGCCGGGAAGTGATAACCGCCCTCATACCCGTAACAGCACACGAGACCAAATTGGTCGAAATCAAATCCTTCCTACACCCACACATACTTCTCTTATCTCCACGACTAACTATTCCCACATTCATTTATCACAGTGCATAGCTAATGCAAACGATGCGAGTTCGCGAAACGTCGTTCCTGGTCTCCTTAAACCCCGTTACAAACTACATGTTGGAGCATTTAATGTACGGACATAGTGTAGAATAGGGCAACAGGCATCATTAGCTAGGACTTGAGAATATCGTGCCATCGATGTGTGCTGGGTCTCGGAAACGCGCATACAGCATCCGAGTAGCATCATTTACTTGACCTCACCATGTCAAGGTAAAGAAGCAGCTCGATTTACCCTTCGTGTATCCGGTAGCCCTGATGCTGCTTCCCGGGGTCTCGCTTGTGTAGGTATAGCATTGAGTCGTAGGGCAGAACTAGCTCTCCTACACTGGACCCCAGTAGATAGTCGCTTGCGCGCTGTCCGAATAAACGGGACAGTAAGGATTCGAAAGGATAGAGACACTCGTCGTTGCCGCTTCGTCATATCAGCCTATGCCCTCACTGACTGCAGTTCAGACGATGTAAAAGATGAGTTCTACAGAAAGCTTTCGGATCTCCTCCAAAAAGCTAGGCGCTCTGATATAGTTACAATGGCTGGTGACTTTAATGCGCACGTAAGTAGACTAAGTGAGCAGGAGACACCTAGGTGGATGTTATGGTGTAGTGTGCCGATAACTGCGTGTTCTTATAGCTCGGTTTATAAATCAGAAGATGAACTCCAAGTATCGTATACGTTTATTCGTGGCACACCACAAATCGAATTGGAGAAGGCTAAGAGCCAACTCAAAGAGATAGAGTATGACTAAGAATATATAGTCAGGCATAAATAAGACAGACATATGACAAGCGAAATAGGTATGCACAGACATGAATAAAAGCGACGAATGATTGACAAGGTCAGAAGCAAGCGATACAAATCATGTGAGTTCATGGGAATATTACGAGATTAACATTAAAGCGAAAAGGATGAGTAAGTGCGTAAGCGTAAGCAATGCTCAGTCGTACAAGCTCATACAAAGCAGATAATAAAAAATACCAATGGTACATATGAGTTGTTGCTATGCTGATAGCTTGGTTACATAAATTAATCGAAAGGGCTTAAGCAAATTAAATGTAAGCGGATGCAAATAAATGTGGAGGCACTACAATGGTGTCGTGCCTCAGAGAACAGACAATGGCGACCGTCTGTTGCAACTATGCTCAGATAATCGCCTATTTCTAGCAAACACTAATTTTAAGCATAAGGAAAAACATCTTTTGACCTGGCGATCCCCGAAGTCGTCTCAACCTTGGACGCAACTAGATCATATCGCCATCCGCCACCGATGGAGGGGTTCGATAGAGGACTGTCGTTCGTTCTGGGGCACATGTTTAGATTCAGATCCTGCCCTAGTGCGAGCGCGTATTTGTTTGAGGCTTACTGGATGCCAGGCATATATCGCAAGAAAACCTCTAAGGGATTTACTTAGTGATAATAATCAAGCTAAGAATATATTTCAGGAACAACTAGAAAGACAGTTAGGCGACCATGCAAGTGATTCCCATCCTGAAGCAGGTTGGAATGATATCAAAAAGGCTGTGGAAACAGCAGTGACATCGGCTAGCAAGGTAAACCATAAGGCTAGGATGAAGCCGTGGATTTCAATCGCATCCATCGAATTGATGTATGCTCGAAAACGCATCCCACCTGACTCTGAACATGATGAAGAACGAAGTCAACTTAGGCGCAGACTTATAAAAAGCCTACGTAACGACCGTGAATAGTGGTGGGTGGCGAAAGCAAAAGCGATGGAAAAGGCAGCGGCGATAGGTAACAGCAGACAGCGGTTCCAACTTATCAAGGGAACTGGTATAAGAAAGTTGAATGTAAGTGAGGCTATCTCAGAAAAGGATGGCTGCATCATTTATTCTCAATCCAGGAGATTGGACCGATGGGCAGAACACTTTAGGGACCAGTTCAAATGGTCTGCAGCCACACTTCGGCTGACCACGATCTCCAGTCATCCTGAACGGTAAATCGATTTAGGTCCTTGTAGTCTACATGAAGTTGAGAAAGCTATAGGAAATCTGAAGAGATGTAGAGCAGCAGGTAATGATAGGCTTACCCCTGAGAATTTTAAGGATGGTGGTCCAGTTTTAACAGTTAGACTGACCGACATCCTAGGTAGAATCTTGGAAATGAACATAATCCCATCTGACTGGTGTCAGTTGCTATTTATCCCAATCAACAAGAAAGGGCCAAAGTCCTCTTGTGACAATCACAGGGGAATAAGTCTAACTAATGTAGTTTCTAAAATATTGACCTCAGTTATCCTTTGACGCTTAACGAAAGCTCGTGAAGAGCAGACTAGAGAAAACCAGTCTGGTTTTCGACCTGGACGTGGTTGTATAGACCACATTTTCACACTACGACAGGTCCCGGAACACAGAAACACATCTAGGCGTCCGACAATAGTCGTGTTCCTGGACCTTAAGGCGGCATTCGACTCAGTGGATCGTGAGGCTCTGTGGCAGTGTCTGTCATTGAAAGGTGTACCAAACAAGTACATTAACCTTATACAAGCACTCTACTCGAACACCATTGTTCGAGTGAGAGCTTATGGCGAACTGTCATCGGAATTCTATGCCTCAAGTGGTATCCGTCAGGGCTGTCCACTATCTCCATTCTTGCTCAATTTTATCATAGACATGCTCCTAGATATAATCTTATCCTTGTCTGAATTTTCAGTAGACCTTTTACCAGGAGGCTCACTTATCGACTTAGAATATGCCGATGATATAGTCCTACTTGGTGTAGACGCTGACAGAATGCAGAGTCTTCTCATCACCTTAAGCAACAATGCAAGCATGTTCGGGATGCGGTTTACCCCCTCGAAATGCAAAATGTTGCTTCAAGATTGGGTTGAATCAGCACCTGAACTAGTGATAGGGAGTGAAGTAGTCGAGTCCGTAGACCGCTTCACTTATCTGGGGAGTCTCATCAGTGCCGATGGCCTAGTGACTGACGAAATCTCAGCGTCACTTATGGCGAAGGCGAGATATCTGTTTGCTGACTAAGTGACGAGTGTACTGTGCAGTGGTTCGCTCCGTCTTACTTTATGGCTGTGAAACATGGCCAGTGAGAGTAGAAAATATTCGTAGGTTACTGGTTGAGGTGGTTGGGACATGTGTTACGTATGCCGAACCACCGGCTGCCTCGACGAGCTATGTTCTGTGGCGTAGGAGTAGGTTGGAAGAAAGTTAGGGGCGACAAAACCAAAACATGGCAGAAATCCATGAAGTCACAGACAAGCGGACGGAGTCATGTTGATAGATGTAGGCTGCCTCGTTGGTCATCAATGGTTAGAGACCTTGAACGACATGGGTCAAAACCGTTTGCAATAGCACAAATACATTCATTCGTTTTGTCCTCTTAAATCCTAATCTCCTGGATTCGTCAGTACCTCTACGTTCATCTTTCTGACCTTATCTCACTGAATCGTACTTCTTGAAACCCTAGTCTTCTTCATTACCATTAATACCTCTACTATCTGTAACACTGTGATTTGATTCGACATGTGCGTTTGAGCTAAAGTGGTATGACGACCAAAGTACTAAGATGCAACTGACTGAGCGATCTATGGTCAGTGTCGCTGGTCGTCACGGTTCAAAATCGCCTGCACTGGCGCAGGTGAATCCACTTCTTTTGTTCTCTCGAATGCTAAACTTCCGAATTCCTCATCACCACTATTCCTAAATTCATTTCACTAATTTATACTTTTTGGATAATTGAGAGCCTTAATCTCCGTTATCTCTAATATTTCGACTTCTTATTACCACTGTGGGATATGCATTGACAATATCGCGTTCGTGCTCGTATGGCAGGTACGTACGGAATCCTACGTTGAACCTGACTCACTGAATATCGGAATCTCTCCGTCAAGATGTGATAGTTCCGTTTGCATGAATGTAAGGCCGGGTCTCGAAATCCCAGTTGTTATTAGGTTAGATTAATATATTGTTAGGAGTTTTCATGATACCAACGAACCTAACACGCACGCTGAAATATGATTACTACTGGTAGGTTTTTTAGTTGCACAGCCTAGAGAAACAGGACTTTTATTTTCACCATGAGAACTACTTACACCAGGACGGTGAGTGCTGTTTCATGAGAAACAATCTGTGAACAAGGCAAGTGGTAGTTATATGCATATGTCCGAAACAACGTTTGAATACCATGATCAATTATACAGGAACAAAATACAAATCAACCTAGAGTAGCAGCAAACAACCTGTCCATTCTTGACGTTGGAATAGATTATTTAGTAACTGACCCCAGTTAAGACTAGAAGACCATATTTCACCGATCGATTTTTGTATTAGCGTTAACAGAAAATCATAATTTCAATTTTGTCCTTCTCCAATGTCGTCTCTTGGCATTATACCTAACGCAAGTGTTAACAAAACATCAAGATTTACTTTATTTTATTACCAGTTTTTAACCGAACCCAATAAGGTAGAGTTCTGTTTTGTTTCAGCTTCTTCCCCAGCTTAGTTTTCAACCTGAGAGTTTTATGTGAACCCTAACAATTCTGAATTAAGAGATGATTTGAGTTACCATGTTGAGGATTCAAAAAACGCGGTCTATACTGCCGTATGTAAGAACAACGGTAATGCATGTGCGGATTCGTATCAATGTACAATATGCTACATGTATTTCCGATGTGCTTTAAAAATCAGTGGACTGTTGCTAAATATATTCTGATGTAAAGTTGCGTTTTTGAGTCTGTGATGACTGACAGTTTTTCCTTAGTTTAAGTGAAGACTTATGAAGCAGAATTGTAAGGTTCTTTGAACTTGAATCTAGCACAGTACGGTGCTGTTGCTCTTTGAAATAAATAATTTTTCAAAAACAGCTTTGTTTGTCATCGGAATTGAAACCGAGCCTTATATTATTAACTGAAACATAACTGTCTGGATTGAATTGGCAATCTCTCGAAACATGACGTTTAGATATTCTTTGTCGTTTGCCTTCTTTGACAACTAAAATAGTGCACAATGTGTACTAAGATGCCCCTGCTAAAATTATTGTATATATACCGCTTCTACCATCTTCGACTACTAGTTCGTTTCAATGTCTTTATCATTTCATCTGGGAGATAACCTAACAGATCCAAATACATTGCGATCAGGCATGATTACTTATTAGACCATCGCAAGAAACCTGGAAACTCTCAGTGGCCGTTTTTTCTTGGCATGGTACTAATTAGCAGTGCGATTTCACAACCCTTGCTACTTACGGTTTTGTAACCTAGGACTTACGGTCTTATGCAGCAACGCTTAACCTCTGGACCATTAGATGGGCATCCAGCAGTGTCTAACTATGATCAATCTAAAGATTTTGCAGTCTCACCTATTACTTTTGGTAGTTACTGCGTACATCTGCTTTGGCTGGACTACACCGGATAAGTCTTCTCACTAGAACTCACGAAGCTAGTCACCGGTGAATCCAATCCCTGTTCGGTGTAGGCAGTAACTACCAAAGACTATGTATGAGGTCGCGCGAAATCTCTAGATAGATCAGAGTTAGACGTTAACATAGTTCAAATCCAGCACACTTGTACGTAAGACCAAAAATCCTGGGTTCAAATAGTCTGCCGCAAATGTAATGAAAGATCAGCCATTGAGTCTTGCATCATGATGGAAGCCTTGGCTGGTTATAAGATGGCGAAGGGAATTTTAAAACGGCTGTTCGGTTAGTCCCTTGTGGTAGCTTGAGGAACTTTAGAAGAGCTACTTAGTCCAATAAATATTACAAATAATAACGCTATTGAAAAGCTACCAAACTTGGCCATAAAAATAGAAGACTGCCCTGAATAAATGAATTATACTGCAGACTTGGACTCTATAGTTACTTAAGAGAGAATAATGAGGCCTTTGCCTCGACCCATACAAGTTCAGTGGTCAGAACTTGCGGTTAGATGAACTGAAGAGGATAGAGAACCGAAGTTTACCAAGCTCACCGAATTTAAAGCAAAGAGAAAGGGCATATGCTTCGTCTGTCTGAAGTAAGGGCATAAGGTTAGGGAATGTAAACTGACAAAGCGCTGTTACGTCGACAAGTGCGAGAAACAACATCACGCTCTGTTGCACGATGAATCAGCAGTCAAGCTTGAATGGCAAACATGATATACAGAACTACTGTGGATTTACTAGATCACTAATCAATCAAGTATGCTTAGGAATGATTCCCGTACGGTTAGGATTGGGAAATTTCGAAAGTTTGGGATATGCTCCTTTGGATAACGGCTCTGATTCAATATTGATAAGCTTAGATTGTTTGAAGTCGTTTGGGCTGAAGGAAGACCAAGCGTCAGTGGTAGGAGAAAATAGAACGACGACGTTCATGAATGTTCCTCTTGAGGTACATAATTTATATCGGCCTGAACAAGTTTTGGTTGAAGGAGTCTTGATTGCGTCGAGTATACCAGGGCATAAGTCAACGAAGTCGTCAATGATAAACTTAGTTAAGTGGCCGCACTTAAGTGATATACCGATAGAGAGTTTGGACTCTACAGTTGATAGGTTTTGACGTGCCGGAAGCACACTAGATGTTGGACCAGCGGTTAGGTGTAAGAAAAAATCCATACGCTGTGAAAACGTTGTGAGGACGAACTATTTTTGGACCTGCATCAAACCCGGAATTTAGAAAAAGAGTTGTTATTGAAATTTGTAAAGTAGTGACATTGGAAGACCAAATACGTAAGCTTTATGATGTGGAGTCTGCTGACGTCTAATCTTTTGAAAAGTCAGTATTTGTAGAAGACAACGCGGCCATAGAGATCGTGGAAAGGGACACGCGCTTCGACAATGGTTATTTTATGGTTCCGATACCATGGAAACAGAATCCAAACACGAAGGTATTTAATTATGAAGTAGCAAGTAGAGTTTGAATCGTAAGTTTCCGAGGGAAGACGATTTTTCATGCCAGGTTTACAAAAAGTTTGGAAGGTAATTCTACTAAGAGCTACGCGGAGAAGTTCCCTGAAATTCATTTGAGGCCAGATTATCGTCCTTGATGGTATTCACTTCATCATGCAGTGTTAAACCCGAAAAAACCGGAAAAGCTGACAGTGGTCCTTAACTGTGCTGCCAAGTTTGATGGGGTTTCCCTAAATGATATCAAGGACCCGACAGCACTTATGATCTAGTGTTTATATTATTGCTTTTTTCACTAGGGGGTAGTTGCAATATCTGCAGATGTTGAGGAAATGTTTATGCAAGGGGAGGTCCCTGAGTCTGATTGAGTAACTTTAAGATTCCTGTGGTGGCAGGAGGGAGATATGCCGAGGGAACCATCTGAATTTCGAATGACCTTTCATCCATTTGGTGTTACATCATCTCCGTTTTGTGAGAACGTTGTCATGAATAAGACAACTAAAATTTCCTCTACTAGTTATGAACGTTATGTCGTAGATTCTGTCAAGAACAATTTCTATGTTGATGATTGCTTGATATCCTTTTCCACTTGTGATCAAGCAAAGAAGTCTGTTAAGCGGATAAGTGGTTTTAAATAGATAAATAACCGCGTACTCTGAAGATCATAATACTAATTGAAACATGGATATCCCCTGACATTGCAGACAAAGAAGTGAGGTTGCCAGGCACGACACTCTTCAAAAGTGATAGGGTACACCAAACTGGAGGGGGATTGGCTATATATATAAACAGCCATTTAAAAGCCTAGCGGCTATACGACACTCAACTAACTGAGGTGACAGAATCATGTTGTTGTTGTGTCCACACAAATGGCACGAAATACTTGATTGTAGGGATTTATCGACTTCCCTCGGTTAGATATCATCCAAAACGCTGTCGTAGACAATGTACCTCAGTCAAACCACTCACAGCGGAATAGAAGATGTTGGGTTAGGAGCGGCACTGAACGCTGGCTGCAGGTGAAGAGGAGAGTCTGGCACAAGCGGAAGGTATCCTTGAAAGATTCCGATTGCAGTTCTTACCTGGCATTGAGAAACAGATGCAATACCAAAGTTCAAAGTGATAAGAGACAAGTTCAGATGAAGTTGGCTGTCAAAATACAGACTAACCCGAAGCATCTGTTTAGGTTCATTTCCAAAAGAAAACCTACTAATCAAGGGTTGTGTTTTCTAAAAGGACCAAACGGGGAAGACCTCAACAACCTAGAGATGACCGAGATCTTCAACACTAACTTTTCTGATCAGTTAAACCAGGCGCTCACATGTTCAGAGTACTACGCCAACCCATTGCCAGCTGTCGGCTTAGGGACCATCCGTATCACTCCTAACTTAGTACTAAGGAAACTAAAATCCTTACGCCCAGGTAAGTCACCAGGTTGTGAATAAATTCGCCTCATAGTCTTGCAACAATGTGCAGAAGTCCTCTGTTCACCGATATGTGACCTGTTCAGGCATTCATTGGAGGCACAACAATTCCCAACTGAATGGAAACAAGCTACTCTCTCTCTCCGATCTTCAAAGGAGGAGATAGAAAGGACCCAGCCTGTTACAGATCAGTCGCATTACTACCAATACTATCAAGGGTAAAATAAAATAAAGTACTCCATGAGGATCAACACCGGTTTCGGAAAGGCAGGTCATGTGTATCTAATCTTCTCATTGCATGGGACAGTTGGACATCCTTTTTGGACCGTGAAATACCGGTGCATGTAAGATTCCTCGACTTTGTAAAAGCCTTTGACTCAGTACCCCACGTACGCCTAATCGAAAAGATTGTGGAAATGGGCTTCACCGACCCACTCCTATCTTAACTCAGAAACTACCTTGAGAATAGAAAGTTTCGTACTAAGGTGAATAGAGTGCACGCGACCTGGCGAGTATCTACATCGGGAGTTTCACAGGGGACTACCTCAGGCCCACTTCTCTTCCTGATATCTATTAACGATTTATTAGTCTCAGTTAGCTCACCGGCATTGATCCACGCAGACAATGTGAAGATCTGGAGGTCCGTTAGAAGCGAAGAGGATTCGACTGAGCTTCAAAAGGGTCTGATTATGGCGTACAACATATCAAGCACGCCATACCATCCCAACCGATGCGTCACCACCACTTCGCTCGAGGCAATCCTCGATAGATTGCAGGTTACGGAGAGAATACTCAGATTCGTACACATGTTTCCTCATTGTAAGTCGTCGCAACTTGGAATGCTCTCCCAGCCGATGACCACAGGCCCCCTCAATGGACAGCTTTAACAAGAGACTTGATAATCACGTACTCACATACGGACTATCATCTCCCTCTTGGACAAGCTGTTCATGATGCATATCTTGTTATCGTTGCCATCTGCTCAGATCACTTATTGATCTGTCTTGCCTATTATCTCTGTTTCCTCTAACTTGCTTACACTCCGGTCCTCTCTCACAATCTTCACTACCAATTAACAAACTAAGTCACCTACATATTACTTAGTTCTGAAAGTTTATTCATTTAAGCATCAGAATTTTATCCTTATTATTCTCCACATTGCAACTAACTGATCTGCAATCTGATAATGTTATAGCTGCTGGTATCCATAAACCCTAGTTGTAGAATTTATTTCGCTGGCGGCTGTCCTAATCGCGTCCAATAGAAACACACCGGTACGATACTCCTAGATCCAGGTCCCAGCCAAATCAGAAGGCCAAAAATTCTAGGAGAAAACCGTCTCTATATTGTTATAAAATGGAAATACAGAGGCTTACGATGTTTATGTTTCTTCCAGGACTAAATTACTCCGTAGAGTATCTATTACAATAGCTAGTAAGTGACACTAAGTCCAGCAGCCACCGCGTCTATCCAAAATGTGGCGGTAGCCATATTATATCAAATTTAAACAATATATGTACAATTCAGAAGCAAACACAAAAACTTCAATATAAGTACAAAATATGGAAAGAATAACAACATACAATGGTAAAATCTCAAATTGGAATCAAATAAAATACCAAAAATGTCAAGAGAAAAAGTCCATCAGGTCATAGCAAAAATATGTAAACATGGAGGGATTTTCCAAAAACAAAACATTCAAAAGAATTCTACACCGGCCCGCAAAATCCCTCCATGCAAAAACAGCAAGCGTTAATGACACCTTCTTTAGGTTCCCATGTTAACTAGTCTAAATATCTGTCCCATGAATGAAAGAGTTGTCCCGTGATCGTATGCCCATTTAGCTGTAAACTACGAGTCAGTTGCACTTCTGTAATACACCAACATTATCCTAAAGATAACATGACAGTGGTTCAAATTAAGAGAAACTCTCACATGAAACGTGCTACATGCCCTAACCGTCAGTCCTCAACCTACCTAATAAACAACAATACCTGCCCCTACTTCTCCTAATCAGGACGCTACTATACTTCCAAAATTAAACCTAAGGACTCCTAAGAATAAGGGGACATAACATAAATACCTCTCTTAAATCTAACGTTAGGCGCCTCCCCGTTTCTTATACAAAGCCTGTCCCCTTAATTGCGTATAAAAAGACTAGGATGCCAAGAGTTACTGAAATAACCCATAAAACTAGCCTGCTTGGGCATCCGCCTGATGTCGCTAGACACCACCCTAACCGAAATTCTTGGGTCTCTCCTCCAAAATATATGCCTTACCCTTTTTAACTCTCACACCCTCCACGGAGTTGTTTTACTACCTCCAGCTGTTGAGGGAGATATTTCCACCCCCTTCAGGTCATGCTCTGTATACTGGGATGTAAAAGATGACAATCGATCTTCGCCGCTATCAGTCCCTTCTAGTTGTGATACTCTTATGTCTGGCCTTTCGACCGACCACCTTTCACATTGTCCACCGACTTGACTTACCCCACTGTACCTAATCCAATGGATCTACGAAACAATTTACCCTTATGCTCTCTAGCGACTTCATCATCAGTTCTTTGGGGGTCATCAGTTAACTCTGCCAAACGACATTTATCATATCCTACTTCATATGCTTCTCTAACCACACCAGTCGCAGAATACCTATCTCCCTATCACTATATTGCTCACAAATCAACTGACCATAACTATCGGGCCCATATTCCTACTTCTAGTTCTTCAGAAAACACAATATACAACCCTCCAGATACCCATCGTGCTCCCCTGAAAGATGAGTATTCAACCTTTGTAACACTAATGCTAATTAATTCCCGACTTGTTATCAATAAGATGACCCACTTACGCTATCTGGCAATTCTAAACAATCCTTCCATATTCCTGATTACTAAAAGCTGCTTGTCCTCGGATGTCCCTGACTCATACCCTCTAATAGACTCTTTCGCGGTGACCGTGGATCAAAAATGGGTGGTAGTTGCCTCATCTGTGTGTCTAGAAATATAAAAACAGAAATGCCCAGTGAAACTGTTCTTAATAAAGTGCCTGATTCGATATGGTCCACTGTGCACGCCCATGAATGTAAAATACTGGTTGGGTGCATATATCGAGTTCCAAATACTCATCGATCGGTTGACGTTGCTAATGGTGAGCCGTTTGCCAGGGCTGTCTCTCTTAAATTCACCTGCAAAATTATTTGTGGTGACTTTAACCTCCCAGGAACCAACTAGCAGACACATTCCGGTCCACTACGCTTTGATAGCATACTTAGTCCCTTAGACACACATGGTTGGCAACAACATGAGCATCTGCCTACTAGGAACCACAACATTCTCCCCGATGTATTACATATATTCAATGTCACCATCAAATCTGCTCTAGACATTACCATCCCACGTAAAACGTCTTTTAGAACAGTTAATTCTTATATCAACCATAAAGCTGGGGCTAAACTACGTAAACTAAAACGGGTATATTGCATGCCTAAGGACTTCAGCATCCTGTACCTAATCTACGCTATACTTGAAGGTGTGAAAAACCAAAATGACGTGTGTAAGCAAATAGAAGAAAATAATGCTCTCGCTCCGTCAGTCAGTTACAACGTAGAACTTAGTACGTAAGTACAGCAGTTCAAGTTGCCATACCACATTAGCATAGAGATATAATTGTCAATTCAAATCCATATTAGTAGAGGTAGTAAAAGTATTAGAAGTAATCTAAGAGATCAAAGACATTATTCAAGAAGTATAGTTCAGTGAGATAATTTTAGAAAGAGAAAGATAGAGATGATGAGGAATTCTGAAGATTAGGATTTGAGAGATCACAAAGAGTGGATGCACCTGCGCCATTGCAAACGATTTTGAGCCATATCGTTCAAGGTCTCTAACCATCGGTTAGTATCGTCTCGCGGACCCCAACCAGGTAGCCTACATCTACCAGCATGACTCAGTCCACTTGTCAGTGACTTCATGGATTTGTGCCATGTTTTGGTTTGACTGCCCCCCACTTTCTTCCAAACTACTAATCCACAGTGAATAGCTCATCGTGAATTGATCCAACCTAATCTGTATTTGGCTTCTTAATACGGTCGTCGTTCGAACAGGGTTAGCCAAGGTGCGATATACGGAATTAAGCGGAAGATTTGTACTCATGTCATATTCATTCGTTCATCGAAATCGGAGTCAGGTCTCGAATCACAAAATACCTTACAGATTCAGCCAACTTTGTATAGAAAGTAAATTAATGGACTAGTTTATGAGGAATTATTATTTTATAAAGGTTTGAAATTATTATTAATCCTAAACATAGATTGATGGAAAAAAGATGTGAGTATGTGGTACACCAGAATCTCCTAGTGTGTGGGGAAGAGTCAGTTCCAATCAATAACAGTATGGTAAATGGTTTTACGATGCATAAGTAAGTACATTCATTTTACCCAACCCAGTGATAACATGTGGTGACATTATGACTATATTTTAAGCAGGATGATTTTTACAAGATTAAGAAGAATTAATGTACCTCAAAATAGTGATTCTAACTGTTGTTACCAGGTAATTAACCAACCGACATTTGTGGATACGCTTGTTATTCAAAGAGAAAATCAATCAAGTAGGCGTTTCTTCCCCGAAAGAGGCTAGGTTTTCATGCTTTCAGTCACCTTCAACACGAGGCATTTACGATTCGGAAACTACTGTTATTTGGAAGTGAAACGAAGAGTTCCACCAAAAAAACCTGAAGAGCATTGGTTTGATATAAAATTTAGATGTAAAATCCAACTTCGTTACCTCTCCTTCACATCATATTCAGATAGATTTACGATGTTCAGGTTAGAAAAATCGACTGAACTGTCAGAAAAACTTAATTATGATCTTTTAAATCTACATATATATCAAACGTGATAAGTCAGATGGAAGCGTGAATGAGTTATGAAGACTAGACTGTTTATTCAATTAAAAAACTGCATGTATTCCTGTATTCATGAACATATAAAATCCCTGAATTTTGCGTGTACCTTTACTTACTTAAATTTCCAATAATGAATAGATATTCATCTGACTGAGATGAATCACTTGTGGTTTGGAACTTCTCAGTGACTACTTGGATTGCTGCTGTGAATTATGACAATAATTACAAATAAGATGAAAACAGCAAAATGTCTGAATATTCAATGAATGGCACATAACATAAATGTTAATTCCAAGTTCCCCATAATTTTTCGATTTTAGATATTGAGTTTCTAAATTCCTCATAACCCTTTTATCCATTATAGTATATTTGCTTGAATCGCATCTTCAGTGGCCTATACTATCATAACAGTATTGGTACATACGTACCGGTTTATACGTTGCTACTGAATGAAAAGAAGCAAATCTAGAGATAGAATTCCGATCGACACTTCATCACACTCGATTTGTAAACTACATATGGATTATATTTCGATTACTAGATATCCCGCTACTTTAACATACGAGCATAAAGATATGATTGTTTGTATTTGCATTTTATCATAATGCAATTATCCATTTACATAAACATCAAGTGCTATAGATTAATGTACAAAGATTGATAACACCTACGGTGTTAAATACAAAAACTAGTAATCCATTATAACTGGTTCGCCAAATTTAACTCGTTGACCTGATTTTACACACCATTTGAACTTATTTGAAGGAGCTTCAAAAATCAAAACAACTGTGGATCCGAGACGAAAACACCCCAATTCATCACCTTTCTTAAGCTTCATTTCATTATCAAATATTGCTTCAAAGTATGGTGGTTTATATTCTTCATTTATTATTGTTGGCGTGTTTGAAGAACGAAAACGCAATGCATTATCCTCTTTCTTGTTTGTAATTAGTGTTGGGTCGATATTTACGTGTATGTTACCAACACCGAATGCACCAACTGCTGCGAATGACATTAATCCATAATTCCATTCTCCCAAATAAACTACACGTTCGTTGATAGTATAAAGACCTGGTAAACGTCCAGCGATATTTGGACGTACTGAAAGTAATCTACCTTGTAATCAAAAATGCAATTGTAGAAGAATCAATAGAACAATGTACCTTATAATAATAATAATAATAATAATAATAATAATAATAATAATAATAATAATAATAATAATAATAATAATAATATGATAGAAAGAAAACAATGAATTTATTTGAAATCATCAATCAGCATTAGAAACCTGGAAGCACTGGACGGCCGTTTCGTCCTGGTATATCTAAACAACTTAGCGGCAATTTTAATTTCACATTTTACTTGCAATCTCTATTGGAAGGAATGCTAAAACAGATTCAACAAATCTGAATGCTAGCCAAAACAGTACATAAGTACCTTTCATTGTGTTACATTTTTACATTTGTTGGTATGTCAAACTGAAAATGTATCAAACAATGACTACTACTATTTAACAGGGAATAAATTCAACAAAAAATATTTAATAGATTTTTTGGTTTTTGTCAAAGCACAATGAGTGGGTGTCAAACAATTAATGTCAGGTTTTTTTCCTAAATCCATATACGAGCCATACACACTAACAATGTGAGATTTCGAGAGTAACTACGGTAGACAGATAATTGTTGACTATAAATGATTAACTTGGCCTTCTCTCAAAAAATCACGTTTCCTCATTAGTTCACCATCAGGGATTCTTTCATTACCATGACGGAAATGTTACCAATAGACTGTATAAACTGTGATATATAAGCAGAGTTGGATAGCAGTTGTGGAATCAGGAATGCGCGTTTTGTTATATTCGGGACGACTCAGCTGGATGATGTAACTGCCTCTCAGAGTAAATGTCCACTGTGACATTCGAACGTAGTAGCGTTCGCTTCAAACACCATCGCGTTTTACATTTGACTCTACTGAGTCGAAACAACTACTGGAATTGGCAATGGTGTTTGGTATGAATGACAAAAATAAAAGTATCAAGTTTGTCTATAGGAAGGAAGAAAGAAAAGACAGCAGTGGATGAGTGTGTTTCCATTGACATTTTTCTATCGTCCCGTTTGCAAAAATCAGTAGTAACCAACCAGCAGGAAAATTCAATGATTTTTTTATGGTTCTAATAGAACAGGACGATTCAACCTTTTGGTAATTTCTGCTTAGGATTATAAAATTGTGAGTAGTGATTCTTTAAAGTTTAGGTATCAAGTGTATTCGACGGAGATGATGAAGATGATGGTGATAGGGGTTGTTCATTATTGAAGCAACATTGACGACTTTCATTGGCTACCATTCGGAAAAGCAAAATTGCAGCTAAGGATATCGCAACCATAAGCAGAATAATAACGACAGACCATCCATATGGTTTTGAGACCTCATAGTAAAGGTCCAAGTGCAGCACCAATGGAACCACTGCCATCAATGATACCCGTCACTGTAGCTAATGCACGAGAATTAGTAGACAATGAAGGATGTGTCTAAATCAGCTGAAACTGCCATTGAAATTAAACCATAAGGACCATTCACAAGCAAACCCAATCGGATTAATAAACCAATACAATGTGCTAAAGAACGAAACCCAAAATGGAATACAAATACAATGTCGGTTTTGACAAAGCAATCATTACTACACATATAATAGCACTTGATCCAGTACTGTCCGATATGAAACTAGCAAGAATTCCACCAAGTATACCACCTAAATCAAAAATAGCTGATGATGGATTGAAACCGCCTTCTTCAGTCAGCTACAACGTTGAACTTCGTACTACATACACGAATTCAGGTGACCATACTATATTCGATGTTTCCGTTACTTTCCCAGATACTTGGAAATAATGTCATCCTAACGAATTTTTTTACTTGTCCCGTGTGGCAAGTGTAAGGAGAAAGTGAGGTGAATCATTCTGAAACTATGTTTTCTGAATATCTTCCAAACAATGGATAAGCAACTTGAGGTGGCTCTTTAGTGGTCTAAAAATATGACTTCTGATTAACTAATTGTGGGTTTGAGCCATATACCTTGTTTGGAATTGTATCACTAGTCCCCATAACAAAACATGTACCTCGAAGTCGAGTGCATAAACTAGTACTTGATATGTGAATCACATGACAATTTATATTTATTTTGAGCACAAATACACTTATGAGTGTGTTAGTCAGTAACGAAACCCATAAGCATTAAAGAGTTTAAGCATCATTTTCAGTATAATGTCATTCTCAATAACGTCTACTTTTTTAAGTTCAGTTGAGCTATTTGAAATTTTCAGCCGAATTTTATCATCAGACTAATGAGGCAGACACCAACAACTCTAAGTTCAGATGATACTCCACTTAATAGAGGGAGAATAATGAGGAAATAATCTTAGGGAAAATGAACTTACTAATATTTATATGCACAACATACCTGGAAAATGCCGTCTGACAGTAGGAATCCATTCAACAGGACTATGAAATCGATGGTAATCTCCTGGAGCCAAATAAATAACACACTGGTAAAGAGAACGATCAGATGTTTTCCCAGTTAGACTTTCTATGTTACCCATTGGACCGAGAAATTCATCTAACGAATAGTAAATCCCTTTAATTTGCTCTAAAACAGCATTTTTTGAATCAATTGGACCACAATGAAGTACTTTACCATCCACAGGACTAACCTACTTTAAAAAATGAGAAATCTATATTTTCAGTAATCTTCAAAGCATTCCTAAACAACTATCGATTGACCATGTATTTGCATATTGTAATTATTACGATGAAAATCGACCAACCTGCTAACCACAAGAAAATGATCAAAATCATTTCATCTAAATTTCACCAGTGATAGAATTCTATCGACCAAATTTCAAACATGGTTGGAACTATGAAAGTTTAAGAATGAAACCTTTATCAGAAATTACACGAGCGTTTAAATTACAGGTGTTAGCAAAGATTAACTTAGGCTGCAACAAATGACCCTCATTATGAGATCTAAAAGAACATAATGTTTATTGATTATGCAAAAGTCTTATGATACCTAAAAACAATTACAAAAATCACCTAGGGACCAAACCAAGGAGCGCACAAACGTTTAACCACTACACCATTGAGTTGGCATCCAATGGTGTTAACGTCCAACTTCGATCAATTTATAATTTTGCGCGAAGTCAAGAGTCCTGGGTTCGAATCCCGTACATGGGGACTCTAGATACACACTGCTGGTAGATCCGATACCAGGATGAAACGACTCTCTAGTGCTTGAAGGTTCCTCATGGTGGTATACGTAAGATCAATTCGTTATTTCAACTATGAAAATACAATCTGATATGATGACAATTTGAATATTTATGCATATTAGGATAATCACAATGATGCAACAACCAACTATTTTCGAATCCTGGCATTTCAAAATGTAATTTACTTAGCAACTAAACTCAACATTGTTCGAACTATATGAAAGTACTTAAAAAGGCACTAATCGAAGACACATGTCGGCTGGCCAGACAGCTATAACGTAGAAATTTGTACGTGTGCTGACTAATTAAAGTTGCCAAAGCACATTAACACACACAGATCAAACTGTCAATGCAAGTCTCATAATAGTAGAGGTGGTTAGAACATGTGCTGTCTATGCCTAACCACCGACTGCCTCCACGAGCTTTGTTTTGTAGTAGGTTGGAAGGAAGCTAGGGGCTGCCAAACCAAAACATGGCAGAAATCCATGAAGTCATTGACAAGTGGACTTAGCCATGTTGGTACTTGTCGACTACCTTGTTGGGTTCCGCGAGATGATAATAATAGTTGGTTAGAGACCCTGAATGACATGGCTCAAAACAGTTTGAGATGGCGCCGGTGCATTTATTCTTTGCGTTCTCTCAAATCCTAATCTTTTGTATTCTTCAACCCCTCTAGTTTTGACTTTCTAAACTTTTCTCACTGAATCATACTTCTTGAATAATATCTTCTAATCCTAACCTCTCCGATTACTTCTAATCCCTTTACTACCTCTTCTTCCATTGGATTTGTATCGACAATTATATCTCTGTGCTGATGTGGTATGGCAACATGAACTGATGTACTTACGTACGAAGTTCTACGTTGCATCTGACTGAGTGGAGGTAGTAGGGGTTCGAAGAAATCATTCAAGAAGTATGATCCAGTGAAATAAATTTTTAAGGAGAAACAAGGTCCTGAATTCATAAGGTCGTGAGAGAAGACACAGAATGGATACACGTCCGTCATCGCAAACGATTTTGAGCCATGTCGTTCAAGGTTTCTAACCATCGGTTAGTATCGTCTCGCGAACCCCAACCCGGTAGTCTACACTCACCATGACTCAACCCAGTTGCCAGGGACTGCATGGATTTGTGCCATGTTTTGGTTAAGCCACCCCTAGCTTACTCCCAACGTACTCCTACACCAGGTATAATCGCTCTTCTAGGCAGTCGGTGGTTGGGGATTCGTAACACGTCTCAACAGCCTCAACTGATAAAGATTCACAACTTTATCCGCTGATCCAACAACAGCATTGCTAACTCGATAGTTCCAGCAACATGCGAATATCCTCTGCTTGTACCGGCGACGTTTTGTACCTATACATTAGGGAGGAGCGAACTGCTGCACAGTACACTAGTCCTTTCGTTAGCAGACCGATATGTCGCCCACGCCATAAGTGATGTAAGTTGGCTAAAGTCAATCGAGCCCTCTCTATCCGTGCTGTGATCTCGGCAGTCAGCAGCCCATCAGCACTGCTAAGTAAAGCAGTCAACTTGCTCAATTACTTCACTCCCTGTTACTAGTTCAAGTGCCGATGCAACCCAATCCTGAATCAACATTTTGCATTTCGATGGGATGAACCTCATCCCGAACATGCTTGCATTGTTGCTTAAGGTGATCAGAAGACTGCATTTTGTCAGCGTCTTCACCAAATAGAACTATGCCATCAGCGAGTTAGTGGTAGAATGTCAACTCCTAAAAAGTATATTATTTATTATATTTATCAATGTATTTTAGACGCTATATTAGTTAAATTGACTCCCCTGTGATTGTCACAAGAGAACTTTTGTCCTCTATTACAGACTAGGATAACCAGTGGTTGAGACCAGTCAGATCGGATTGCGTCCACTTCCCGGATTTCACCTAAGATTTCAGTCAATCTAACTGCTAAACTGGAACAAAATCCTTAGAAACCTCAGAGGTTAGCCTATCAGGACTCGGTGCTCTCCCTCGCTTCAGATTTCCTATACCTTTCTCAACTTCATAAATAGTCGGAGGACTTACATCGATTTGCCATTCAGGCTGACTGGAGACCATGGGCAACCGAAGTGATGCTGAAGGCCAGTTGAATTGATCCCTAGTGTTCTACTCATCGATCCGATCTCCTGGATTGAGAATGAATAATAGTCCGGTCCTTTTCCGAGACAGTTTTGATAACAGTCGGATTCCTAGAAACAGTTACCATGTAAGTCCGAATAGTTGTTACAAGTAGAAAGGATTTCAATGTATTCATATAAAACCACGTTATAATTTGCAAAGCTAAACACACCTTACAGCTGAATAGTGAGATCGATGAGTGGGATATTATCAGTAAGTGAATTATTAATTGAATTAGTATAACTGCTCACATGTTCTTGGAGGCCCAGAAATATGAACAGGCTATGAAAATTGCCCTTCTACATTTGCCAATAAAGGTCTTCATAGTCTTGGTTTTTTTTGTCTTATATATCTATAGTGTTCAATGTGACTGAATCGGACTATATATATATATATATATATATATATATATATATATATATATATATATATATATATATATATATATATATATAAAATGGACAACCAGCTGATGAAATCGATTACTTACTAATGATGCTGAATGATAAATAGGTCGTTTATCTGTGGCAATCTTTCGAATAAAAAAATCTGATAGACAATTATAACTCTTCAAGTCAGGATTTTCAACTTCGCTTAAATCACAATGGAAAAACTGTGAATAGGAACGGTAGATTATAGGTCTTAAGAATACTGGGATGTAACATTCAGCCAATCGACCCCACGATTTAGACAGACTGTTTAGCGGGATGTGCCGAAAAAGTGCAGCCTACAAATAAGCAGATAAGAATAGTGAAAGGCTGGTAAGCAGAACATGATAACGAAAAAGTCGCCATAACTAATGTTTATACATGAAGATTCCGTGAATTAAGACGACTTAAGATGGATCTTAATAGCATAGATGCTGGATATAAATTATGACTGTTCGAACCGATATTTTCCCATAACATCACCTATCTTCTCCAAACTACCTTTTCAGCTACACTTTAAATCAGCTTGTGTGTAGCAGCTAGGAAGGCGAAATGCTTACAGAAATGTCAAAAAACCAGGGTGAAGAACAAAAACAAACAGTTATCAAAACTACATAGAAGTACAATTCTTGTTTCTGAACAGGCTTTTGCAATAGTAGGCTGAACAATAATCGGTGCTAAAAGTGATCTGTTGATAAACTAAGCAAATCTTATACTGATTTTTGCATTAAAGTATTCATTAACGCTTAGACCTAGAGAAATCTGTATAATAACTGTAACAACATCCAGCTGCAGGATAAAATCCTAACAATAACTGAATATTTATGCTGAAAACATATGCTCCCACACTATACGATCCAAATGAAAATCAGAACATGAAAAAATAATGTTACAACTGATATTACCTGACACCCAGTAACTGAGTTAGGTTCAATAAAAGGAAAAACGATTAAATGGTAAATACATTCAGGGAGCAGAATTACATTAACAGAAACTAGCTGATCAACTCTTATTAGTGACCTGAAAGTTGATAAGAAAAAAATCTGTTCTGTTCTTACTCTTTTCGTTCCTACGCTTGTTCAAATAATGCTGAACGTTTTAGTCTAGATAAATAAAGATTAACATCCCATGTAGGATATAACTCACTAATAATCAAGGAAACCTTCATGTACACGACTACTATGAGGTTAACAAGGTAAGGTAGATTCGTGTTTTGTATCCTTAACCTTAAAAATATTTTTCAATGAATAAAATGTGCTAACAGTTATATAATTTTAAACACCGAAACTAGTGAATCATTGGTAAGAAGAACAGCAACTGCAACTAGACGAATTGTAAAATTAGGGAGAAAACAGTTTAATTTAGCTTTCAAGTAGGACTTCAAGACCTGATAAAGTGATATCATCTAGCCAGCTCGTGCAAATGAAATATATCGAGTTTTCTAAATCGTAAACTTCCGTATCAAGTGCAATAATAATGTAAAAAAACGGAGTATCTTAGGTTTCACAACGCATAATGTTAGGACGATACTCACTTGTTCAAAATATTTACAAAGTTTTAAATGCTTAACAATCTAACAATGATTACAATCCTTAAAGACATTTTATAATTCAATTACCAGCTCTACTACAGGTCGAGTTAGAGTTTAGGGCGAACTGTCATCGGAATTCTTTACTTCAAGTGGTATCCGTCAGGAATGCCCACGTTCCCCATTCCTGTTCAATTTTGTCATAGACATGCTTCTAGATATAACATTATCTTCCTCTGGATTTTCAGGATCAGACCTACTAACAAGAGAATCGCTTGTTGATCTAGAATATGCCGATGACATACTCCTAGTTGTTGCAGACGCTTACAAAATCCAGTGAATCCTGACTACCCTGAGCAACAATGAAAGCAAGTTCGAGATGCGGTTTTCCCCCCTCGAAATGTTGCTTCAAGATTGGGTTTCATTGGTACCTGAACTATTGATTGGGAGTGAAGCAGTTGAGCGTGTTCACCACTTCACTTATCTCGAGTCTCATCAGTGCCGATGACCTGGTGACTGACGAAACCTCAGCACGGATACAGAAAGCTCGACTGGCTTTTGCCAACCTGCGTCACTTATGGCGCAGGCGAGGTATCCGTTTGCTGACTAAAGGACGGGTGTACTGTGCAGTAGTTCGCTCCGTTCTACTTTAGAGTGGTGAAACATGGCCAGTGAGAGTAGAAGATATTCGTAGGTTACTGGTTTCTGATCATAGGTGTCTCCGAAGCATTGCTCGTGTATCCTGGGATAACCAAGTGAGCAATGCTGTTATTAGGAAACCGGTGCTAGGTAAAGATGGCAGGTCAATAGATGAATTAGTGAAACTTCATCAGTTGAGGTGGTTGGGACATGTGTTGTGTATGTCTGACCACTGACTGCCTCGATGAGCTATTCACTGTGGATTAGTAGTTTGGAAGAAAGTGGGGGGCAGTCAAACCAAAACATGGCACAAATCCATGAAGTCATTGACAAGTGGACTGAGTCATGCTGGTAGATGTAGGCTACCTGGTTGGGGTCCGCGAGACGATACTAACCGATGGTTAGAGACCTTGAACGACATGGCTCAACATCGTTTGCAATGGCGCAGGTGCATCCACTCTTTGTGATCTCTCAAATCCTAATCTTCAGAATTCCTCATCATCTCTATCTTTCTCTTTCTAAAATTATCTCACTGAACTATACTTCTTGAATAATATCTTCGATCCCTAATATTCTCTATTACCAGTAATTCTTTTACCATCGCCACCACTACGGGATTTGAACTGACAGTGGCGTCTCTGTGTTAATGCGGTATGGCAACCTGAACTGACGTACGTACGTACGAAGTTCTACGTTGTAATTGACTGACTGACCTAACAAACCCTCATATTTATCTTTTACCATACCATGACGAAAACAGGCCATTAAGCACGTTGTCCGCCTCAAACTGAAACTGAGGTCTAGTAACCAAATTTAGGCCAGTGAAGCTGGATTCTTGTGTAAAATTTAACGACAATGGTTATTTCCTTACACTGGTGTAAAGGGGAGAATGAAAGGAGTGAGGTTACAAACTAGAATTTCAGTATCTACTGTGTTTAAAATGAACATAGACTTCTAGGTGAAAGTGGCTGTTTAAGTAAAGATCTAAACAGATATCAGCAAAGAAGAAATGAATGGCAATCACTTTATTAATATGCCCTTCATAAAAATCCACTTACAGTCAAATGACGAGGATAGTATTCGGGTATATACTCATTATCAGTGAGCAGTAAAAACCCAACATATCCACATAATGCACAAGATGTTCCTACGACCAATTTGTATTTTAACACTTTTTTCAATCTATTTGAGAAAACTAGAACGTTTTGTAGATGATAAAAAACAAATTACCTGACATTCTAGTGCCGAAACAATAATTTCGCAAAAGTGGAGGAAAATTAAAACTATGCATAAGATGAAGAACCACAAAAAAATCAACACAGAATTAGGACATGTAAAATAAGCACGAAAAATGAACAAGTTGTGAAATACAAATAGGCAAGCTGAATGATAAGTGACTTAAGAAACCGAAAACCAGATAGTTAAGCCTATTTTGTTAAATCTGGGGAATACAAAGGACGTAAGTCTTAATGATTTTTCATCATGTTAAGCAAAATGCCACGGAGTGGAGATAACAAAGACTATACTACAACTAGTCAACATTAATAAAAGGGATTACTGGTGACCAATAACATGAATCAAGAGAATTTCTTTGCCTTTGAATTATATCCAGCCTTACATTTTCGATACTTTAACTACTGACCATAAATGTTGACTAACCGGTTAAGGCGAAAAGTAGACAATCTGGCAATTAGCAAGCTGTTGAATGACAGACTTTCACCTCGTTACACATTAAGGCGAAACACCTAATGCTCCCCACATAATAGGAGAGAAAAGCGACTTTAAACTGAACTAAAAACCAATTCCTATTGCTATAATCGACTCCTGCATCCCGCAGGATTCGAACCCAGGACCTTCGGTATTGTGCGCGAACGCCCTAACTGTTAGACCACTGAGCCGGTATCTAACAGTGTTAATATCTAACTTGATCAAATTCACGGAGTTGCGCAACCTCATACAAAGTCTTCGGTAGACACTGCCTACACCCAAACAGGTTGAAGTTCACTGGTCACGTCTTCCCACTAGAACTCAAAATATGGACAAACTAAAATCAATACATGTAACGGTTTGGGTCTAGCCTGAATAAACCTGAGCAATAAAAGTGGGCTGATAACTCAGTAAGCTCAGCGCATGATATCCTTCTTGGTGAGAGAAGCAATCGATACATCTAATGATATCGTAACCAGAAAATTGTAATAATTTATCTGAAAGCAGTTGATTGCTACAGGCCGACACAGAAAAATGTAAGCGTGACTTTAGCCTTTGGTTAGTTTGTGATTAGGTAGAAGGTACCTTATGGGCTGAGGGAGTGTGAGGAGCACTGTGTACAGTCGATGTTAGAGAAAAAGTGAGCCTAGAACCCAGCAACCAGATAGAATGCACTTACATTCAATAGAGAAATAAAATAACAACAATCAGATGTGATACAAGCATGAGGTCAAGAAAGAGTGATAACTATAAGAAGAGATTGGTTAGGTAAATCTTCGCACGTTGTGTCACTTCTGGTCAAGGCAACCCGCTCTTTTGTCAGATCAACCTTGAATGGCTGCCAATATCCAATATCTTTTTCACGAGCTAATGTAAACTAATTGAATATATTTGCGCTCGATTCTTGTTCTTTCGGTACAGTTCCAGGTGTTCGGTAGTTTTCAATGAATGGTGATCTAGCCACTCGACTGTCTAATTCTAGTCAGTCGGCAGTTGGTTGTGAGTTTGTATGTCTCGGGATTGGAATGAAAACGTTTGTTTCATGGAAGTAGGGTTTCTGGATACCAAAGGCCAAAAGTTAAAACAATACACAGTATCATTTACACGATCTAATATCCACCAATCGATTTCTTCCAATTGATTCTTGTTGTTTTGGTGCAATTAGAGGTTCTCGGTATTGTGCAATGGATGATAGCCTAAGCACTCGACTATACTAGTTCTAGTCTATTAGCAGTGCTTTATAAACTAGTATGTCGTATGTGTTCGTTCAGAGCAGTGTACCTTATGGATATCAAATGAGAAAATGACACAGCAGGCATACGAAATGCGCTTAGATTTATTAAGAATATTATTACACAACAATGAATAAAATAAAGAGAGAATTCGGAAGCGAAACTGGGTTTGGCTAACTTGAAGATTCTTGACCTATATGTATATACAAATATATATGACGCTGAACACAAACGATAAGGCTCATGGATACCAGTAGCATTCAAATCAGCTACTTCACCTGCAGACCCTTTTGGGCTATCGCCGGTCCAAAGGCCTGAAAAAAAGGAAGGTTGAGAGGTGGGTTTGTGACTCCATCCCGGAAAGAACTAACTTGCCACAAAAACTGTAACAATAAAAAATAATTCGGACCATATAAATCCTACTATGGAAGTTAGTATATCTTAATTTAGAAGATTTACGACGTCTCATGATGGAAGCCAATTTCTTTCGAAAGTCACGATGCCATTGCCCCTCCTGACAACCAGAACCCTTCAACTGTGTGAGCAGTCGTGATGTAACATTTTCCCTCATACCCATTAAATCACACGAGACTAAATCGGTCAGAACCAAACCCTTTCTACACCTAATAACTCTCTTATATCCTCGACTAACTCTTCCTTCGATCGTTTGTCACCTGGCGCCGATGAAGCGAACGGTTTGAGCTCACGAAACATTATCCCTGGTCTGCTGAACCCCCGTGCTAAATTACATATTGGAGCTTTTAATGCTATGCTAAATAAGGCAACATGATTCACTATTTAGAACTCTAGAATCCCATGCGGTCGATGTGTAATGCATCTCCGAAACACGCATACAAGATCCTAGTAAAATCACCAATTATATTTCACCTACAGTAGATAAAAAAGCAACACAATTCACGCTTCGTGTTTCTGGTAGCCCAAATGCTGCTTCCCGTAGCGTCGGTGGCGTAGTTATAGTATGAAGTCGTAGGGCTGAACTAGCTCTCATAGACTGGATCCCGGTAGACAGTGCTTGTTAGCTATCCAGCTAAACGGGACGGTACGTACTCATTAAAATACGGAAAGCTCGCTGTTGATTCTTCGCAGAATTCGCCTAAGCCCCCACTGACTGTAGTTTCGAAGACATAAAAAATGAGCTCTGCAGAAAACTTTCAGGCCACCTCCAAAACGTTTAGCGCACTGATATAGTAAATGGCTGCTGACTTCAATACTCAAGTAGGTAGACTGAGTGAGAAGGAAAAACATCGGGGTGGATCTTGTGGTGTTGCGACTGATTGAACAGATACGCGCAGATAACCGTCTGTTTATAGCAAATACTAACATTAGGCACAAAGAAAAACATACTTTGACCTGGCGACTTACAAAGCTGACCCAAGGATGGACACAACTGAATCACATCTTTATAAGCCATCGAAGGAAAAGCTCTATTGAAGACTGCTGCCAATCAGACCATGCTCTAGCGCAAGCATGTATTTGTTTGAGGCCCTAATAAAAAACAGTTAGAAAGCCATGTAGTAAGTGATGCCCACCCCAAGGCAGTTCTAAACGACATTCGAAAAGCTGTGGAATCAACAGTGATTTCTGCCAGTATGGTAAACCATAAGGTTAGGGAAAAGCCGTGGATCTCAGTCGCATCGACCGAACTGATGGATGCTCGAAAACTCAGCCCTCCTGGCTCGCCAGCATGGGCTGATCAGTTGACCTTCAGATTTCATTTCCCACCACGACAATCCATGGCTGTGATTGGCTGCTGTGTATTTTAGTATGCCATTTTCTTAACTGTCTCAAGGACGTTTTTATGTTGTATAAATAAGCGAGAGTTGTGTGCTTGGTTGTTGTGTGATTGCTGGGTGTTTGTAGAATATACTTCTACGCTTACCAAGACTTCTGTTTTACCGTTGGATTCAAGGTAGCCTCCCTGGAAGCTGGTAAAAGTCTCGTTCGCGTTTATCGACTAAGGTAACTCGTAATAGCCTCAAGCATACTAAGTGACGAACT
>OX103972.1:41462232-41581509 GCA_944470395.2 Schistosoma turkestanicum | reverse complement strand
GACTGAGTCATGTTGGTAGATGTAGACTACCTGGTTGGGGTCCGCGAGACGATAACAACCGATGGTTAGAGACCTTGAACGACATGGCTCAAAATCGTTTGCAATGGCGCAGGTGAATTTACTGTTTGTGTTCTCTCAAATCCTAATCTTCAGAATTCCTCATCATCTCTATCTTTCTCTTTTTAAGTTTATCTCACTGAACTATACTTCTTGAATAATATCTTCGATCCCTAATATTCTCCACTACCAGTAATTCTTCTGTTATCTCTACCACTATGAGATTTGAACCGACAGTTGAGTCTCTATGTTAATGCGGTATGGCAACTTGGACTGACGTACGGACGGACAAAGTTCTACGTCGTAGTTGACTGACTGACCTAACAAACCCTCATATTTATCTTTTACCATACCATGACGAAAACAGGCCATTAAGCACGTTGTCCGCCTCAAACTGAAACTGAGGTCTAGTAACCAAATTTAGGCCAGTGAAGCTGGATTCTTGTGTAAAATTTAACGACAATGGTTATTTCCTTACACTGGTGTAAAGGGGAGAATGAAAGGAGTGAGGTTACAAACTAGAATTTCAGTATCTACTGTGTTTAAAATGAACATAGACTTCTAGGTGAAAGTGGCTGTTTAAGTAAAGATCTAAACAGATATCAGCAAAGAAGAAATGAATGGCAATCACTTTATTAATATGCCCTTCATAAAAATCCACTTACAGTCAAATGACGAGGATAGTATTCGGGTATATACTCATTATCAGTGAGCAGTAAAAACCCAACATATCCACATAATGCACAAGATGTTCCTACGACCAATTTGTATTTTAACACTTTTTTCAATCTATTTGAGAAAACTAGAACGTTTTGTAGATGATAAAAAACAAATTACCTGACATTCTAGTGCCGAAACAATAATTTCGCAAAAGTGGAGGAAAATTAAAACTATGCATAAGATGAAGAACCACAAAAAAATCAACACAGAATTAGGACATGTAAAATAAGCACGAAAAATTAACAAGTTGTGAAATACAAATAGGCAAGCTGAATGATAAGTGACTTAAGAAACCGAAAACCAGATAGTTAAGCCTATTTTGTTAAATCTGGGGAATACAAAGGACGTAAGTCTTAATGATTTTTCATCATGTTAAGCAAAATGCCACGGAGTGGAGATAACAAAGACTATACTACAACTAGTCAACATTAATAAAAGGGATTACTGGTGACCAATAACATGAATCAAGAGAATTTCTTTGCCTTTGAATTATATCCAGCCTTACATTTTCGATACTTTAACTACTGACCATAAATGTTGACTAACCGGTTAAGGCGAAAAGTAGACAATCTGGCAATTAGCAAGCTGTTGAATGACAGACTTTCACCTCGTTACACATTAAGGCGAAACACCTAATGCTCCCCACATAATAGGAGAGAAAAGCGACTTTAAACTGAACTAAAAACCAATTCCTATTGCTATAATCGACTCCTGCATCCCGCAGGATTCGAACCCAGGACCTTCGGTATTGTGCGCGAACGCCCTAACTGTTAGACCACTGAGCCGGTATCTAACAGTGTTAATATCTAACTTGATCAAATTCACGGAGTTGCGCAACCTCATACAAAGTCTTCGGTAGACACTGCCTACACCCAAACAGGTTGAACTTCACTGGTCACGTCTTCCCACTAGAACTCAAAATATGGACAAACTAAAATCAATACATGTAACGGTTTGGGTCTAGCCTGAATAAACCTGAGCAATAAAAGTGGGCTGATAACTCAGTAAGCTCAGCGCATGATATCCTTCTTGGTGAGAGAAGCAATCGATACATCTAATGATATCGTAACCAGAAAATTGTAATAATTTATCTGAAAGCAGTTGATTGCTACAGGCCGACACAGAAAAATGTAAGCGTGACTTTAGCTTTTGGTTAGTTTGTGATTAGGCAGAAGGTACCTTATGGGCTGAGGGAGTGTGAGGAGCACTGTGTACAGTCGATGTTAGAGAAAAAGTGAGCCTAGAACCCAGCAACCAGATAGAATGCACTTACATTCAATAGAGAAATAAAATAACAACAATCAGATGTGATACAAGCATGAGGTCAAGAAAGAGTGATAACTATAAGAAGAGATTGGTTAGGTAAATCTTCGCACGTTGTGTCACTTCTGGTCAAGGCAACCCGCTCTTTTGTCAGATCAACCTTGAATGGCTGCCAATATCCAATATCTTTTTCACGAGCTAATATAAACTAATTGAATATATTTGCGCTCGATTCTTGTTCTTTCGGTACAGTTCCAGGTGTTCGGTAGTTTTCAATGAATGGTGATCTAGCCACTCGACTGTCTAATTCTAGTCAGTCGGCAGTTGGTTGTGAGTTTGTATGTCTCGGGATTGGAATGAAAACGTTTGTTTCATGGAAGTAGGGTTTCTGGATACCAAAGGCCAAAAGTTAAAACAATACACAGTATCATTTACACGATCTAATATCCACCAATCGATTTCTTCCAATTGATTCTTGTTGTTTTGGTGCAATTAGAGGTTCTCGGTATTGTGCAATGGATGATAGCCTAAGCACTCGACTATACTAGTTCTAGTCTATTAGCAGTGCTTTATAAACTAGTATGTCGTATGTGTTCGTTCAGAGCAGTGTACCTTATGGATATCAAATGAGAAAATGACACAGCAGGCATACGAAATGCGCTTAGATTTATTAAGAATATTATTACACAACAATGAATAAAATAAAGAGAGAATTCGGAAGCGAAACTGGGTTTGGCTAACTTGAAGATTCTTGACCTATGTGTATATACAAATATATATGACGCTGAACACAAATGATAAGGCTCATGGATACCAGTAGCATTCAAATCAGCTACTTCACCTGCAGACCCTTTTGGGCTATCGCCGGTCCAAAGGCCTGAAAAAAAGGAAGGTTGAGAGGTGGGTTTGTGACTCCATCCCGGAAAGAACTAACTTGCCACAAAAACTGTAACAATAAAAAATAATTCGGACCATATAAATCCTACTATGGAAGTTAGTATATCTTAATTTAGAAGATTTACGACGTCTCATGATGGAAGCCAATTTCTTTCGAAAGTCACGATGCCATTGCCCCTCCTGACAACCAGAACCCTTCAACTGTGTGAGCAGTCGTGATGTAACATTTTCCCTCATACCCATTAAATCACACGAGACTAAATCGGTCAGAACCAAACCCTTTCTACACCTAATAACTCTCTTATATCCTCGACTAACTCTTCCTTCGATCGTTTGTCACCTGGCGCCGATGAAGCGAACGGTTTGAGCTCACGAAACATTATCCCTGGTCTGCTGAACCCCCGTGCTAAATTACATATTGGAGCTTTTAATGCTATGCTAAATAAGGCAACATGATTCACTATTTAGAACTCTAGAATCCCATGCGGTCGATGTGTAATGCATCTCCGAAACACGCATACAAGATCCTAGTAAAATCACCAATTATATTTCACCTACAGTAGATAAAAAAGCAACACAATTCACGCTTCGTGTTTCTGGTAGCCCAAATGCTGCTTCCCGTGGCGTCGGTGGCGTAGTTATAGTATGAAGTCGTAGGGCTGAACTAGCTCTCACAGACTGGATCCCGGTAGACAGTGCTTGTTAGCTATCCAGCTAAACGGGACGGTACGTACTCATTAAAATACGGAAAGCTCGCTGTTGATTCTTCGCAGAATTCGCCTAAGCCCCCACTGACTGTAGTTTCGAAGACATAAAAAATGAGCTCTGCAGAAAACTTTCAGGCCACCTCCAAAACGTTTAGCGCACTGATATAGTAAATGGCTGCTGACTTCAATACTCAAGTAGGTAGACTGAGTGAGAAGGAAAAACATCGGGGTGGATCTTGTGGTGTTGCGACTGATTGAACAGATACGCGCAGATAACCGTCTGTTTATAGCAAATACTAACATTAGGCACAAAGAAAAACATACTTTGACCTGGCGACTTACAAAGCTGACCCAAGGATGGACACAACTGAATCACATCTTTATAAGCCATCGAAGGAAAGGCTCTATTGAAGACTGCTGCCAATCAGACCATGCTCTAGCGCAAGCATGTATTTGTTTGAGGCCCTAATAAAAAACAGTTAGAAAGCCATGTAGTAAGTGATGCCCACCCCAAGGCAGTTCTAAACGACATTCGAAAAGCTGTGGAATCAACAGTGATTTCTGCCAGTATGGTAAACCATAAGGTTAGGGAAAAGCCGTGGATCTCAGTCGCATCGACCGAACTGATGGATCCCCGAGAACTCATTCCTCCTGGCTCTTATTACGATGAGGAGCGGAGTCAGCTTAGGCGCAGGCTGATAAAAAGCCCACGAAGTGATCGCGAACAGTGGTGGGCAGCGAAAGCAAGGAAGATGGAAAAGGTAACAGCGATGGGCGACATTGGACAACTATTCAGACTTATCAAGGAAACCGGTATTAGGAAGTCATAATAATAATAATAATTTATTCTCAAATAACATGTTACAAAAGACATGCCAATTTACGGGCACCATCGAAATGTTAAGATTAGCGAAATATTTCTTTTAAAACGGTATACAGTTACTGAAATGTTTCACAAGATTCATCGGATTCCTATTGATGGAATGTACAATGCGAATAAATGGCGCAAGTTACGAAGGTTGCGTTACGACTATCATCTTACTGACTGCGAAACGATGCGTGGTAGAGCCAGGTTAGCATATAACAAGAATTGATGCGGTAAATGTACAAAAGTCTGGTTGATATTCATTAGCTAATGATTTCACATGTTCGCGGGTAGGGTAACCAAGTCTACGTCGAATATTCAGACTAATATAAGAGGATTGGAATTAGGTTCTGAAAAAAAGGAATAAAGACAACGGGACAAGGAGCAGAACAGAAAATATTCTTGTTTAAAGACGAACAACGGCTTAGCACAAACATTTTTGGATGAAACAAAAGTATGTTTACTCAGACGTTCTTTTTCATTGGAACACTGAGTGTATGCCTGCATTTATGTAGGGTTGAAATAATGTCAAAAATTAGTGAGAAAAGCGATATATTGGTAAGCGGGCAAGGTGTTTGGATGCTGATGAATTGTGGAAATAAAAATTTATTAAACTGTTAATACTTAAACAAGAAGGAACTCACAATGATACACGGAGTTTGAGTTCCTTGTAATTGACAGTAATTGATCAGCATCTACAGGCTTTTCAATTTGTCTGTCTACTAGAAATAAAAACTGAAACTGTTGTGAAGATATGAAAATAATGTTTGGAATTTAAATTTAGAGAAAAGTCACGGGTAGCACCTCAAAGGCGTAACCAGTTATTGTTAGTAGGAGCAGGGGTATTCGTCTATCATTTCGTGATACATGTATGGGTGGTAATGAGGACACAATATGTTCACAGTCTATAATTCGTTTCTAAGGTTTATTTAAATATTTGGTGGACCATAAATGAGTGCCTGGGGACTTTGTGTGAGTTCCGGGAATGGTCGACAAATCTCTTTAGAGTCTAGCAACAGCATGACTAGTTACTTGAACTTAGTGATTGTGTCACGGTAACCTGTTCCACAGTAGACTGTATCGTATTACAAAGAAATTACAACACAATGATTTTTTGTGTTTTACCGTAGATAGGGTATATGCGTTGTTTCGAAGTCTGTATGCAGTGTTGTGGTTCATAAGTGGGCAGTATTCTATGAACGAGAGACCAGCGCTATTGACCAGCATTCATGACGGTGGGGCGATAACCTCAATCTACCCATGTCTGTGTGGCAGAACATTTTGTTTGCTTACGGCTCCTTACGATATAGCAGGATGTAACAAATCAGTGATATTGATTTTACTTTTCCTAGTTAACCTCGTCTACAACCCATGTCTGTAACTTTGCACTGGTCTTTACTTCCTACCGAGAAATCCTATTACAAGCTGGTCTGGACAACTATACTAAAAAAGAGCTCATTCATAACTTCTTGAGCCTCAGAGTTAAAAATAAAAAGAATAAATAAAACCAAAAAATTATATCACTGATCCTCTTTATTATATTTTGTAAATCAACATTATTACTAACAACTAGGTTCTTCTGAATTTCCTCGATTCTTTCGACTAACTACCCATTAGTTATCTCACTACTGAATTGTCTTCATTAACCTACATAAGTGCAGGTGTACAGTAATGATATTAAAAATGTTTGGGTAAACATACCTTTGTTTTATCCATAAACGTATGTGCAAAGCCATTGTTCGGCTTTGAACATGAATATTTTCTGTTCTGCTCCTCGTCCCGTTTTCTTTATTCCTCTTTTTTCAGAACCTTATTCAAATCCACATATATTAGTCTGGATATTTGCAGTAGACTTGGTTACCCTACCCAATAAAATGTGAAATCATTAGCTGACGAATATCAACCAGACCTTTGTAAATTTACCGCATCAATTCTTTTTGTATGAAAACCCATCTGTACACTGAATCGTTTCTCAGTCCATAAGATGATTGTCGTAACGCAACCTTCGTAACTTGCGCCAATTACTCGCTTTGTACATTTCATCTTTAAGAAAACAATGAATCTTGTGAAATGTTTCAGTAACTGTATGCCGTTTTAAAAGAAATATTTTGCTAATCTTAACATTTTGATCTTGCCTGTAAATTGGCATGTCTCTTGTAACATGTTTGTTATTTGAGAATAAATTATTATTATTATTATTATTGTATTATAAGGAAAGATGCTTGTATCTTTCTGTGTAGTCGAGGTTATTGCTCTATCCGAGCAGTTGCCGGGTGAAGCTTCTTTGGACATTTTCTACCCTTATTTCGTCCATGATATTCATGTTTGAGAAGATAAGTGAGCAATATTCAAGTGAGGGCCTTACACACATTTTGATGAATGTAAGCTGAGCCTCACTTGTCAAGAAGTTCTCATTTATAAACCCAAATAGTCGTCTGGATTAAGAGATAATAGTAGAGGCATGTTTTACGAATTTTAGGCTTCTGGAGTAACGGATACCCAGATCATGCGCTGATGTAAGTGTCTGAACCCCACATTTTTGTAAGTAGAGTGGTATATCATGGTGATGCTTATTGAGATGCATGTTCCCACATTTATTATGGTCACACGGCAGCTGCCACGTTTCGCTCCAGTTGGTTAAGTTATCAAGATCACTCTGAATCTTGGCTATATTTTCGTTCTAATATTCAGACTTGTAGCCGCATACTGTTTTCGGATCATCAGCATATTAGTATGCCCTACCAAATCTCATAATATTACATATATAGTTTCTGCACGTTTGAAACATGAGTGGACCGAATACATATCTGTGGATAACTCCACTGGTTACTGGTCATTGTGATGAAAGACAGTCGTTGTGCTTAACCATTTGTTGTCGCCCATTTAGGAATGAGGCAAACCACGAATGTAGTGTGTTAATGATTCCGAAGGACTTTAGTTTAAGTAGAAGCCTTTCGTGTGGGACTTTATCAAAAGCCTTCCTAAAGTCGAAGAAAAGAACAGATACTAGAAGCCCTTTGTCTTTTTTATGCGTAATATCATCTAAATAATCTAGCAGGCATGCGTCATACGACCTAGACCTCAAGAACCCATACTGTGAGGTAGATATCAGATTTTTACTAAGTAGATGTTGTATTAACTCTGCCTTAACTACTTTTTCCATTACCCTAAATACTACTGAAGTTATGTTGATGGTTCGGTAATTTTTAGCGTTCGCTTTGGGCCCAGATTTAATTGTGGGGATGATATGTGTTGTCTTCCTGTTATTAGGGTAACTCTCTGTGGAGAGTGACATAGAAAATAGTTTGAGAAGAATAACACACAGATCATTGCTACCATTTTTCAGCATGCTGACTGGGATACCATCTGGTACTTCAATATAAGTGTGCTTCAGTGTACTAATCGCCTTAGAAATGTTCTATACAATAAATTCAACACTGGAGATTTCACAGGATGGAGTTTGGGTCAGGTGTGACTCATTTGTTGAGTTTTCGTTTGTTAATGTGGCACAAAAATGTTCGCTAAACAGATATGCGATACTTTTAGGGTCTTCATACACTTGATTGTCCTTAATGAATACGCTCCCTCCTTTCACTTTGGAGCATTTAAGTTTATTCCGAAGGAGTTTTATAAGTGCGGAGGATTCATTGTTCACCTGAACAGCACGCTTTTCCTTTGCGATTGCCTTTTTAGTACGTGTTATTTCTGCCTCGACACATTTCAGTCATCTTTATTAATGAGAAGTCATTACACTTATGAAGTCTGGAAGCATGTCTTCGAAGAAGTTTTGGTATATGACCTGGCATATATAAGTCCTTAGGAATTTTGGGTCTCCAGGATCCTAAGTGTGCAAATTTATTGAATATATTATTCCTGTTGTGATAAAATACATTTATCAGTTTATCAATATTGTTTGAGCTAAAGTATTTTGTCCAGTCAATGCTTCTGAGGCCATTTCGGAAGTTTGACCAATCAGTCCTACGAAAGTCCCTACGAATTTTTGTTGATTTACATTTTGCAGTTGTAGCTCCTATATCAAGGCTGCATATGACCATATTATGATCGCTACCTTGGAATCTGGCAATCTGTTTAATTCCGATATATCACACGAGAATGAGTTTAGGCTAGATGGTCATATATGAGGCATCCTCCACCTGTTCCCTATAACCTATCACTTCAAAATATATCATAGATTTCAAGAGATATAGTTAGATCAGAAATATTACTGGATGTCCATGCCTCAGTTATCATAATAAATGATGGTTAGCGAATAGTCGCAAACATGACTAGATCTGTCTTTTTATTACTGATTGAACGAGCATTATTAAGACATACATTAAACAGATGTCCCGCTGATCTAAAATAGTTTATGGTATCGTGAGTAAAGGAGTTACTATGAGCTACGTGGGTGTGGAATGAGGAGTTAGGGAGGACATGTTAAGTAAATTACTGAAATTTACAGTAGGGTTTGTTAGCCCGAGGAAAAGGGTGAGAATGTTGCCTGTTTGAGATTGTGCGAGGAGAGTGCTTTTATATTCTGTATGTGGTATAAAATGACTTCAGCTATATGTCGGGCAACAATAACCACAAGTGGCTGTATCCCGGAAAAAGTTTGATTCGCCTGGCATTGCAGTCCACCACCGTTTCCAGCAATATCTTGATGACTCAGCTCGCCACTAGGGTTAAATTTTTATGGAACGGTTTTAACTTGGGTAGGGTTTGCCATATACGTATGCCAGTTTTTATGACCTTTTCTAAACTTGGGGCCATGTTCACCAGCTGGCTTGGTAGAGTAGGATGCATAGAGTTTTCATTCTCAGCGTTTTTGCGAATAAAGGCCCGGGTATTTAGGATAGGGTGTGAGGTGAAAAAATTTCCATTTCCACTTTCACTAATAATTCTAGGATTTGGTGGTTGAGCAGTGCACCTAGCTCTTGGATAATTATTATTTGTGTGCATGATCAGATGCTGGTCTGACATCTTCTTAATATTATCAGTCTTACAACTTGGAAAGGCCAGGAGCATATCACATGACATTAAAAGAGTAAACCTGTTCATCGTAGTTAGAAAAGTCGCAGGAGAGCTGGTTTGAATCCTACATATTTTTTTACTTGAGACCCAAGATTTAATCAGTTCACTCTTCTTAGTCAAAGAAAGAGAATATTTTGGTCCACTGGACGTGTTTTTCGGAAAAATCAACGACAGGTTTAGGGTCAACAGAAACCAATCAAAACCCAGGTTATCAGATCAAGCTACTAGTCAAACATGAAGAAATTCAAACGCTTCGCTTCCATATGAGGTTTGTGCTCATGATGTTGATCAGAAGATCTATGAAAGCTCCACAACCAAAATATTCAGCTCAGAGAACGAACCATCACCACAATCATCCACCTGAGCTACAAATTGTCTCCAAGATCTTCCTCTGAATTTTCAGGATCAGACCTACTAACAAGAGAATCGCTTGTTGATCTAGAATATGCCGAAGACATAGACACACTTGGTGAGGACGCGGACAAAATCCAGTGAATCCTGACTACCCTGAGCAACAATGAAAGCAAGTTCGAGATGCGGTTTTTGTTACGTCCAGTTTTTTGCTTTTTGATCCCTTGAAGCACGGTTGTCGATCTATTTGCTATTCACGATCCCAAATGTTTAAACCAAGAACGAAACTCCAAAGTAGATACCAAAGTTTATTCCAAATCACAAATTCGATCAAAATACTTTATTACAAATAGACGACCAATGTCGTTCTAACAACGATAATTATAATAATTACAATTACCTTCTATTTTATAGGTTTCTGGAGCAAAAAACTGCAAACGAACAACCAAGAGAAACGGGAGTACAAAATTTACTTTTTTTTTACTTACTTTACTTACGCCTGTTACCCACAATAGAGGAGCATAGGCCGCCCACCAGTTTTCTCCAACCAACTCTGTCCTGGGCTTCCCTCTCCAGTTCTGTCCAATGTCTGTTTATTCCTCTCATATCTTTCTCTATTTCTCGGTGTAGTGTGTTCCTTGGCCTTCCTCTTTTCCTTTTGCCTTGAGCGTTCCATGTGAGGGCTTGTCTCGTGACGCAGTTGGGTGCTTTTCGTAGTGTATGTCCTATCCACTTCCACCGCTTCTTCCTGATTTCCTCTTCCACTGGAATCTGACTTGTTCTCTCCCACAGTTCGTTGTTGCTGATGGTGTCTGGTCAATGAATACGAAGTAGCTTGCGTAGAGAGCTGTTAATAAACACTTGTATCTTCTGAATGATGGCTTTGGTAGTTCTCCATGTTTCCGCTCCATACATTAGAACTGTCTTCACATTTGTATTGAAAATCCTGATTTTGGTTTTGTTTGAAAGTTGTTTGGAGTTCCAGATATTTTTCAACTGTAGAAATGCAGCCCTCGCTTTGCCAATCCATCAAGCGTGATTCGGTTGGTGCATGTTGTGTTGCATCGGAGAATTTTGCTTTTTCCTTTATGTATGTTGAGACCTACTGCTGCAGAGGCTGCTGCTACACTGGTCGTCTTCTCTTGCATTTGTTGTTGAGTGTGCGATAGAAGAGCCAAGTCATCTGCGAAGTCCAGATCGTCCAGCTGCGTCCTAACTGTCCAGTTGATACCATGCTTCCCTCCAGATGTTGACGTCTTCATAATCCAGTCGATGACCAGGAGTACAAAATGGCAGAAAATAATAATTCAAACAAGTTCATAAGTTAAGTAAAACAAATGTACCCAAAAAACAGTGAAATTAATGATATTTATATATAAAGGTTTTGATCAGCAAAATGTCTTCATTCCTCCCTTAACAGTTTTCCCCCCTCGAAATGTTGCTTCAAGATTGGGTTTCATTGGTACCTGAACTATTGATTGGGAGTGAAGCAGTTGAGCGTGTTCACCACTTCACTTATCTCGAGAGTCTCATCAGTGCCGATGACCTGGTGACTGACGAAACCTCAGCACGGATACAGAAAGCTCGACTGGCTTTTGCCAACCTGCGTCACTTATGGCGCAGGCGAGGTATCCGTTTGCTGACTAAAGGACGGGTGTACTGTGCAGTAGTTCGCTCCGTTCTACTTTAGAGTGGTGAAACATGGCCAGTGAGAGTAGAAGATATTCGTAGGTTACTGGTTTCTGATCATAGGTGTCTCCGAAGCATTGCTCGTGTATCCTGGGATAACCAAGTGAGCAATGCTGTTATTAGGAAACCGGTGCTAGGTAAAGATGGCAGGTCAATAGATGAATTAGTGAAACTTCATCAGTTGAGGTGGTTGGGACATGTGTTGTGTATGTCTGACCACTGACTGCCTCGATGAGCTATTCACTGTGGATTAGGAGTAGTTTGGAAGAAAGTTGGGGGCAGTCAAACCAAAACATGGCACAAATGATGACCATGATGATGATGACCCTATCACGCACTTCATCTCTGCATTCGCCCCATGAGGTGCATCCCTCTTTTCAAGGAGAGCGGGTGCGATGACACTTTGACCCTCAAAATGTAGGTATGAGTGTGTTTTGAACAGTGTTTAGTATAAGTTCGAGGTGAAAGCACCACTATGTCTTCTCTGAGCTCAGAGAACGAGACACCACCACAATCATCCACCTGAGCTACATTTTTTCTCCACCATCTCAAAATCTTGACTATTGTTCGCCGCTGTCTGAGGGGATACCTTCGGGAACGAAGAACAGCTTGCTGCTGAGTTTCTTCTCGTGGCGGGGCTCTCGGTAGGTTGAAGGTATCAAGCAAGATGTCAAGGGGAAGGCTTTTTGCTCTTGATGGGCGATCTGGGGCTAGCCGTCTGCGTATCTGATTGCGATGACGTGACCATTTATCACCTTCTACCTCTACTTCGTACATAACTCGACCAACCCTTCTGACCACTCTCGCTTCTACCCAAGGACCATGGTTCGTTCTGTAGTCGCGGGCAAACACAGGGCATCCCACCTCGTAAGCGGATTGTCTTTGCTGCTTTGTCTCTACTGATGAGGGTGCATTGGTCGGAGGCATCAGGCTGTGGATCGTTTTCAATCTTCTTCCCATCAGGATTTCAGCTGGGGACTTTTGCTCCGGTAACAATTCATTTGGTGTTGTCCGATAGACGTACAAGAAATTTTGTAACGTTTCGGCTGGCGTCCCCTCCCCTTTTGACTTGAGCAGTGCTCTTTTAAACGTATCCACAAACCTTTCCGCCTGCCCATTCGATTGCGGGTGGTATGGAGGCGAGCGTAAGTGTTTAATGGCTAGCCGTTGACAGAAATTCTGGAATTGGGAAGAGGTGAATTGAGAGCCATTGTCGGATACGATCACATCTGGTATGCCATTTCGTGAGAAAATTTCAGTTAGGAGCTGTATAGTCTTAGTTGTAGTGGGCGGCATAACGGGGCTGATTTCCGGCCATTTAGAAAAGGCGTCGACGACAATTAAATACATAGTTCCATTTATTGGGCCAGCGAAGTCGACATGTATCCTGGACCAAGGATGCTCAGGTTTGGGCCATGAAACCGGCGGAATTTTGGCATTCATCTTTGCCGCCTGCTGACACCGCATGCATTTTTCAACCAACGCTGTGACATGTTGATCCATGTGAGGCCAGTATGCATAACTCCTGGCTATGGACTTCATTCGTTTAATCCCAGGATGACCAAGATGGAACTGTCTCAGCACTTTTGCAAGAAGGGATTCTGGCACCACTACTCTTTCACCAAACATCAGACAATCGTTCACGATGCATAGTGACTCCCGCCGCTGATACAGTTGCTTCATGTCACCTTCAAACTTTTTCGACGGCCAACCGTTAGTGACATATTTCATCGTCATCTTGATGATGGGGTCGTTTCTAGAAGCATTTTGTATGTCTGTTGCAGACACCGGTAATGCGCGAACTGCGGTTGTCAGATCGCATTCTGCGTGGTCTTCTACTGACAGAGATGCGATCACCATGTTTTCCTCAGCCGCCACTTGATCATTAATGAGTCGTGACAAAGCGTCTGCTTGACCGAATTGTAGAGTACGTCGATATTGGATTTCGAAATCATACCCCAAAAGTACCAAGGCCCATCGCTGAAGACGATTTGCAGAATGGGCTGGAATGCCAGACTTTGAACCAAATATTGCTAACAGAGGCTTGTGATCTGTGAGGATCGTGAATCTCCGACCGTACAGAAACTTATGGAAACGGCGAACAGCAAACACAAGGGCAAGAGCTTCTTTCTCTATCTGGCTATACTTCTTTTCTGCTGGGGTCAGTGTACGGGATGCATGCATAACGGCTTTTTCCGACGCGTCTGGAAATTGATGTGAAATAACAGCACCTAGGCCATATGCTGAAGCGTCCGCTGCTACGATGATCGGCATGGATGGGTCGTAGTGTGTTAATAACAATTCCGAGCTAATTATAGACTTGAGTTTACCAAAAGCCGCGTCACACTCTTTAGTCCAGTTCCATGTGCTATGCTTCTGCAGTAGACAATTCAATGGAGCGCGAATATCATGCATCGAGGGAACAAAAGCTGAATAATAACTGATCAAACCGAGAAAAGATCGTAATTCGGAAACATTAGTGGGAGTGGGCATCAGTTTGATAGCTCGGATGTTTTCAGGATCCGGTCTGCGACCGTCGGCATCAAAGATGAATCCCAAATACTTTACCGACTGCAATAGAAACTGGCATTTTTCTGGGCGTAACCGGAAACCATTGTCACTGATGCGTTGTAGTACCAATGTCGTGCGTTCCCGTAGCTGTTCTAACGTCTTCGCAACAATCAAGATATCATCGAGATAAGCTGCAACCCCTGAGATATCTGACAGGATAGTATCCATTAGTTGTTGGAAGATAGATGGGGCAGTCTTAACTCCAAAAGGTAGGCGGTTATACTGGAACAAACCACGATGAGTGTTGATAGTAAGCAGCTCTTTAGACGCTTCATCGACTTCCACTTGCAAATAAGCATCAGCTAGGTCAAGCTTTGCGAAGAACTTTCCCCCATTCAGCATAGTGAACAGATCTGCTGGGACTGGCAGAGGATAATGATGCTGTTCTGTAGCTGCGTTGAGACCTGTAGAGAAGTCAGCACATATACGTATCGTGCCGTTGGCCTTCTTGATAACGACTATAGGTGCTGCCGAACTGGAGTAAGAAACGGGAGTAATAACTCCTTGTCGTTGAAGGCGATCCAGCTCTTCATCTACTGTTGCTAATGTAGCATACGGTACAGGTCTCTTTGGACGAAAAGCAGGCTTAGCCCCATGTTTCAACCGAAGTGTTGCTTTCATATCAGTGCACCGACCTAATCCAGTTTCAAAAATGGTTGAAAACTCTGTCATCAGCTTCTTCGTATACCCTTCTGGGTCATGTCGTTGTGATACCAGGTTGCATATGGTATTTAGCGGGACATCAGCCAATTTTAGCTGGTCGAACCAATCTAAACCAAGTAAATTTAGATCAGCTGGCGTTATATAGCATACCCCAGTAAACGACGAATCTCGGAAAGCAACTTTACATTCCAATTGTCCTAACAGACGAAGATAATTACCACATGCTGTACGAGGCTTTTGTGTTGTGTGCTGCAGGCTTGGGCTGCCCAATTTGGTCCAATTTTTGCGTGAGAGGATAGTGACATCAGATGCAGTATCTATTTGCATTCTACACAAATAACCGTTAATATTAAGAGTAATAAATTTCCTCTCACCTGGTGATGAGCTTTGGCAGGAAGATATTAGGCTCAATGCATTGGTACTGGATCTAGGAACAGGCTTCTTAGCACTTCTGGATCGCTTTGGCTTTTTCTGTAGGCAAAAGTTATCTTTATGACCGATGACTTTACACTTCCTGCATCTATGCTGCCTAAATGGGCAGTTCCGTACATAGTGCCATGAACCGCAGTGCCAGCAAGCAGAAGGTGGATTCATTTTGGGTTTTTGGGCCGAATTGGAGCGGGGTGAACTGGGTGTAGCACGGGCAGACTTATAATGATTAGGTGACTGCTGTACCAAATGAATTTCAGATCGGCTTGAACTACCACTCTGAACTATAGTCGAGTCTCGTTGCAGGTTAGTGAGACGTTGGTACTCATGAGCCATATCATTAAGCGTAAGCTTTGGATCTTGCTCCAACCGACTTAGAAGCCTTGTTCTAATGTCACTGAACTTACTCGACTGGAGGCTGCAGATGAGTATAAGGGCTTTGAACTGGTCTTCCGACAAAGACATCAACCGAAAGCGTTCGCATTCACGGTTGACGATGCCCATGTGCATAAGAAAATCATCATCTTCGTTCATAATAAGCTTCAAACATCGATAACGAGTATTAAATAGTGACGAGTTGTCTCCAAAGTGTTGGCTTAAAGTCTGGACAGTCTCAGAAAACGAACAATCTCGTGGGTTCAAAGGCAGGATCAAATTACAGTACTTATCCAGCTCACTTGCGCCCAACTTTCGAAGTAGCAGCCGAACCTTCCAAGCATCATCTTGGTTGGCGAAATCAAATTTAAATAAATCTTCATAACGCCGGAACCACATGTCAAAAGTGACATTTGCATCAGGATCATAATGAAATTCAGATATGCTATTTGCGATGCCGTCGACCGATGGAGCTGTGGTTGCATTAGATGAGCTGGGCTGTGTGGAAGGGGAAATCTTCATGTCTGTCAACATCTGCAACAGTTTCAGCTGCTGCTCAAGTAGTAATTCAAGTTTGGCAGGATCCATATTTCCAAAAGCACCGTCGCCACTGATAAGTTCGTCACTTAGTATGCTTGAGGCTATTACGAGTTTACCTTAGTCGATAAACGCGAACGAGACTTTTACCAGCTTCCAGGGAGGCTACCTTGAATACCCAAAATCGAAATAGAAGGTTTGTAAGCGTAGGAAGTATATTCTACAAACACCCAGCAATCACAGTACCATCAAGCATACAACTCTCGTTTATTTATACAACATAAGAACGTCCTTGAGACAGTTCAGAAAATAGCATACTAAAATACACTGCAGCCAATCACAGCCATTGATTTTGCTGGTGGGAATTGAAATCTCAAGGTCATCTGATCAGCCCATGCTGGCGAAACGTGAAAACCAAAATACGGCATTATCAAGCGAATTTTGGGGATCTAACATCCCCAACAGACTATTGGGAGCGGATTTCCATTGAGGATGCTGGTATTTGTGTAGAATCTATTTTGAAGGTTTGGTTTTGGAAAATCCCTCCATGTATATATATTTGTGCTATGATATGACTGACTCTTTCTGTTGATATTCTGGTACTCTATTTGATTCCATTTTGAGATTTTATCATTTGTATATTGTTGTGATTTCTATATCTTGTACTTATAGCGAAGTTTTATGTTTCCTTCTGAATTATACATATGTTGTTTAAAATTGATATTTAATATGGCTACAGCCATATTTCGATTTGATACTCTAGCAGTGACGGACTGGAAGCACGTATTCTTCCAGCAACGGAACCTATTGTGGTAATTGGAAACTCGAAGGATTAATATTGTTTTGGTAATTGTCTGAATTCCCTTTCTTAATTAAATATAGAATCATTCTCTCCCAGAATTATCGTTTTTTGACATGGACTGGGTGGGACGCGTATGAATCTACACCTTGCGGGTTAAAGGCGAACTGCAAGAGTAAATTATAAAAATTAACAGTTCAAAACACTATTCGGAGAAGGATCTTTTGGATATTTTACTGTCAACTGGTTCTCAACGATATTTGGAGAAAAATACTTTCGATGTCTTATTGTCGGCAATAATTGAAGAAGCGTAACCGGTGAAATTTCAATTGCTATAATGAGTTCTCGAAAGAAGCCAAACACGAAGAGGGATGAAGCTCATGAAGAATCGCGGAATGCAAGGCAAGTACCGTACGATACTTCATGTTTAAAGGGTTCACTCTCTATTAAGTATGATAATATGCTTGGTACTTATTGTTGTAAGTCATCATTAAAGGGTACTAAAGGACGAAGTTTGAAAGAGAACTTTGAGATATCTGGGAAGGATTTGATGTCTAGGACACCGGTAGTTGGCTTAGAATTGCCAAAGGTTGAACTCCCTTTCTTTGACGGCCGACACCATGATTACTTTAGGTTCAACAAGCAGTTTGAGACATTAATAGAACCTAGAGTTATTGATGACAATCTGCGCCTATTATTTTTAATCCATTACTGTAAGGAAAAGGCAAGAGCTGTGGTTGAGGGATGTCTTATAATGGAACCTCACGCAGGATATAAAAGGGCTAAGACTATTCTAAAACAGCTTTTCGGACAATCACACGTAATCACTCGTTAAACCATGGAACACTTGTTTAGATCTGGGAATGCTGATTATAACTATCGAGCGCAGTTGTCGAATTGAGTAATTAAGATGCGGAACGTGTCTATGACTCTGGAACATTTTGTTTGCTTTCGGCTCCTTAGATTGATGAGACGACTAATCAGTAACACTGAGGTTGCTCTTATACGCTTGCTACTTCTGTGGTTCATGTTTCCAAAACTATGCTGAGGTCGCTATTCTGTCGAGACACCTGCAACATTCTTACTCAGGCGCTTACAGTATGACTTAGAGGTTGGCATTCAATAATAAAGAAAAAAAAACAGTTAGACAGTGCGAGATTTTATTCGTTAAATATTTATTTTTACAAACTCTACTCTTTTAACTAGAATTTCGATTTCAACGTACATAAATCCAGCTTCTTACTTCGACTTCTCTTCTATCCACCTGACACTGCACAACTCTCCCTTCTTTTTGCTGTACTCCTTTATCTGTGCGTTATATTCTTATATTCCCATAATTTACTTTAATTTAAGTGGTCAGTATGAATGTTATCTTGACTTACTACTGTATTGACTACTTTAACATGACAGGTTAAGTAGTGCTTTGGTTATATATATACACTTGCCACACTGCTGCCTTTTCCTCTCTCTCTTCTCCTTTTCAAAACCCCATTCACGGCGGGAAATCCTTGGCAACTCTAGGGAACATGCACCCTAGGTACATGACTGTCTGGGTCACAGCTCGTATCAAGCGCGTTCCATATGACCTTACCCAACAAATTCACTATTGATCTCGGCCAATCGCCAATAGAACCTATTGTGCACCTTCCTCATTTGTACTCTAATATTGAAAATGTGGCTGTATAATACTGTTTCTGTCAGTGATATGGTGTAAATATGCAATCAGAAACTGTCTCTTATACTTAATTTAACTGCTATAACTTTTACAGTAATTGTGAAAGCATTTGTGACAATTTGATCTAGCCTGTAAACTGGCGTGACTCTTGTAACTTAGTTATTTGAGAATAAATTATTATTATTATTATTATTAACAGTTAAATTGTACTGCTGAATTGAATTCTTTAGTAACTTTGGAGCGGATAGTTAGGCTGTTACTTCATCGTATGCAAGTCCAGTGGGCAGAGCTGGGAATTAAATGGGACAAAGAGGATAGAGAGCCTACATTCAATGAACTGACTGAGTTTATTTTGTCTCGTGCAAGGATAGCTAGTAGTAGATTTGGACGATTAGCTAATCGCACGAAAACAGGACATGATATGGAAGCGATGAGTCATCTACGTGCGAAACATGGGAATTCTTCGAATGTGCTTGCATCTACCTCACGCCCGGAAATTAAGAGAGTTGTTAATCGTATTAGCAAGGTATATCCTCCTGAAGACCGAGCATGAAAGCTTTATGATTTAAAATCTCTTGATGTGTATCCTAGTAAGAAGTCGGTATCTGTAGCAGATAAGGTGGCTTTTTTGAGGATGGCAAGGAAGGAAAAAGGCAGAAAGGTTAGGAATCAAGTCGGATCCGAGGTATGTGATGGTAGAAGTTTCTTAACTGCTAGAAATGCAAGGAATGGTAATTTGGATTTGAGCAATCAGGGGTTGATGAGTACAGTGAATATGAATAAGTACGAAACAGGTTTGACTGTACGGAACGAATCTTATGTTCGGAACACTTCACGTAGTGTGAATTATTTGACACGACCTACAGCTGATCCTAGGATAGCAAGCGTAAACAATTGAAGAGCACTTCATGTTGCTGCGCGATCAGGATGTCTGCATGCTTCTGCATCTAGTTCTACGGAGTATCATAATAGTGAAGCAAAAGATAATAGCAGGTTTTATTCAGCCAAATTTCTTTATTTCTCCCGTAACACTCCCGACCAAAAGAACCTTGGTTCTTTTCACCGACAAAAATAGGTAACAACAATCCAAGAATGTGCATCACAAGCAATCAACTACAGACATTCAATGTAGATAATACACCGGCCAACAAAATCCCTCCATGCTAAAAAACCCTTTCTAACACTTCAATTTAGGGTTCACTCTCATCTCTAATCCACACCGGAAGAACGAGTAGGACTTACAGCAGTACGCCTACCCGCTCTCCAACATGAATATGACCTATCAAGCTAACTATGTACCTGTAACTTCCCATCAGGTCCTTGATTCCCCTATCTAGCGTAGCATGACCTAATGGTAGTATAAACTTCATCCAGTTAAACCACATGAACATGTATGACACGTCATAAAGCTGGTCATATCCTACTCGGGATTTACATTCCACATCATGGGGATGAGTCGTCAATCCACCACCACGTAGATTGATGAGACGACTAATCAGTAACACTGAGGTTGCTCTTATACGCTTGCTACTTCTGTGGTTCATGTTTCCAAAACTATGCTGAGGTCGCTATTCTGTCGAGACACCTGCAACATTCTTACTCAGGCGCTTACAGTATGACTTAGAGGTTGGCATTCAATAATAAAGAAAAAAAAACAGTTAGACAGTGCGAGATTTTATTCGTTAAATATTTATTTTTACAAACTCTACTCTTTTAACTAGAATTTCGATTTCAACGTACATAAATCCAGCTTCTTACTTCGACTTCTCTTCTATCCACCTGACACTGCACAACTCTCCCTTCTTTTTGCTGTACTCCTTTATCTGTGCGTTATATTCTTATATTCCCATAATTTACTTTAATTTAAGTGGTCAGTATGAATGTTATCTTGACTTACTACTGTATTGACTACTTTAACATGACAGGTTAAGTAGTGCTTTGGTTATATATATACACTTGCCACACTGCTGCCTTTTCCTCTCTCTCTTCTCCTTTTCAAAACCCCATTCACGGCGGGAAATCCTTGGCAACTCTAGGGAACATGCACCCTAGGTACATGACTGTCTGGGTCACAGCTCGTATCAAGCGCGTTCCATATGACCTTACCCAACAAATTCACTATTGATCTCGGCCAATCGCCAATAGAACCTATTGTGCACCTTCCTCATTTGTACTCTAATATTGAAAATGTGGCTGTATAATACTGTTTCTGTCAGTGATATGGTGTAAATATGCAATCAGAAACTGTCTCTTATACTTAATTTAACTGCTATAACTTTTACAGTAATTGTGAAAGCATTTGTGACAATTTGATCTAGCCTGTAAACTGGCGTGACTCTTGTAACTTAGTTATTTGAGAATAAATTATTATTATTATTACTCCGAACGGAATATATGATGAAGTCAGTGATGCCAACTTATCAACAGAAGCTTTTGACCCATAGATAATAAGCAAGGGCGGGATCTGCAATTTTGATATTTCCTCGTCTCCTGAAGACTGTAAGTGGCATAATATATGAACAATATTTAACACTCCATCTCCTGGTACAGAGGAGGTTTGATCAGCATTCGTCATCGTCGCCAACTCATTTGTCACATCAGTGACATCCAGATTATTATCACCGTCAACATGATTCCGTTCAGTCAGACAAGTCATGTTGTTTCTGTCTACACTAGCATCCGTAGAGTGAAACTCTTCCATTGTTGTATAACTCATCTCGCTACATGAAAGAACAGCATTAGTGTCACAATTCGAAACCGATGAACTCACTTGTTATTGTTCATGTTCCGTTTCAGAGACACAAAACATATGCACATCAATAGCATCGTTATCATGCAACACTGTAGACTGGCTGTTACGATCACACGCATTTTTCTCATCGTCACTCGACTGACAGTCAACCGGAGTAGAAACAGTCACAGTTGCACAACCTTGTGCATCTTCAATCAACTTTATATTTGAGGCAGGGTTCGATGACGTCAAAACACTAGAAGGCTCATCCGATGAAGTTGATCGACTAGTCACTATTGGTGGACTGCTCACAATTTTCGTCTCTTCAATATCGCTACCACTACTACCATTCTGATGACTACTATCTCCATTGCTAGTCACAGCATCCGAAAGAGAGCGAAGTTTACGGTTTTTAATAATAGTAGCATCATGTCGTTTCTTATGCTTCTCACTTAGGGTAGCAGTATGTGAGCGTAACGTACGATCATTTCGACAACGATGAGTGTCTTTTAACTTCCCTCGATCACTATTACCCGCCGGAGTATTATAAATTCTATTATCATTAGTAGCCGCAGCTGTACAAGCAGTAGTACACTTCTTATGATATCCAGTCGACTTATACACAGTGTTCAACTTTACTCGATCAACATTACTTTCCTTACTAGGAATGCTCTTAACCTCATCCATCTTATCAATGTTGGTAGTGCTCATCCCGATACTTGTAGTACAAGTTAGTTATTGTAGAGTGCGACAGGTGGACAATTCCATGTTCGATTCCTCATGCTGCATATTCAACACAACAGCATGTCCATGAAACCTAGATGACTACTAATTGCATCCAGGGCACTGAATGTTAGCCCTCTCAGTAGTGCCATTACTGTGGCTGACGGTATTGCCACCGATGCTCACATTCTCCACGCTGAAACATCCTATTTCGTCTTGATCGGAAGTACTCGAAGAAGCTACATTAGTAAAAGCAACAGAATGAACTGCACTACCTATAGTGATTCCACTCTCGTTACCATCACGTTTATTATTCACATCAACCATAGTATTCCAAAATTATCCCAATGTGCTTTCCGTATGAAGTCTCTCAAAGGCAATCTCATTTACGGCTTCTGCTCTCTCTTCTGGATCAATCGATTCGTGAACCTGTAAACAGTTACTTATCCACTTGGTCAGGAGTGGAGTAAACCATTAGATTTTGCAAGCTGGATCGCATCCTGCACATTATCAATTCTTAATTTTCCAGGCCTTTTAGGGTTGATAACAGGATGATGAGAAACATGCCAACAAACAGCATCACGGTCGAATTCCTCCTTACTAGCTTCAATGATGTTTATTCATTACAAGTTGATATTTCTCCAGAAGACTATTATCCTTCATAAACCTCTTCCTTAAACACTCTAGTCTACGTTCAGCTAGTTCCAAATTATTCGGTAGCCTTGGCTTATCATACTTCCGGGGTAGACCAACTTGGAAATGACCACCCTCTAGTCTAAAGGAACTATTAACTATTTCTAGAGCCCTTTTATCTTCGACAGAATATCCATTACGAAACCCATCTGCGTCCTCGAACTCATGATTATATAATCTTTCTATATCTCGCAAAATATCATTAGTGGAACAATTACACCAATGAACTTGATGTAAAGGCCTCGATGCTTCTTTAGGACCTGAAATCATCCAACCGAGATGAGTACGCACACCAAACGGATGCTTCCTGTCTCCCAGGCGTTGTTCAAGGACCCAATGTGCATCTGGAGCATCATACCCAATCAATATTCCTACTAGATTACTTTGCAGCCTCGGTAGAGTTATGTCCCTTAAATGTTTCGACTTTCTCATCCGGAGTTCGGTTAAAGGTTCTGCCGAATCGATCGGAAGTTTCTTGATCGTATAGGCCTTGTTGATCTATATAGAACCCCGCTCGCCTAGTGAAAATACCTCTAAATTTACATCCAGATATTCACAAGTAGAAGTTCCCTTCACAGTCGTCACCTTTATTGAAGTCTCCTTACCTTTGAGACCTAACCGATTAACTAACTCTTCGCATACAATAGAGGTATCTGAACCATTGTCCAGAAGAGCGTATGTTTCCAGACATTCTTTGGGGCCATATAGTCTAACCGGAACGATACCCAAACAAACCCTTGAGAATTTCCAATCCTTAGCAAAATTCACTACATGTTTGTTAGAAGCATCAATATGTAATAATCGATTATGCCGAATCTCGCAATTATCAACGTCACACCTTGTGTCTGAGTTACACGACTTGGCTATGTGACCGTTCCTTAAACACAAGTAACATAGACCACGCTTTCTCACTTCCTGCATCCTCTCTGTAACATTCATTTTTGATAACTTCATACAGTCTTTCTCCTTGTGATCACCAAAACAAATTTCGCAACTTAAAGCCTTGAATGAGTTGCTTGGTTCCCTCTTAACTACATTAAAGCGTGATCTCTTGTCAACTTGGCCTTCATAATTACTTTTACGGAACTTTGAGTTACAATGTACCAATCTACCAAAACGTGATCGCACAATCCTGGCTCTTTCTTCTACAATCATAACTAATTCTTCAAAGATAGGCTCCCTACCAGTCATCATGATCCTATCAGCAGCTTCCACCGATTTATTCTGTAATTCTAGGGATGAACGTGATACAATTATTTCCAGATTAGCCGTAGAATTCACATCAGACATATACCCCGTTTCCTTCAATGTTATATATACATTACGTAACTTAATTGCGAAGTCAGTTAGGCCATCGGCGGATCCTTCAACAGATTTGTGGCTAAGTAATTCAGTAATAAGAATAGGGGCAACAAGATGTTCTTTACCAAACAGATCATACAGAATTTCCTTAGCCCTATCGTAACCCAAGTGACTGGGCAAAGAAATACAAGCTTCAATAACCGTTCTGGCCTTTCCTTTACAATAGTATGACAAATATGACAACAACTGGCACTTGTCAGACAGTTTACTCTCTATAATGCTTGTAAACTGACTAATAAAACGGTGGTACTGGCTTGGTTGTCCGTCAATAAACATCATATCGATCCTGGGAAAACCGTATTATTAACCGCAGTACGTAACGTGTCCTTTAATTCATCAATACAATCGCATTTTGAGGCGTTAATTACCTTATTACGCGCAATATCACAATCCAAATACCTTTCGACCTTAGCATTTATCTCAGATTTGTCTACTGACGGTTGGTTATCGTTTCCTATGACCTTATATTCTTATTCGGCCATATCAACTTCCTCTTGAAGATTTAACATTTTAAACTGCCTTTCTAACTCAAGTCTCCATTTTTCAAATTCTTCTTCTTTAGTAATGCCTTATCTAACTTCAATCTAGAAGTACTAAACTGAGATGAAGACTTACTATTAACACTAATATCATCAAGTTTATCATCATTAACATCAGACATACCACAAACAGCTTTAGAAAATTTACCATCCATTTCGTCCTGCTCCTTCAGCCTTTTGCTTCTAGTTTCCATTGTATGCTTTTATTCGAAATCGATTACCAAGCAAATGTGAAATTAATCCAAACGTATTCGACCAATAATAACAAAATGTCCAAAAGTATCCAAAATATAACCAAAGAACCAAAATTGAATTGTCCAAAGTATCCAACGACCAAATTAAAAGTTAGAAGAACTATTGGACCCAAATTTCCAAAAGTTTCCAGCGACCAAAAATTGAATTGAAGAACCTCTGGAGCCAAACGACCATAAAAAATCCAATATATGACGAAACTAAATTAGAAGAACTTTTGTTACGTCCAGTTTTTTGCCCGTTGATCCTACGAAGCACGGTTGTCGAACTATTTGTAATTCACGATCCCAAATGTTTAAACCAAGAACGAAACTCCAAAGTAGATACCAAAGTTTATTCCAAATCACAAATTCGACCAAAATACTTTATTACAAATAGACGACCAATGTCGTTCTAACAACAATAATTATAATAATTACAATTACCTTCTATTTTATTGGCTCTTAGAGCAAAAAACTGCAAACGAACAACCAAGAGAAACGGGAGTCCAAAATGTCCGCAAATAATAATTCAAACAAGTTCACAAGTTAAGTAAAACAAATGTACCCAAAAACAGTGAAATTAATGATATTTATACATGAAGGTTTTGATCAGCAAAATGTCTTCGTTTCTCCCGTAACACTTAGGACGCCTTATACTCCTATTTTTATTGGTCCTACTGGTCTTTTTATGAATATAATAAGGAGGAGCGATGTCTTGGTTCTTCTTTCTGAGACCTAGTGGAGTTGTTTCGGTTGATTGTTCCGAACTATGCACATTAATCTGAGGGGTGCCTTCGAGTGACAATTTCAGTTTCTTCACAACCCTGTCGTTTGAGACTGGGACTTTCGAGCCACTATTGACCTCAGCGTTCCTACCTCTGCAGGTTTTCCCGGTTTTTGTAGTGTAAGCTGTGCTAGCAACCTTTTTATTTAACATGATACCAGAGAGATTTAGAGGTTAACAACGAGATAATTAAAAGAAAATACATGAAATAGGAATTAAGGAAAGTAAACAAATATAACTACGAAAGAATCGAACCCGAAGGTCACCCAAAATTGCAACTTTACCTTTAACCTTTCTAGTAAGCAACTTCAAGTGTATTTAGTAACTTGTCCACAAGTACTGTGTTTGCGAGTGAAAGAATATGTGTAGGCTGCCGAAGCAACTATGAACAGAGCAGCTGATGGAGACAGCTAGAACTATCGCACAGTGGTTCTGAGTTGGAATGATTCCTCCTGTCCGATAGTCAACAAGTGAATGGAGACAACTTTTATATCTTCGGGAGTGATTATATATCTCAATCCGGTGTCTGAACCTGGATTGTTTCCTGCAAATGGAGGGAAGTCAACAAGGTCACTTCAATTACGAAGCGCGCGCTTATCATCTCTGTTTCCTCTCACTCGCCCAAACTTCGGTCCTCTCTCACAATCCTCACTAACAACTGCTAAACCAGATTATCTTTTTAGTTAACCCTGTTAATCTAATTAGAATTATAAATTTCTCCTTATTTTTCTCCACGTTGCAACTAACTGATCTCCAGCCTGTTGACATGATAGCTGTTTGTATCTAGAATCCCTCATGCCCACAGACAAACGGATTCATACAAAACTCCAGGAACCGTACCGAAAGAAGTGGAATCGAGCGCAAAGAAATTAACTGGCTTATACTAGCTCTTGGATATTGGAAATCACAGGACATATATACTCACAAACAATTGCCTACTGAGTAGAATTAGTTTACTAAGTGCCTAGACTTTCATTCACTAGACACCGCAAAATAACTGGAACCATACCAAAAGACCAAGAATCGAGCTCAGCGAAAAGATATTGGATACATTGAATTTGTTTGTTCGCATCAGCACATTAGTGAGCTTATAGTACAACTATTTGTGTTTAGCGTCATGTTTCCATCTTGTTATAGCCCAGTTTCTCCTTCCAGATCCTCCCAATCAGAAGCCTGAGAGACCGATAATTGTTGTTTACTACAATTTTTTTGATATCAAGTGCATTTTGTGTTCGTTTTGGATCTTTGGCTTAGCTATCTTTTCATCTTTTTCAATCCTCCTTATTCGAGCTATTGTGCATGTTCCCTCAACAAGCAAAGCACCTGCTGGCTAGACGCAAACCGCTACAATAGTTGACAACTTGGTTCTCTGGGCAAATATTAGAGCGTATGTAATTTGATTGTTTCACTAACATTTAAAAGAATTGTCCTTCAGTAGTTTAAATTATTGAACCCACTTGATGATTTTAAAAACAAACACGCTAACGTCGTGATAGATAAACACCACATCAAAATTATGCTCGTTATTGCAGATAATTTTCTAATTTCCTCAATTTAGGGATAATTTGATCATTTTTGAGGAAGGTCACATAGTAACCGTCTCGGAAATGCATCCAAATCATCAAAAATTCTGACTTACTTCAAGGAAATCTCCTATAAAATTCTGGGAGACTCAAGAGTTTCTCAAAAGTACGGAAATTCGGTTTCATTAATGAGACTCATTTGTAGCATCGAAGGAAAGAATGATTAAACAGTGTATAGTGTGATTATTGCTCAAGAAGCACCATTATTTATTCATTTTCCTTAGATATTGTGGATAGTGCTCGAAAGCTTTGTCAAAACACTTATGTGATCACTATATTTTATCTATTCAACATCATGTTTGGTTACATTCGTTATCTGAGCTTCTTCGTCAAGTGTGAACTTTTGCTATCAGTTTAACGCTAATGACTTTCAATAATTCTGCGTGTATATTAGTAAATAGTCGACAGTCCGGCGTAGGTTTAGATGAAAAGTAATCAATTCAGCGATATTTTTAACACAAAGCGACAAAGAGATTTTCACACTATTTTCTCATGGTAGGCGGAAAAGCGACCTCTTGGTGCGCTTTCGCTTTGATTTCCCCTTAAGTTATGAAGGGAATTCTCCATTAGTTTCCCTCGTGTTTGCTTTTGTTTTTCTCTTCTGGTTGTTTATGTTTCGTCAAGTACTACAGCTGACATAATAGTGCTTATAAAATTTCTTTCCAGAAACCAAATGAGGATGAAAATATGCCATTCATTCAAGCCTTGTAACAGGTTGTGATTACATCCCAAGGGCGTAAGCCCTTTAATAAGCATATAATTGCATTTCGTGTCTGGTATGTTTAGGTAGTTGCCTAATATGTTTGTAACAAACTATTATTAATCGAAATGTGTCTGTGCTCTCGTTTCTTGATGCGAGGGAACGATACATATAATTTGTCGTGTTTAGTTAGGCTACTTTGACCACTAATATGGATAGTAATGGTGAATGTAACACAGTTGTAATATCTTGATAAGAGGTGGTTTTGTGTACGTGTGATGAGACCAGTCGCTTTCGCGTCTGGCAGTTATGTGATTGGTAACATGTGATTAGAACGTTTTCGATTGAGATCTGGATGTTGAAAAGGAGAGAAGAAATAGTAGAAATCCTCCCTAATGTTGGTTTTAACCAAATCTAACATGTTTAGACTCACCCTAATTATCTTAAGTCTAAAGCAAACTAACGATATAAGTTGTTCACAGTTAGAGTGAATCTTCAAATACCTGCTGTATCAGTCAAGACAAAAAACTTATGAATTAAAATTGAAGTAAGATTACGATGAAAATTTTCAGTTTCAAAAGATATATGAAATTTAGAGAAATTCGCTATTAATTAAAACATTTTTGATGATCATGATAATGACCGTGCAAACACACAAGAATTTGGACTTGACACTTTCATATACTAAATCAAGCCTGATTGTATACTTTTATTGATTAGGTTTTCAGCAATTACAGTTTTCAAGCCTCTAATTACTCAGAAGTGTAAATGTTTTAAGTAGTCTAGAAAGCAAAATACACCACATTAAAAATCAAATTACTCAGGTTATAAAGTTTTTGATAGGTATTTGCTTAATTTACTGTAATTTCATTGTTTACTAACTAACGTACCAAATAACTATTTGCATACTTTACTAATTTGACAGCAGATGGAGTGCAGATTAGTTGGGGTCTGTCAACTCGACCCATCTACACGTCAGGATTATGGTTTGTATTTACCATTGTCTACTCTACCTGATTTAACACCAATGACAAGTTCACTGACCAGTGATTCAACACCAACAGTTACTGATTCTAAACAGGACATTAAACAAATTTCATACAACAGACGTGAAACACCGGAAGGATTCACCGTGCCATACATTTCAGAAATTAGTCCAAATCAACCAAACTTGATTAGCGAATCAGAGGTACCTTATTTAATATTATTCATGTTATTTTCGTACCGTTGTATACAGTTTGTTGTTATTAATAATGCCTTAGTTATAATTGTGATTATTATTAAAGTTGTAATTTGGATGTTGACGAAGGTGATCACATGCACTTATTCATACTCTTCCACCTAATGTACAGCAACGTATATACTTAGACTTATTAGTTTATTTTCATCAGTGACATTTTATATTATTATTTGCCCGTTGTACAGTATACCATCAGAATCTAGTGTATGGATTTGTTTCTCATTTCTACTCAGTTATGCTTACCAAGGGTTCAAATCGCCTTCTAAATTTTTAAATTGAATACAAAAGCTTGTAAACAAATCGGAGTAATACATGATGCGAATTGACTTTACACTCCTTTTTAAGTTTCACAGCGTACCAAGGTTATCTGATAAGCCAAATACAGGCATTTGTGAGAAAAAAACGGCATAGTTCATCAGTACTCCAATTAAAGCTCATCGTTTCTTTGCACTCTGTTTGGACTGCCTTGATCATATATAAGTGGACATAAATTGTAAGAACTATTATTTAGCAAATAAAGCTTATAACTTATAATTTATTCTTCCTTTGAGTAGAATGGCAATTTATTCGTCAGACGCAAGTGAGTTATGAACTAAATCATGGTCGTTAAAAATCTTTAATCAAGAGATGACCATAAGGAACTAGTTTGGATTCGAGTACTTGCTTGACTGCTTTGCTCATAGACATGCTTCTAGATATAACATTATCATCGTCTAAGCTTTCAGAAGGCCAACTTCTACCAGGAGATTCATTTGTTGACTATGAACATGCCGATGACGTAGTCCCACTTGGTGAAGACGCTGACAAAATGCAGTCTTCTGACTACCCTAAGCAACAATGCAAGCATGCCAAGGATGCGATTCTCCTGGTCGAAATGCAAACGTTTGATCTAGGATTGAGTTGCATCGTCACCTGAACTAGTGATAGGGAGTGACGTAGTCGAACGTGTAGACCGCTTCACTTATCTCGGGAATCTCATCAGCGCTGACGACCAGATGACTGACGAAATCGCAGCTCGGATACAGAAGGCTCGATTGGCTTTTGCCAACCTGCGTCACTTATGGCGTAGGCGTGATATCCGTTTGCTGACTAAAGGACGAGTGTCCTGTGCAGTATTTCGCTCTGTTCTACCTTATGGCTGTGAAACATTGTCAGTCAGAGTAGAAGATACTTATAAGTTACTGGTTTTCGATCATAGGTGTCCCCGAAGCATTACTCGCGTATAGTGGGACAACCGAGTAAGCAATTCTGTCTTTAGGAAACAGGTTCTAGGTAAGGATGGCAGGTCAGTCGATGAAGTAATGAAAATTCATCAGTTGAGGTGGTTGGGACATGTGTTGCGTATGCCTAACCACCGACTGCCTCGTCGAGCTACGTTTCGCGATGTAGAAATAGGTTGGAAGAAAGTTGTTAGCGGCCAAGCCAAAACATGTCACAAATTCGTGAAGTCACTGAAAAGTGAACTGGGTCATGTCGGTAGGTGTCAACTACCTGGTTGGAGCCCGTGAGATGATAATAATCGATGGTTAGAGACCCTGAGTGACATGCCTTAAAACCGCTTGCAATGGCGCAGGTGCATTTACTCTTTGTGTTTTATGAAATTCTAACCTTCTGAATTCCTCATCACATCTATCTTTCTCTTTCTAGATTTACCTCACTGAATTATACTTCTCGAATAACATCTTCGAGTCCTAATCTCTCTGATTACTTTTAATACTTTTACTACCTCTACTACTATGGGAATCGAATTGATAATTATGTCTCTGTGCTAATGTGTTATGGCAGCTTGAACTGATGTACGTAGGCACGAAAATCTGTGTTGCCGTTGATTTGTTGACTGTTTTGCTTGTTTTAGTAAGACTTCTATAATTTTGGGGGCCCTATGATTTTATCCAGTATGGCTAGTTCCTATCCAATTAGCGCTAGTCAATCACGTGGAGTACACTCCAGAAGCTTCTCATGTAAAAACTATAAAGATACTAACGTTGTTCCTATTTCGCCTTCGCTTCGGCTTCTTGCTTCCGTTTAACTTCGCTATTTGGAATATAATCGTTTTCCTGTTCAACCATGTTCTGATTTGGGGACTTGTCGAGTGTATTGTTGTCAGAGAATACAGTCAGTCAGTCAGTTGCAACGTAGAACTTCGTACGTATGTACATAAGTTCATGTTGCCATACCACATTATTAGCACAGAGACGCAAATGTCAAATCAAATCCCATAGTGATAAAGATGGTAGAGGTATTAATGTTATAATAAAGAAGACTAGGGTTTAAGATATTATTCAAAAAATATAATTCAGTGAGATAAGGTTAGAAAGACAAAGGTAGAGGTGCTGGCTAATCCAGAAGATTAGGATTTGAGAGAGCTCGAAGAGTGGATGCACCTGCGCCATTGCAAACGATTTTGAGCCATGTCGTTCAAGGTCTCTAACCATTGATGACTTTCGTCTCGCGGACCCCAACCAGGTAGTCTACATCTACCAACATGACTCAGTCCACTTGTCAGTGACTTCATGGATTTCTGCCATGTTTTGGTCTGGCCGCCCCTAACTTTCTTCCAACCTACTCCTACACCACAAAACATAGCTCGTCGAGGCAGTCGGTGGTTAGGCATACGTAACACATGTCCCAACCACCTCAACTGATGAAGTTTCACCACCATTGATCTGCCATCCTTACCTAGTACTCGTTTCCTAACGACAGCATTGCTTACTCGGCTGTCCCACGATATACGAGCAATGCTTCTTAAACATCTATGATCGAATACTAGTAACCTACGAACATCTTCTACTCTTAACGGCCATGTTTCACAGCCATATAAGAGAACGGAACGAACTGCTGCGCAGTACACCCGCCCTTTGGTTAGCGAACGGATATCACGCCTACGCCATAAGTGACGTAGGTTGGAAAAAGCCAATCGAGCTTTCTGTATCCGAGCTGAGATTTCGTCAGTCACCAGACCGTCAGCATTGATGAGACTCCCCAGATAAGTGAAGTGATCTACACGCTCGACTACTTCACTCCCTATCACTAGTTCAGGTGCCGAAGCAACCCAGTCTTGAAGCAACATTTTGCATTTCGAGGGGGAAAACCGCATCCCAAACATGCTCGCATTGTTGCTTATGGTAGTCAGAAGACTCTGCATTTTGTCAGCGTCTTCACCGAATAGAACTATGTCATCGGCATATTCTAGATCAGTAAGCGACTTTCCTGGTAGAAGGTCAACCCCTGAAAAATCTGACGAGCTTAATGTTAACTCTAAGAGGATGTCTACGACAAAGTTGAACAAGAATGGAGAGAGTGGACAGCCCTGACGGACACCACTTGATGTAGAGAATTCAGATGACAGTTCGCCATATGCTCTCACCCGACCAGTGGTGTTCGAGTAGAGTGCTTGAATAAGGTTAATGTACTTATTTGGTACGCCATTCAGTGACAGACACTGCCACAGAACCTCACGATCCACTGAGTCGAATGCCGCCTTAAGGTCCAGGAACACGACTATTGTCGGACGTCTAAATGTGTGTCTGTGTTCCAGGACCTGTCGTAGTGTGAAAATGTAGTCTATACAACCACGTCCAGGTCGAAAACCAGACTGGTTTTCTCGAGTCTGCTCTTCACGAGCTCTAGTTAGACGTCTAAGTATAATCGAGGCTAACAATTTAGAAACTATATTAGTTAAACTTATTCCCCTGTGATTGTCACAAGAGGACTTCTGTCCTTTCTTGTAGATTGGGACAATTAGCGACTGAGACCAGTCAGATGGGATTACGTCCATTTCCCAGATTCTACCTAGGATCTCGGTCAGTCTAACCGTTAAAACTGGACCACCATCCTTAAACATCTCAGGGGTAAGCCTATCGGGACCTGCCGCTCTACCTCTCCTTAGATTTCCTATAGCTTTCTCAACTTCATGTAAACTGGGAGGACTTAAATCGATTTGCCATTCAGGATGACTGGAGATCGTGGGCAACCGAAGAGTGGCTGAAGGCCAGTTGAACTGATCCCTAAAGTGTTCTGCCCATCGGTCCAGCCTCCTAGATTGAGAATGGATAATAAGACCATCCTTTTCCGAGATAGTCTCACTTACATTCGGGTTCCTAATACCAGTTTCTTTGATAAGGCGGAAAAGTTGTCTAGTGTTGCCTATCGCCGCTGCCTTTTCCATCGCTTTTGCTTTCGCCACCCACCACTGTTCACGGTCGTTACGTAGGCTTTTTATAAGTCTGCGCCTAAGCTGACTACGCTCTTCATCATGTTCAGAGCCAGGTGGGATGCGTTTTCGTGCATCCATCAGTTCGGTGGATGCGACTGAAATCCACGGCTTCATCCTAGCCTTATGGTTTACCTTGCTGGCAGATATCACTGCTGTTTCCACAGCCTTCTTTATATCATTCCAACCTGACTCCGGATGGGAATCACTTGCATGGCCGCCTAACTGTTTTTCTAGTTCCTCCTGAAATATTTTCTTAGCTTGATTATCATCAAGTAAAGCTCTAAGAGGCTTCCTTACGGTGTCTTTCCTACGTCCAGCAAGCCTCAAACAAATACGTGCTCGCACTAGGGCATGATCTGAATCTAAACATGTGCCCCAGAACGAGCGACAGTCCTCTATCGAACCCCTCCATCGGTGGCTGATGGCGATGTGATCTAGTTGTGTCCAACGTTGAGACGACTTCGGGGGTCGCCAGGTCAAAAGGTGTTTTTCCCTATGCTTAAAATTAGTGTTTGCTAGAAATAGTTGGTTATCTGAGCACAGTTGCAACAGACGGTCGCCATTGTCTGTTCTTTGAGCCGCGAGACCGTAACATCCACCTAGGTGTCTTTCATTTTCACTTAGTCTACCTACTTGTGCATTGAAGTCACCAGCCATTATAACTATATCAGAGCGCTTAACTTTTTGGAGGAGGTCCGAAAGCTTTCTGTAAAACTCATCTTTTACATCATCTGGGCTGCAGTCAGTGGGGGCGTAGGCTGATATGACGAAGAGGCAACGGCGAGTGTCCCTATCTTTCCGAGTCCTTACTGTCCCGTTGAGTCGGACGGCGCACAAGCGACTATCTACAGGGATCCAGTCAAGGAGAGATTGTTCTGCCCTACGACTCAATGCTATACCTACACCGGCGAGGCCCCTAGAAGCAGAATCAGGGCTACCGGATACACGAAGGGTAAATCGAGCTGCTTCTTTATCTTGACATGGTGAGGTCAAATGAGTGATGCTACTGGGATCCTGTATGCGCGTTTCCGAGACGCAGCACACATCGATGGAACGAGATTCTAAAGTCCTAGCTAATGACGCCTGCTGCCCTATTTGACACAATGTCCGTACATTGAATGCTCCAACATGTAGTTTGGAACGGGGTTTAAGGAGACCAGGAACGACGTTTCGCGAACTCGCATCGTTTGCATTAGCTGTGCACTGTAATGAATGAATGTGAGAAGAGTTAGTTGTGGAGATAAGAGAGGTATTAGGGGATGTAGGAAGGATTTGATTTTGAACAATTTGGTCTCGTGTGTTGTTGCGGGTATGAGGGCGGTTATCACTTCCTGGCTGCCCACACCGTGGAAGGTTGTTTCTTGACGAACCTGAAAAGGAAGATGGATTAGTGTTGGTGCGTGACCGCAGAGTCCAAGGGACAACTGCTTGAGGCCGGTCACGCACGGCCTTTTTATTAAAGGTATTTAGAGGATTAGCTCCGTTCTTAAAGGCCCTTAGTGGGCACCCTTACCCAAGGAGACGGAAATCCGTGAGGTAGGGGAGGTGTGACATTTTTAGGGCCGACCTTTTCTAACCCTTCCTTCCTTGTGAGAAGGCAGCATCGCTGCAGATGCTGGTTGTCCGAGGGAAACACGTTACTGCTGTCACACCCCTCTGCAGTCAGCAGTACGACTTCGCCCTCAGACCTTGGGTAGCTGCTTTTAGTCTCATCGTTCTCCAATCGACCTGCCTGGCATGGTAGGACCTGCAGGAACATGTGTTCCAGCCAGTATAGCTCGGTTGGGTCATCACGATAGGCAAGCCCGACCACCACGTCAAGGTAGCAGCTTCGGTCGGGTCAGAGAATACTAAGCAATAGGAATATCTGGATTTACTAAGCGAGCATTTACCATCTCTTATGATGTCATTTCCTTAAGCTGTGTAATCGTATTGATAACTAATTTTACTTGTAGTAGTCTGTAGTACGATACAAGAGTGTTTTATTACTAGACAAAAATGTCAAGTAATCATTTGTTTTAAAGTTTCCGCCATAATACTGTGTGAAAAAGAAGAGGTATTGTACCACTTCACTAAGTGATTAAAAATTACAAAAAAGTTTCAGGTATTGAATACATGAAGTGCAATAGCCCTTGAGACAATAAAACTTGGTGATTAAGAAAAGAAGTGCAAGAAATAGTTGTCCGCGTTTCTTCATATTCAGTGAAAAAGCAACCAACATTCAATACTAAGGTGATAACTAAGCTCGACATAAATGAGACTAGTTGAGGATCCTAATAAATGTTCATTTGCTCTTGCTGTCTGTAGAAATGCTGTGACAGAACTGTTTGCCAGAGTTTGCTCTAAATGGGGCTAGATGTGTTGATTAAAAAGATTATTCTTTTTACATTCTATCACAGTTACGATTTGTTCATTTTTCTTCACAGACTTCATTTCTGTCTCCGATTCCTAATAAACTTAAAAATTCGACGGCACAACCACCCTCTCATTGTATGTCAACAGCAGACAACAGTGTGGAAATCACAAAATCATCTATTGATTTTCTGTTGGATATGAATAATAAAACCTTAATGATAAATCAACCGAAATGTTACACTCCGCTGGTACTCATTTCACAAAAAACATCGCCACGTTCATTGACGAGAGTAAGTTCTTTAAAATTATGAAAGGTATTCTGATTAAATTAAAAGTTTTATAAAAATTAACAAATCAACACTAAAATTACTGACTGCCTTATAAGCTAAACTTCGATAGTTTTCTATTCTTGTTATCGGGTTCATTTAATTAAACATGAAAATTCAAGCGATAACCTTTAAGGTACATTGATCAGGCAAACAGAATAATTACGATATCTTTAGTGGCCCGGTATTCTACTCCGTTTTCGACGAACTACTAATAATGCTAATGAAATAAATCTTTCATCTAATTTCCGTATATTATTCTTAAACTAAGCCCGTTTGTGAAACGGCGGTAATAAAAAACCGAATACGGATTATTTTGGATGAATCTACTTCATACAGATAACAAAGGGAAGCGGAAAAGGCGAATGAGTTAACTCATGTGATAAGGCATAACTGAGTATTTATCATCAGACAAAAATAAGCTGAACATGTGATAAGCGAAGTAAGCGATTGTTACGAAACGCACGTCACTACATCAGCTGATAAGCTTGAACTATTACGAGTTCACCTAAGTCGGTAAACGAGAGCAAGGGCCGATGATCTGGCGACACGACAGGCTACTCTAATCCGAGCGTCCCAAACCCCTCGAAGTAGAAGAAGAAGACTTGATATGAAAAAGAAAGTGTATTCTACAAGCATCCAGAAAATATGAGATCCGAGTCCAGAAGAGAATAACGATTCCGGACTGAGGAACGAACCATAAAACGTTACAGACAATGCATATTTATACAGTGAAGTCGAATAGGAAACAACGTTTAAAGTATTTGACATTGATAGTTGGGATGACCAATAGGAACTGACAAACAAAATTAGACTTACAAAATACTTCTCTTAAGATATTTGATAAATATCTTAATAGCAATCCACACACGTACTCATGAAAAAAAACCAGAGTCGTGCTCGAATAATTGACAGGGTCAAAAGCTTTATGAATAATGACTCGAGAAGAATAGATTAACTGATTAGAACAAAGGTTGTGAAGGCCATATAGTAACAGTACACACCACATGTCATTGAAAGAGTAAGGCATACGTAAAAATCCAATGGACCAAGAAGTATTTTGAGTCACTGATCGCGGCAAAAATATAGGGAATCTAACGTAAGAAATTCTGGTAAGAGAAAACGTTAATTTAGAATCGGCTAAAGTAAGAAAATATGACCAGCAAATAAAATCATTTTTCAAACGATCAAGATGAGATTTAAAACTACAATAATAGCTACTCCCTGCTGAATGAAACGCGACTACGACAATTGTGTAGCCTTATGAGCAATCTTGTGGTGGTAGAAAAAATCATTTTGGTCTAGTCGAGAAAAACCAGCATGTTAAGCGACATACGCCAAATGTGAATGGACTTTTGTGATCAGGTGAACTAATAATCTGGCCAGGGTGACCACCCACATGCATATCTATTGACAAAATACTTTATTATTCGGAGTTTGGGAATAAAGCTAACAGTCTTGATTTTCTTCGTTTACATAGTTTACTGATGAAGCTTAAGGAGAGCGATAGCGGCTTGATAAGATTGTAAAATTTATTGCTAGGTTAAAACTTGAGGTGTTTTTTATTCTCATTAATTAATTTGTATTTTCGTCTTTGTTAAAGCTACAGTAGGATATAAATTGACTCAAAATTTTAACCAAACCAAGGTAGTTGTAATTATTATAACTAATTTCTATATGAAGTTCATTTGTCTATGGTTTAACATGTAATTGTAATAACAAACTGTGGAACAATCACGCATCACCATTTGCCGTTTCATTGTTTGTGATGACTTACGAGTATGGAGAATCCATACACAGTTAACCGTAATAGAAATTTTCGTGAAACGTCGTCATACCATGTATATTGATTTCTTTATAAACAATTAACAAGTATACGAAATTTTCTTCGATATCTGCTGCTAACCAACAAAACCGCAAACAGCTATTCTAGAATCTTTTGTAATTTTTTGATAGATTATATATTGTTTGAATATCATTTTCATACAAGTTACTCAAGCCTATTTTCCACACTATAGAAAATCCCTTCTTCCAGTCAAAGTCTGGGATATTTTGATAGAAAGAAACAGACAGATAATTTTGCCCATTGGGATGTAATTTCCGATAACCATGATGTCTTAAAATGGGACTATGCCGGGGATATAGCTTCGAACCATTCGGGTGTTCCAAGAACTATTTCTCATTCTAGTCTGTCTTGTCATCCTGTTGATCGTGGGAATTATGATGTCAGCATGACATTGACATGGCCTTCTCCGTCTTCTACATATGGCTATGCGATTCGTAGAAGATGCAACTTCAATACAAAAACTAATGCTGATAAAAATTGGAACGAATCGCCAATAAGACAGGGATTAAGTAAGTTCTCATTTGTGATAATTCAACCTAATCTCGTACAATTTTGTTCATTGTCTTCATACGTGGAGTTCATGTTACATAGTTTAATTATTATTAGCGTGTTTATTGTTAAGTCTTTCATGACCGATGATGACTATAGTCAAGAGGAAATTACACGTTCCATTCTACGAATGAGTTAGATTATTAATTTCATCATGTCACTTTGGCCAAATAAATTAAAAGGAAACTGGTTAAATCAAATACAATGTCTCAATACTGTAATTAGTCATATTGTAGTATGTAATACTCACAACACAGCATATAAGTAGTACGCAGTGGAGGGTAGCCCTGAAGTTACTGATGAAGTGAAGAGTGTTGGACCGGGATGTATGGCGTGACCACAATATTTTGAAAACTAGGAGATGTGCGGAAGAACATATCCGATAATCCTCTTGAAGATAAGGTGTACACATTTTGCCAATAAACTGTGTCTTACAAAACACTGATTCTTCTAGTCTTGCAACTTCGTTCATAATGGTGAAATTTAGCAATGACTGTTGTTCGATTTTTATACATCCAATCATATTTTTGACTACCTAGTAAGATGTATACTAATTCATACTATAACCGGAGGAAGATCAGGGAAATGGTAACTCCTAAGACTAGCTTGTGGATTATAATCATATATATTATCGTATAATTACTAAATAATTAGACTGTTACATGATTATATTCCTTTTGTCATACTTTCTCGTTAACGCATTATCTGATATTGTATGGTTTACTATTCCTAATCTTCTGCCAGTTCATCATTCACCGAATCTCCTATTCATTAGCCATTTTAAGCTTGCTCATGTGTAAATGCATTTTTTTCAATCTTTGCTGTATTGTGGTCTGATATGCTTGGTTTGTAAGCTATTCGTGCCTGACAAACAACTAAATTTTGTGACGGCTGGCTTACATACTTCTGGATTGAGAGGCTGGGTCTAGAGGAAAAAAGCTATCGAGTTGCGTTACTTACTTACCTACGCTCGTTACACCTAGGCTACCGAGCAACGAATTATCTCTCTGGTTAACGATCTTTAGCGAGTTGGAGCGATATTTTAGATTCAGACCATGATCTGGTGAAAGCATGTATTTGTTTGAGCCTTAATGAACGTAAAAAAATATCGTAAGGAAACCTCTTAGTGCTCTACCTAATGATTATAAAGCTAAGAATATATCTCACGAACAACTAAAAAAACAGGTAGACAGAAATGTAAAAAGTGATACCCACACCGCGGCAGTTCTGAACGACATTCGAAAAGCTGTGAAATCAACAGTGATATCTGCCAGTAAGGTAAACCATAAGGTTAGGGAAAAGCCGTGGATCTCAGTAGCATCCACCGAACTGATGGATGCTCGAAAACTCAGCCCTCCTGGCTCTCAGTACGATGAGGAGAGGAGTCAGCTTAGGCGCAGGCTGATAAAAAGCCTACGCAGTGATCGCGAACAGTGGTGGGCAGCGAAAAAAAGGAAGATGGAAAAAATAACGGCGATGGGCAACAGTAGACAACTGTTCAGACTTATCAAGGAAACCGGTATTAGGAAGTTGACTGTAAGTGAGACTATCTCAGAAAAGGATGGCTGTATCATTCATTCTCAACCCAGGAGATTGGATAGATGAGCAGGACAATTCAGGAATCAATTCAACTAGCCTTCAGCAACACTTCGGTTGCCCGCAGTCTCCAGTCAGCCTGAATGGCAAATCGGCATAAGTCTCCCGACCCTTTGTGAAGTTGAGAAAGGTATAGGAAATCTGAACTAAGGGAGAGCAGCAAGACCTGAAAGCCTTACCCCTGAGATTTTTAAGGATGATGGTCCATTTTCAGCAATTCTGCTGACTGAAATCCTAAGTAGAATTCGGGAACAGGACGTTTTCCGATCTGTCTGGTCTCAATCCCTGATTATCCCAATTTATAAGAAATGACAAAAGTCCTCTTGTGACAATCACAGGGTAATCAATCTAACTAATATAGTTTCTAAATTGTTAGCCTCGATTATACTTAGACGCCTAACTAGAGCTCATTAAGAGCAGACTAGAAAAAACCAGGCTTGTTTCAGACCTGGACATGGCTGTAAAGACCACATATTCACACTTCGACAGGTCCTAGAACTGAGACACACATTTAGGCGTCCGACAATATCTGTCTTCCTGGACCTTAAGGCCGCATTTGACTCTGTCGATTGTGAGGTTCTGCGGCAGTGTCTGTCATTGAAAAGAGTATCAAGGAAATACATTAACCTTATACAAGCTATCTACTAGAACACTACACGTCGAGTTAGAGCTTATGGCGAACTGTCATCGGAATCGCTTACTTCAGGTTGGTGTTCATCAAGGGTTACTTCCCTAGCTCAGGTCTACTATGGTCGAAAAATGAAAATTTCGCTATTGTGAAAAATCATTACCCGACATGAAACAGGGAAATAAGAGTTATTGGACCCGTTTGCATCAAGCTGGGCTGCATCTCTTGCTATCCAATACCATACTATGCGTATATAATATGCTATACTGCTATATCAGCTTGAGGTTTCCTATGAGACCAGAGGTTCGCTGTGTAAGCTGTGCATGGCCTTGCATTGCTATGTCAAGTATTGCTAATAATTCATATAAAAAATTGGTTAGCAGGGTGTCCGATTTCAGTGATACTGGTGGTTGTTTTGCAGTATTCCCAAGTGCCATTGTCATTGGGGTGCTGTATTGCAAGTCACCATTGCTAACAATGATGAGTTTGAAAGTCATGTAAGCAAGATGGATCAAATTAGCCTGTTCATGCGGTGTATATTGATTGACGCGATCATGGATCGAAAATAATCACTATATATGAACCAGTGTATATAAATGGTGTGAATGGCCCACCATGATGTTAAGTACCCGTGTATTTGCAACAAGGGATTGAGCCGAAATGTTCACGTTAAAATGGTAACACATTTGCAGTCTCATCGGCTCTTCTGAAAACCAATGTAAAATTACCCTTTTCAAAAGTGGGTAAATTTGCATAATTTTGAATAAACTGGTCATATTGTGGTACGCGCTACTTATAACTAGTGTATGACGCAAGTAAAAACGTAATGTCTGGCAGCAGAAGATGGGGGAAGATCAAGAAAGGAAGAATGGGAACACAATGGAATTTGTATGAAACGCATGAACAGTGAAATGTCAGACAATGGACTGATGATAGATTGATGTTTTGCAAATTAACGGTTTACGATATGGTTTTCCTATTTTACCAATTAACTCTGTAATTTGCGATAAATATACAATTCGGTTGCCCTCACCTGTGTTCTCCTTCACTACATTTTTACAATACTGTTAGATACCCGCAACACCTCTAGCATATGCCATCCTATGGAGTGGACAGCTAATGTACATGGTTTGATTGTCTTACATTGCTCTTTGCCTATTAACGATATAGCTGCCCCTGTATCGATCAAACACACTAACTCCTGTTCATTTATGTACACTTTGGCATAAATTGCCCTCTATCTACTAGTGCAAGAACCTCCAGATTCCTAGAGTGGAAAGAACACACGTTAGGTCTAAAATATCGTCGTCGTCTTCTTGGACAGTTTATCTTCCAATGTCCTGCCCCTCCACAAGCGTAACATTTATCGTTCCTTTTATGATCCACTCGTAATGTTTCAACCTTACGCTCCAGCTCCTCAATCTTCTTCTCAACACTATTTATCTCCTGCTTTCCGCACCCGACCGGAGTTACTGTTCTTGTCATCAGCTGACGAGCCACCTTCGCCAGTTCACCGATATCCATTGGTCGCGCTGCGTTTACTAGTCTCAGCTGCTGGGACAAGGAGGAAGGCACATTCTCGATAAACTGCGACGTCAACAACTGTGCCTCCGACTCCTCATCGGTATTCGGCAGTGCACGGCGCAACAATCTGGCGAGCTCCACAGCAAGCACCAGAGGGTCACCATCAGCCGACAACCTCGCCAACCGGAACCCCTGCAGCGCTTTCTCCCTCTCCACTGGGATGTGGAACTCCGTCATCAACCGCCCTGTGAATGTCCCCCACGTCGTCTCCCCGCCAGTACCGTTCAAGCTGTCGTATACGGCCTTTGCCCTACCTCTCAGCAGCATCCCCAGCACCAGCAACTTCGCCTTCGGCTCCTTCACACCCACCAGCTCCGCCACGGCCTCAAACACCTTCAGGAAGCTCCGCACATTTCCGTCCTCAAATTCCTTCGGCCATGGTATCTTCATCCTTTGTGTAGGCAGCGACACCAAATGTAGGGAAGGAGAACACAGGTGAGGGCAACCGAATTGTATATTTATCGCAAATTACAGAGTTAATTGGTAAAATAGGAAAACCATATCGTAAACCGTTAATTTGCAAAACATCAATCTATCATCAGTCCATTGTCTGACATTTCACTGTTCATGCGTTTCATACAAATTCCATTGTGTTCCCATTCTTCCTTTCTTGATCTTCCCCCATCTTCTGCTGCCAGACATTACGTTTTTACTTGCGTCATACACTAGTTATAAGTAGCGCGCACCACAATATGACTCGTTATATTCATGTCTCAGAGGTTAGGCCATGCTTTTCGAAGTACATTAAGTAAAGTATTCGTCAGAGTTTTTCACTTTCTTCATTCTTGTTCAACTTCATCATGCGCTTTTAGATATGAAAATTTCATCGCCGACTTATCAGTAGTTGAACTTTTACCAGGAGTTTCATTTGTTGACTATGAATACGCCGATGACATAGTCCCACTTGATGAAGACGCTGACAAAATGCTGAGTCTTCTGACCACCTTAAGCAACAATGCAAGCATGCTAAGGATGCGATTCTCCTGGTCGAAATGCAAACGTTTGATCTAGGATTGAGTTGCATCGTCACCTGAACTAGTGATAGGGAGTGACGTAGTCGAACGTGTAGACCGCTTCACTTATCTCGGGAATCTCATCAGCGCTGACGACCTAGTGACTGACCAAATCTCATCACGGACACAGAGGTTTCAGTTGACTTTCGCCAACTTGCGTCACATATGGCATAGACGAGATATCCGTTTTCTGATTAAAGGACAAGTGTACTGCGTGGCAGTTCGCTTTTCCTACTTTATGGCTGTTTTGTCTAATCGTTCACTGGTAGATGATCCTTTAATTTTATCACTTACACTCAAATTATCAAATGAAATCATTTCTGTTAATATTAATATATTATTTTTTGTCAATATTCGACCTGTAGATTTTGCGACAACTAAATTGTCTGTTTGTAATTGTCTATTTCATTTCAGTAGAATTTCCTTCAACTGTAGTTAATCATGGGTCGTTTATATCTAGTCCAGATCCTGAAGATGAAGTAAACACTTTATCAACTTTCAATCAATTGAATAATTCTATTAATCAACTGAATCAATTTAATCACTGTCGATCACCGTTAAATGTTAATGAGTTTGATAACTTGGAAAGTAGTGAATATTTTGTAAAGTATAATGTGAACATAAATAATAGTGAAATTAGTTTAAATGATGAAAATTTTTATGACCATAGAGAAAGGTTTGATTTGAATAACATCAGTATGAAAACAAACCAATCTGTGACGGAATTGCAAAATCATGCTAATAGTAATTTGAAAGCTAGGAAAGCTTCTGAAAATCGTCTACGACAACATTTAGACAGTTTACTTGTTTCTGTAGATAAAGATGAACACAAGTCTCAAACCGTTAAATCCACTGATAGTGATTGGTTAAAAAAGAGAACACCTGAACCCCATGCTCGAGCAATAAGAACATTTAAATCAGTTGATTTAAATAATCAAACTGCTACAAATGATATATCTAACAGAACTGAACAGGTAAGATGAGATCCTTTAAAACTATAACCTATATTTGTCTTGATTTAAAATACATTATTATTTATCTTTCATAAAATTAGAAGATACTTGGTAGCAATACCTTATTATATGCTTTCTATCGCAACTAATTTCATAATTACACATTCAGTCAGAAGAATATGAAGTTTTAGAAACTGGATTAATAAAAAGATGGTTAGTTTTTCAAATTAAAACAGTCAGTCAGTCTGTTACAACGTAGGCCTACGTACATCAGTTCAAGCTGCCATACCACGTTTCCACAGAAAATCAATTGTCGATTCAAATCCCATAGTTGTAGAGGTAGTACCAGTATTGGCGGTAATCAAAGAGATGAGATTACGAAGATATTATTCAGGAAATATAACCTAGGACCGTTCGCCATAAGCTCTAACTCGACGTGTAGTGTTCTAGTAGATAGCTTGTATAAGGTTAATGTATTTCCTTGATACTCTTTTCAATGACAGACACTGCCGCAGAACCTCACAATCGACAGAGTCAAATGCGGCCTTAAGGTCCAGGAAGACAGATATTGTCGGACGCCTAAATGTGTGTCTCAGTTCTAGGACCTGTCGAAGTGTGAATATGTGGTCTTTACAGCCATGTCCAGGTCTGAAACAAGCCTGGTTTTTTCTAGTCTGCTCTTAATGAGCTCTAGTTAGGCGTCTAAGTATAATCGAGGCTAACAATTTAGAAACTATATTAGTTAGATTGATTACCCTGTGATTGTCACAAGAGGACTTTTGTCATTTCTTATAAATTGGGATAATCAGGGATTGAGACCAGACAGATCGGAAAACGTCCTGTTCCCGAATTCTACTTAGGATTTCAGTCAGCAGAATTGCTGAAAATGGACCATCATCCTTAAAAATCTCAGGGGTAAGGCTTTCAGGTCTTGCTGCTCTCCCTTAGTTCAGATTTCCTATACCTTTCTCAACTTCACAAAGGGTCGGGAGACTTATGCCGATTTGCCATTCAGGCTGACTGGAGACTGCGGGCAACCGAAGTGTTGCTGAAGGCTAGTTGAATTGATTCCTGAATTGTCCTGCTCATCTATCCAATCTCCTGGGTTGAGAATGAATGATACAGCCATCCTTTTCTGAGATAGTCTCACTTACAGTCAACTTCCTAATACCGGTTTCCTTGATAAGTCTGAACAGTTGTCTACTGTTGCCCATCGCCGTTATTTTTTCCATCTTCCTTTTTTTCGCTGCCCACCACTGTTCGCGATCACTGCGTAGGCTTTTTATCAGCCTGCGCCTAAGCTGACTCCTCTCCTCATCGTACTGAGAGCCAGGAGGGCTGAGTTTTCGAGCATCCATCAGTTCGGTGGATGCTACTGAGATCCACGGCTTTTCCCTAACCTTATGGTTTACCTTACTGGCAGATATCACTGTCTTTTGCTTTTACTACCTCTACTACTATTTTTTTAGAAATGACCATTATATCTCTGTGGTCATGATGTATGGCAACTTGAACTGATGTACCTGCGTACGAAGTTCCGCTTTTTATCTTACTGACTGACTGACCGATCTAACACAGCGTTTTTATGAGGGGCTTTTAGTGTATCAGCGTTTGATAGCCTTTACCCCTGGAAACGGAAATCCGTTAGGTTAGGTGATCTGTAACATTTTCTGGGTCAACCTTTTCTAAACACTCCCTTTCGTGTGAGAAGGCAGTATCGCTGCAAATGCTGGTTGTCCGACGGAAACACCTTACTGTTATCACACTTCTGTACTCTCAGGAGTACGACTTCGCCATCAGACCTTGATCAGATGCTTTTAGTCCCATTGTTCTCCAATCGATCTGCCTGGTATTGTCGGACCTACAAGAACACATGTTCTAGCCAAAATATGTCGGTTTGGTAATCACGATAGGCATGCACGACCACAACGAGAAAGTGGCAGCTATGGTCGGGTGACTTATTGATTGCATGAATTCATTTTCCATTTACTATTGCTGTTGTACTTGTTATGTAATACTTGAGCGACTACTACTGAAGTAGAAGTACTTGTAATTATTTTCAGCAGAACGATGCTCACACCAATAATCACCGTAATAAGTTTTTTTTCTCTATTTATCAAAACTAGTCTATTGGCTTAAAGAATGTCTCACTGGACAAGTGAAACAATTTTAATAGGTAGTGTCTCTGGATTCAGTTCTAATTGTGTTATGGAATGGGTTCTATGCCACTGTATGTTATATAATTACACAAACCTGTTTCTTTGATTTACAACTAGCAATCGATAACAATATGGTTGTGTTGTAACAAAAAGTTCAAGTGGTTAGAAGTCTGCTGTACGAAAAAAAGATGATTGCGTATGTTTTTAATATTATCATTCGCCGGTCTTATTTAACTAAATATACTAGAGTAATATAATTTCAATTCTGTGATCGGGAATCGATTCACTTGGCTTTTAAAATACACTTTATCTATCGATGAATACAATCAGACAAAAAAGCTTTATCATTTATATCTAGACACTTCATGCCAGAGAACTATAATGGATTCAGCTTTTCCGTTTTTAGGTGCACTTGAATAATTAACCACAAATATAGTTGACAGACCGTGCTGTTACGAGTATGAGGGCGGTCGCTCCCTAATCTTCTCCATTACTGCTATTAATTCTACTATCGCTATCACTCTTGGGTTTCAACTGACAGTTACCTCTCTGTGCTGACGTGGTATGGCAACCTGAACTTATGTACGAAGTTCTACGTTGTATCTATCTGTCTGTCTGTTGACGGACCGATTTCTCCTGTCATAGGTTCAAAAGATTTGCTATTGATTCACTTAATTTTACAAAACGCATGACGCTCACTTCAGTATTCTTTACTTTATTTCTGATTAACGAACCTTCATGACTTCACAAGTGCTTCTACCCTACACCTTCATGATGTTCAGATTGTACTATTTCATCCTATCAGATTTTCTAACCCTAATTAAACTACAATGTAGCACAGTCAAAAAATATGTGGATCCATGTGATTTTTGACTTTGCTCCATGGGCTACGAATTTCAATTTAAAAAATATAGTATGATAATTTAAATGTATGTTGTTAGCCTACCTTGGCGTACTGTTAAATTGACTGACTGACGGAGATCTTACTGATTTGGAATTATCTTTCATTATGTGCTAGTGCTTGTTGACTTTGGACAGTTTTTTATTCGTTAACTTAGCTATTTTAATGTGTATTTGTATAGTTCTTTAGAATAAATAATTTTTTTAATATGAACTTTTTTATAATTTGAATCCAAGGAAAACTTAACAAATCTTTCGGTGCAAAGTAACTGTAGACCTGTGAAGCAGTTAAATGAAGATAGTAATAATAATAATAATAATAATAATAATAATAATAATAATAGTAATAATAATAACCATGGATCACATATACCTTTAGAGCAGATGCAGCATGATTTATCTTCATTTCAGACTACGTTTGTATTAAATGCTGCAGGAAAGGAAAATTTTTTACACATAAATGATAATACAGCAAAACAAAGAACTTCAGCAATTCAATCGTCAACATGCCCGAAGGATTCTTTCCAGTCATCATCGATTGATTTTAGTGAACCAGAAGAAATGTGCTACATTATAGATGGTGTGCTATCATCAATACAAGGTTATTTATATTATTTATGATGTGTGTCTTTCAGTTTCACTACAATATATTGCAAATCTTGAGTTTCATTGTAAAGGATAAGAACACAATAACTCTACTTAACTATTGTTATTATTATGTTTTAGATACATAGAATAAACATTGATGATAGTTATGCATTGTTCTATTGGTTAACTTGAATTCCGTGGAATACAAACTGTAATAATGGCTTTGAAATATTCACGTTTTAAATCCTAATGTCTAATTTAGAAGGAATTTACTAACAGAAACTGCATACTTACTTGAAATGATTTATCGTGATATTGTCTATTTAATTTTTTTGCTTAAAACTGAAGTGCATTTGTATAGGCAAAAATTACTTGTTAGAATATCATTTAGGTAGAGTTGTTATACTACCTTAAAATCTGTAGATATGTTCTGTAGACCACTGGTAAACGAAATAATACTTGTGAACAATTTCACACAGTTAGTGTCCATTACTATGTTAGCTTAATTTTAACTATAATTAAAAACTATTAGCTCAGATGTGATCGGTCAGTAAAAGTCAAAGTAGATCCTGGCTAAAATGTAGCTTGACTTAAGTTACCATACAAAATTAACACAATGAATAGAAAATAAGTTGGAATGCAAGTAGTTGATATAATAATGACGAAGATTAAACTTCAGGAACAAGGTCCCAAAAAGTATATTTGAAAGTATACTGTTATACAAGAAAATAAATAATGAATTCATCTACACTGTTGTGACCAATTATGAATCATGTTATTGAATATATCCAACCATTGATTAGGATCATCACACAGACTTCGAGCAAGTAGACTCAACTGCCCTCATCGTTCAAATCCAATGGCCATTAGTTTGACATATTATGGTTTTAACAGTTATTTCCTTGTGATCTATTCAGATTTCATGTTCACCATATATTCACTAGATAACTGGTAACCATATACTCTATTACTAGTCAATTTTTTTGAATATATTTTTATACATGTTAAGCCTTATTTTTGGTTTGTTTTTGATTACAGACACAAATAATTTTTCAGCTATTACAACGGTAACGCCAATAAATGAAAATATAAATTGTCAAAGCAATTTTGATGCAGAATCCGAAGGTTGTAGAAGTAGCCTTATTGAGGATGAAAATTACGGTGATTTTTTTTTAAAATTTTTCCTTCTAAAACTGTACATTTATGTGCATTGTTTAATGTTAAATTCACCATCTTTCAAAGATCCAAAATCGATCTCGGATTAATATACAATCAAGTTGAATTTCAGCAAAGAAATGATGATCTCATTATACCTTAGTCTCTCTTTAGGAAACTTTCAAGAGCTTTAACCTAAAGTTTGAGTGATATGTGAGAGTTCAACAGAAAGTTTCCAATAGCAGTTGACGAAAAGAATAAAGCATTATACATTCAAAGACGTAAGCTGGTAAAACTTAAAAAACTTTCAATAACTAACACCCATAACAGAGGATAAACAATGGTGTAACAAGTAATTAAACAAGAATAAAACTTCGTATAAAAATAGAACTGTTTGAGATTAGTGGGTCATTTTTATACAAAAATACCATACGTCACAAGTTCAAAAATTAGCTCTAAAAACATAAGATACTAAGTATTATTAAGTAGTGTATTGTAGTCAACAAAAGTTAGTGTAAGGATAAAAGTGAAGTGTCATTTTAATTCTGTCAAGATCAACATTCAACACGATAGTGACAAAAAGATAAGAGGAAGAGCAGAGCCAATCAAGTTATTCCTTTGAACAATACGCGTTATACAGTAGATGACTGTGTTCTTCGTACAATAAGAACTGAATTTGAATTTGTTGAAACATGTGAACATCATGACCCCTAATATATTTATTAGTTTGCGATATCAAACCAACACAATAATTTACTCAATAAGATATAGCCCATTAAGACTGAGTAAGTAATAATATCTGAACTTTTGTTGTATTACATAACAAATACTAATGTTGTACTTCACTTGCATATATATTTCATCAGCTCATTAGTTGTTTGTGATCAATAGCATGATTGTTTTCCTTTAATATCTAATCATGTGGTTTCACATCTGACTTTTATGTTATTCTTAATATATTAATTATTTCAGAGAAAGAAATTTCACCTTACAATTGTAATATTCTTAATGATTTTGATATGAAAATGAAAAACAGTGAAGTTTCCACATCATTTTCACAATCAGTTCAAAATGATAAAGTGTCAGTTATAACAAATGAGAGCAGTATTTTTAAAACTGTAAGTTATCAACTTATTGGTTTTTACTTTCAAGTAGTAGTTAACAGCAAATTTTCAACACAATTTTTGTCTTCATTTTATATTATTGTTCAGTTAGTTATGATTGAGTTTCAATGGAAAATTTTTCACATTCTTTGTTCATTAAGAATAATTAAAGTTGATCGATATAAGATTAGTGTGTATGAAGTTATGGGTTGAAATTTTCGATGAAAAATATTCACTCACTTGGTTTCGTGAATATGTTTTTAACTAATATCATTATTGTATGTAATTATGTTATCGTTTTTTTTTAGAAAACAGCTTTGACCTAGGGGGTAAAGTGTCAACAGAATGAATAAATTTAAAACAATTAGCCCCTTTTATAAATTTTGATAGAACAGATCAATTATGTCTTCTCAGTGTTCTATCAAAATGAACAAATTGTTGTTTTTTTTTGAAAAAAAAAACTAAAAAAGATATATATTCAGTAATGTAGTTCGAATAATTAACCTAGGTAACGAAATAGTTAATTTTCATCTATCCACAGTTTAAGTAAGTTTTTTCTAATGGAATATTACAAAACACTAAAAATTAAATTGATATAATCCACTTTGAAAATAACGTTGAACATAGATGATATACTATAAGGGAAAAATTTAAAGCTTGTAAAACTGTCGCTTCAACCTTATTACTATTAAGTGTAATCAGGCAAACTAATCTTAGTCAATAGTGCGAAAATCAATCCTCAGAATAAACGTTTCTTCTTGTTCTTTATATAGGCTTTTAACTCTTCACTTTCTACATACCGAGATTCCAATTTAGTGTAAAACTATAATCCATTCATACATTTCTATGATTTTTTTTTAAAAAAAAGAGAACTATTTCATCATCGATAACATACATTCGAAAGGATTTTTGGCAATAGCTAGTTAATTCATTGAATACAGTTATTCTATTTACTACCTATTTGAATTATACAGGTTGTACTGACATCGATTTTCGTTTACTTCAGAATAAAGTCAACTGTTCGTTAGCTAATTTTTCTTTCGATATAGCATTTCATCAGTTTTTAACAGTAGTTATGTTACAATCATCTTAAATTTGTTTTAATTGACATATTTCACGATGTGATTGTTAACTATGCAGTTGTTTATCGAGTTAGTTATTGGTTAGTATGTTGGCTCAATCTCAATGTCTGCATTGATTAGTGAGTAATTTGAGTGCAAAGCCTCCGAACTTTTTTCATCTTTTCTTTTGTCGCTTATCCAATATTTGATACATTTTCCCTGTATAATTTTTGTTCACATTTACCATAATACTTGATATGAGTAAGGATTTTTTTGACGTTTGATTGTATTTGATGACTAGGATTACAAAGAATGCTTCTCAAACGGATCACTTCAACAAAAAAATTCTTTCATTGTTTTATATAAAATAGGTTTAAACTTACCTTCAATATTTACAGATTCGATTCACTAACACTGTTAGAGCAGTTTGTTTTAACAATCTTTCATAATTATTGAAATTTAATGGTAATGTATTTTTATATACCAAGAGGAATTTTATTATATCCCATCCTAAATGTTATGGAATAATAATTACTATTATTATCATATTATTAGGTTAGTCTGACACTCATTTTGATTCAGATCAATGATACAGTGTTTCTAATGTTGTTACAGTATAGTTATGTCAATTTTTATCTCATTTAAAACAAACAACTTAGAATGATCCGCTCACTGCTGAATGTAAGTTGTTGTATAATGGTTTGGATGTAAAACTATCTAACGTTTACACTTCAATCTTACCATCTTCTTTAATGCAATTGGTTACGGAGATTACTGCGTATAATTCGCCATATATAAACTATGTTACTTCCAAAATTGAATCAAACAATCTACCTGAATATTCACCTTCGCTATATAACAATTTATCCATGGCTAAGCATCAATCATTTCATTCGAATCATTTAAAAAGTAAGTCGAATTGAATGATTAAGTTGATAATTCTTTGCATGTACACATGGATTTCAGTGATACAAATTTGTTCATCTGTTATACTTTTGCTTAATTTTCTTTTTAATTATCCAGCTATTTAATTCATTTTGTATTTTGATAAACAAATCACTATCCCTTTTCATTTTCTCTTTTCTCATTTCTTATTATTATTTTTTTTTATTATTATTATTCTGCACTTCACTTCTTGTCTTTTTTTTTTTAGCTCTTTTAATTTTATCCTTATGAATGTTTTGTTTATGAAAAGTAGGCTTACCTATACCGAACTATTTATGTTCTTTTTATTATTTATATGCATTATATGCAATGAAGAGGTTTTAAAAATATTATTTCTATTTGACTACATAGTTTCTAAATAAATCACTAGTACCCTAACTCTGCTGTGATTCGAACATGGAAAGAAGAAAGTATCAGCACAAAATTTTACGTAGTTAACATCTCAAGAAGATATGAAAGAAGACAATTTATATCATGAATAATGAGTATAAAACACAAATTTATCACTGTCCTGTATATATTGATATAACTTAAATGTTTGTTAGGTTTAGATTATCTCTTACATTGTAGTTGTTAATAAGACAATTAGTAAGGTTTAATTTTTCCAGTTTGGCAACATTTTTTCGTTGAAAAACTTCAAATGTTTTCGGTAATATTTTTACTGATTTATTGTTTCACTAAGTTTTACTCTAGTGAATTTTCCACTTTTTTTTATTTTCATGATTCCAATTTCAATTCCTTTTTTTCCAATTTCAGTTTCTCAACTATTACTGTTTGTTTGTTTTTATTTGATTTTAAATGTTTATCTTCAGTTTTGAATTTGTTAGTATCTCTTTATTATATCATTATATATATATATATATTTATTCAAATGTCTAATTTTTATGATAAAAAAAATGAAAGCTTTTTTAATGATAATTATCAAAAATATATTATTTTTTTTTTTTAGAAAACATGTCAACATGTTTCACTTTACTCAATCATACTGACACATCATCAAAGAAACGAGAACACTGTTTTTCATTCGATTCTATTGAAAATAAGATTCCTCAAGATATACTCAATGAAGTTGAAATGAACAGTAGAGATAATAATGAAATGCATAAAACATTTCACATAACCAAAACTTCAACAGTAAGTTACAAGTATAAATCAATGATCTTATGTTATTATTAGTGTTTTATGGTGTATTCGTTGGTTGATGATTGCTGTTTTTAAAAAATGAAGTTGATTACATTATCCTAATACTCTGTGTTCATTTTATGCAAATGCACTTCCCAGTACATAAATATTTGTAGTTGATAAATAAGTTCCATTAAATTAAAACTTAAATAATCTTTGAAAACTAGAAAACACTGGACAGCTGTTTTTTTCTCTACAATTTCCCATAATTCTAGTGCGAAATCCCTAACCACTGGAACTCAACCATGTCGTACTTCAGACAAATATCACCATTTAGAAGGGCTGATTAGTTAAACAGCATCGCGGCTCGATTACAGGTTAAGCATTCACAGTAAGACCCAAAAAAAGTTTAAGTTCAATTCTGTGACGGGTCATGAGAATATGCCTCTCAAACATTATCAATAAAAAATGTTTTAATGCTTACAATGTCTATTTAAGCAAGATTGCTGCCAGACTGCATATAGTGCTTAGTTAAGGTGAGAAAAACTAACACTTAATCTTTACATATTCCTATAAAACAATTGCAACTATTTACAGACAAAACTCCTGAGAATATTCATACTAGATTTGAAATGAAGTTACAAATCACACAAATAACTAACCTTAGTTTACTTTTTCAGCCTATAGAACATAAAATTTTATCTATATTAACAGGAATTATTAAAACTCTAAAAACCTTTTTAATTATAGCTAAAATTTTAACCAAAGATGTGATGAATATTGATCATCGGTTAAATGTAAGCGCTATTGTTATATCCACGTTATGACCTATAAACTGTACGACAAATTCCAGACAATAGCATACATGTTATACAGAATTTCATTAAATTAGTTGCTTTGAACAAACTTTTATAAAGTAAGAATAATAAATATTACCGAATGTAAGTGAACTCGTTTTATTTCATGTGTTCCACACTGTGTTGTCCATGTACTCTGATTTGCAAAATTAAAGGACATCTTCGTTTCCTCATGACACCTTCAAATTTTGTTATTACCACCTTTTATAGTTAGTTCATTATTGTTTTTATCTCAATAATTACTATCAGTTTCATCATTCTGTCTGATATATTCGTGAAAGTTTCTTTATACTCGATTGCACGGGAGATGAACATGTGAATTCCTCAGTTGACTGAAGTTGGTACATAATTGTCATAAGAGCGATAATGGGTACGAAAATAGAATATTTGATAGAGAGCGACTTGGAATCACCCAACCACCACTGGAAATGTGTCGCAAACGTAACATGGTGCCAAGATTACAACTGAACCCCTGGAGTAAATCATGTCGTAAAGATTTCAACAAGCGGAGGTGTGAAGACGGCTCCCATAAAGTATGTTGAAGCCTGCGAAGGCTCCCAAGAAGCCAAAGAGATTTTATTTAATCACAGTCAGTTATCATTTCCAAAAACTCAACTTGACTTGTCGTGATTGTACCATTGAGTAGCATCTCTGTTTTCGGATTGGACGATTATACTGATGACTTCAGTCTATACTAAAAACTATGGATGTACATGAGTTTCCTGTTCATTTTAACACTTACTGTGATAAACAGTTTTGTTTGCTTCCACATTTTGATTTCTGGCCTAGGGGTGATTCTATCCTTTCTAGTCCAAAAGGTGGTGTTCCGTATTAGTCATATTCATTATAAGACTTAACACTGACGATGGGGTCTATAACCAACAAAATCATTTTCTTCTGAGCATGTAGAAGGTTTGCTCAAGCATCAGGGAAAACGATTTGAACAGTTTCGAATGCCCATATTAAAAGCTCCAATGCAGAAGATGAACTTTATTCGGTTGACTTACTGTTGAATCATTTATATCACATATGAATTCAATCAAGATTTCCACTTATGGATTTCATTTCGATGGTATTAGGTATTAGGTTTAAATTGTGATTCAAGAAAGTTGAAATCTACCTAGACAATTTTGCTGACGCCGCAAAGGTCAGAATACTTCTAAGAAAACATGGTACAGGTGAACACGAACGCTACTATGTTTTTATGCATCCGGAGGACTCGAGAAACTTTTCTTTTGATGCAACAGATGATATCTTCTCTCAAAGTGTTTGGGAACGGTTACTTTTATTCACTATTCACTATCAATGCATGAAGATAACAAAAGCAACAAAAGCCGTTGATAATGACTGATTTATCATGCATGTTTGATAAATCGTAAATATAAGCTTTCTAAATTGTGGGCAATGACAGACCAGTTCACGTGTTATTTCTTAGTGTTCTGCCTCCAATCCTAAAGATGTTTACAGCAGAACTAGAGTTTTAAGTAAAACTGAACAATCTTCTTGCATAGCGTTACCAGTATTAACCAGTAAATGTCTAAGGTTTTATCTCATACAGACTTGTTTGTGTACATTTTTCATGACTGTAAGTTTGCTGCTCTTGCTTTAAAATTCATGCCTTTACGTCTGCATCAGATCCTACTTGTTTATCAGTGATACTGCTTGGGTGTGTAAAGGGTTCCACCTCTTTCAGAGTTTTCTCATAAAGTTTGATTCGATTGATACTCAGTGTGCTGTATCTCAAAATCTTACTTTCTCCTTCATGTATGTTGAGGCCTACTGCTATAAAATCTGCTGCTATACTTACTGGCTGCCTTCATCTGCATTTGTTGCCGTGCATACAATAAAATGGTTAAATCTTCTGCGAAATCCGAATCGTCCATTTCCCTTCAAAGTGTCTGCTGTGTTCCATGGAAGTCTTCATTATCTTGTCAACAATCATAGGAAGGATAAAGGAAGAGAGTAGACAGCCTCACCTGAAACCAGTTCCTTGACATTAGATCCTCCATCAGGATGGTTGGTCATTTTTCTACCTTAAGCTGCAGCCTCCCATAAAACTGGTTATCATCTTCGCTGCTATGATAGGTGGCAGCCTAGCAACAAATGACATTCATTTTCATCCCATCTTTATTCCAAAGAATGCTTTAATAATCATGGAGTCACGATATCCCCTTCCTATAAATGCTTTAAAAACTTCTTTGGTCAACACCAGTGCAATTCCTCAGGAACGCGAAATATTTCCTTCTTCATGACCAATGTACAGCGGAATGTCTCCAGAATCCAGTCTTGTCTATATTGTCCAGTGGTTTTCAGTTATTCTAAGCAGAGAAAGGTTTCATCTTCTCGTTTCGATTGATATTTGCTTGATCCTTCGGTCCCCGACCGTAGCTGTTACCTTGTCGTGGTGGTCGGGCTTGCCTATCGTGATGACCCAACCGAGCTATACTGGCTAGAACATATGTTCCTGCAGGTCCTACTATGCCAGGCAAATCAATTGGAGAGCGATCAGACTAAAAGCAGCTACCCAAGGTCTGAGGGCGAAGTCGTACTGCTGACTGAAGGGGTGTGACAGCAGTAAGGTGTTTCCCTCAGATAACCAGCATCTGCAGCGATGCTGCCTTCTGACAAGGAAGGAAGGGTTAGAAAACGTCGACCCTAAAATGTCACACCTTACCCTATCTCACAAATTTCCGTCTCCAGCAGTAATGGCTCCCACTAAAGGCTTTTAAGAGCAGAGCTAATCTTCAAAAAACCTTTAATAAAAAGACCGTGCGCGACCGGCCTACAGCAGTTGTCCCTTGGGCTCTGCGGTCACGCACCCAGGTCTTCAAGACCAACATTAATCCATCTTCCTTTTAGGCTCCCTCAAGAAACAACCCTCCACGGTTTGGGCAGCCGGGAAATGACAACCGCCCTCGTACCCGTAACAGCACGAGAGACAAGATTGGTCAAAATCAAATCCTTCCTACACCCCCTAATATCTCTCTTATCTCTACGAATAACTCTACTCACAGTCCCTTATCTCACTTCACCGCTAATGCAAACGATGCGAGTTCACGAAACGTCATTCCCGATCTCTTGAAACCTCGTACTAGACTACATGTTGGAGCATTTAATGTACGGACATTGTATCAAATAGCGAAACAGGCATCATTAGCTAGGACTTTAGAATCTCGCGCCATCGATGTATGCTGCGTCTCGGAAACGCGCACACAGGATCCTAGTAAAATTAATAATCTGATTTCACCTTGTCAAAATAAAGAAGCAGCTTGATTTACTATTCTTTATCCGGTAGCCCTGATACTGCTTCCAGGGGTCTTGCTGGCGTAGGCATAGCATTGAGTCGTAGAGCTGAACAATCTCTCCTTGACTGGATCCCTGTAGATAGTCGCTTGTGCGCTGTCCGACTAAACGGGACAGTAAGGACTCGGAAAGATAGGTACACTCGCCGTTGCCTCTTCATCGTATCTGCCTATGCCCTCACTGACTGCAGTTCAGACGAGGTTAAAGATGAGTTTTACAGAAAGCTCTCGGACCTCCTTCGAAAAGCTAGGCGCTCTGATGTAGTAATAATGGGTGGTGACTTTAATGCCCAAGTAGGTAGACTGAGTGAAAATGAAAGACACCTAGGTGGATGTTATGATGTCGCGGCTCAGAGAACAGACAATGGTGATCGTCTGTTGCAACTATGCTCAGACAACCGCCTATTCTTAGCAAACACTAACTTTAGGCATAAGGAAAAGCATCTTTTGACCTGGCGACCTCCAAAGTCGTCTCAACGTTGGACCCAACTTGATCACATTGCCATCGGCCACCGATTGAGGTGTTCGATGGAGGACTGTCGCTTGTTCCTGGGCACATGTTTGGATTCAGATCATATCGTATCTGTCTGAGGCTTACTGGACGTAGGAAAGACACCGTAAGGAAGCCTCTGAGGGCTTCAGAAAATATTTCAGGAGGAACTGGAAAAACAGTTAGGCGACCATGCAAGTGACTCCCATCCGGAGGCAGATTGGAATGATATCAAGAATGCTCTGGAAACAGCAGTGATATCAGCCTGCGCAACGACCGTAAACAATGGTGGGCGGCGAAAGCAAAAGCGATGGAAAAGGAAGCAGCGATAGGCAACAGAACACATCTTTTCCGACTTATCAAGGAAACTGGTATTAGGAATCCTAGTGTAAGTGAGACTATCTCAGAAAATAATGGGACTATTACTTATTCTCAATCGTGGAGACTGGATCGATGAGCAGAAAACTTAAGCGATCAGTCCGAATGGCCTTCAGCCACACTTCGTTTACCCACGATCTCCAGTCATCCTGAATGGCAAATCGATGTAAGTCCCCCTAGTCTTAATGAAGTTGAGTAAGCTATAGTAAATCTAAAGCGAGGTAGAGCAGCAGATCCTGATAAGCTAACTCATGAGATATTGCGGGATGGTGGTCCAGTTTTAGCAGCTAGGTTGACTGAAATCTTAGGTAGAATCTGGGAACTGGACACAATCCCATCCGACTGGTCTCAATCACTGATTGTCCCAATCTACAAGAAAGGACAAAAGTATTCTTGTGACAATCACAGGGGAATAAGTCTAACTAATATAGTTTCTAAATTGTTAGCCTCGATTATACTTAGACGTCTAACTAGAGCTCGTGAAGAGCAGACTCGAGAAAACCAGTCTGGTTTTCGACCTGGACGTGGTTGTATAGACCACATTTTCACACTACGACAGGTCCTGGAACACAGACACACATCTAGGCGTCCGACAATAGTTGTCTTCCTGGACTTAAAGGCGGCATTCGGCTCTCGATCGTAAGGTTCTGTGGCAGTGTCTGTCATTGAAAGGTGTACCAAAGAAGTACATTAACCTTATACAAGCTCTCTACTCTAAAACTACTGGTCGGGTAAGAGCATATGGCGAACTGTCGTCGGAATTCTTTACTTCATGTGGTATCCGTCAAGGATGTCCACTTTCTCCACTCTTGTTTAATTCTGTCACAGACATGCTTCTAGATATAACATTATCTTCGTCCGACTTTCTAACAAGAAAATCGCTTATTGACCTAGGATATGCCGAAGACATAGTCACACTTGGTGAAGACGCTGACAAAATGCAGAGTCTTCTGACCACCCTAAGCAACAATCCAAGCATGTTCGGGATGCGGTTCTCCCCCTCGAAATGCAAAATGTTGTTTCAAGATTGGGTTGCATCGGCACCTGAACTAGTGACAGGGAGTGAAGTAGTCGAGCGTGTTGATCGCTTCACTTATCTCGGTAGTCTCATCAATGCTGATGGCCTGGTGACTGACGAAATCTCAGCACGGATACAGAAACTACGATTGGCTTTTGCCAACTTGCGTCACTTATGGCGTAGGCGAGATATCCGTTCGCTGACCAAAGGACGAGTGTCCTGTGCAGTAGTTCGCTCCGTCTTACTTTATGGCTGTGAAACATGGCTAGTGAAAGTAGAAGATATTCGTGGGTTACTGGTTTTCGATCATAGGTGTCTTCGAAGCATTGCTCGTATATCGTGGGACACCCGAGTGAGCAACGCTGTTATTAGGAAACGGGTGCTAGGTCAGAATGGCAGATCAATAGATGAAGTGCTGAAACTTCATCAGTTGAGGTGGTTGGGACATGTGCTGCCTATGCCTAACCAACGATTGCCTCGACGAGCTCTGTTTTTGTAGTAGGTTGGAAGAAAGCTAGGGGCGGCCAAACCAAAACATCGCAGAAATCCATGAAGTCATTGACGAGTGAACTTAGCCATGTCGGTAATTGTCGACTACCTGGTTGTGGTCCGCGAGATGATAATAATCGATGGTTAGAGACCCTGAATGACATGGCTCAAAATCGTTTGCAATGGCGCCGGTGCATTTATTCTTTGTGTTCTCTCAAATCCTAATCTTCTGGATTCTTCAACCCCTCTAGTTTTGACTTTCTAAACTTATCTCACTGAATCATACTTCTTGAATAATATATTCTAATCCTAACCTCTCCGATTACTTCTAATAATTTTACTACCTGTTCTACTATTGGATTTGAATTGACAATTACGTCTCTGTGCTGATGTGGTATGGCAACATGAACTGATGTACTTACGTAAGAAGTTCTACGTTGCATCTGACTGACTGATCCTTCGGTCTTTCATATTACGTGGACACCACATTAACCTACATTAGTTATTGCTCTGATTGTCAGAACGGTCTCATGAATTGTGACGAAACTCAGCTTTCACCATGGAAAATCACAACTCTTCCATAATAAGATATTTTAAAACCTAGGACAGGGTTTAAATGGTTTCAATAATTTTTCTTCAGTGTTTTTTAGCAAGGCTGGTTTTTACGGATAGGACTGTTAGATTAATGTCCAACCCTTCTACACCCTGCATTAAGAGCAGCAGTAACTTTAGTAGAGCTTCAGGTGGATTTTTACATGTAGATATTGTTAAGCAGACAAAATTTATAGTTACATATCTTAATATCCTTTTTAATAATGTAACTAATTTCATCCCAGCTTATAATACTTGTGTTTTAGGGACAAACTGTCGATTTGTCTTCTGTTTTTCTGAATGCAAAAAGCAAACAATCACCTACGGTACATCATCATCATCATATCAGATCAAATGTTACATCACCGTGTAACATAGGAATTTCTTCTTGTCCATTATTAACTCAAAATATAAAAAATCAAGACTGTGAGAAAATCAAAACTAGCGAACGTTTGACTTGGTGTGGAGATTATTTATCTGAAAATGATTTTGAATTAAATTCACTGATGATAAGTCCCATCTGTACTAAACAACCTACATCAGATTATAATCAAGAAAAGGTTGACAAAGGAGTACAAGTTTGTACACTGGAATATCTTCATACATATTCATGTAATCATAATGAAAACAATGTGAAAAAGTCCAACACTAAGTTGGGTAAGATGTACAGTTTGATCAAATCATGAAATATGGTTGATTTATTGCCACTACTTATTCGTTTGCGTTGTATTTTTCGTGATGATATATATGTGTGTATATTTGTTAACAGTTTTTTGATGCATTCGAGAGCAATCGAACACAATAATAATATATTCGATTTATATCATCTGAAGTGTGTGTGTGTGTGTGTTTACCAAGCTTGAAGTTTTTTTCAGACAAGTCAATTTGGTCATTTAGTTTTTGGTGTACGTCAATATCTATGCACATGATTTATTCGTATCTTGACAGATTTTATCTTAACTGTTATCTTCTAAAGTCACAGATTAATGATAAAAAAGCGTTTAGGATATGTTTTAAAAGTAATCGATTTCAAAAGCCTTCATGTGATAAATTACTTCAATATCAGTCGTTTGTTGTCAGATAAACATTATTTTTAAGAAGTAGGGCTATCATTTAAATAATTTTTACGAGTCTGAATTTTTTATTAGTTCTATAGAACGTTTTACTCTGATCCTAGCAATCTGTACTAAAACAACAAAGATCAACCTGACAAATAAGAAAAACACGAGATCAAGAGAAAAAGGTCGATCAGTGCATTATATTTAGAGGGAGTGAAAATGACGATAGGATTTTTAAATTTAAAGAAACAAACATGACTAGATAGAAAAATAAAACACAAAACGTTTAACACAGTGGACACTATATTAGGAAACATTTCAACTGTGTAATGAGTGGAATAAATTATTGATTGAAAAGCTAGTCAAGTACTTTCAATTGTTCATTTATCATACATTTTTACTAAACGCTGTTACGTAAATATCGATTGTTTTTTCAATTCGTCCATTTATAGTTCAGACTACAGATTTATGCAATGAAAGCTCGTGCACATGTTTTCACACCTACAGAATCACACCTGATAAGACTAAATATTCAGGAACAAAAACATCATCATTACCTTTTCAATTGGTTGACAAACTGTCAGTATGTAGTACAGAGCCTGTTAGCAATACGAAATGCTCGCCGAAAAGTAGGCATCTTGAAGTTTTACAATCTGTTTGCCCTGTGCCAAGATCAACTCTTGTAGCTCAGTTGAAATACATACTTTTAAAACAAAAACTAAAGTTATTGCGTACCCGATTTGTCTATAATTTAAGAAAACGTATAGTGAATCATCTTGAAAAGTTTTTAGAACAAATAGTTTCAACAGATGCAACAGTAAGTATGAAGTGAAATGTATGAATTATATTATTTGAATTTATCTAATATATTAACAATTGTTCATTTTAATGCAGTTTACCTACTTTCATAAGACCTCATCTGATTATATCTAACGTTAAAAGCAATCGTAATGAAATACATATTCAATAAAAAGTGATTTCTTGTCATTAAAGAATGCCTATTAGTTGGATATGAATGTATAATTCAATGAACCACACATAACCCAATGTTTATATGATCATCAGTTTTAGACAAATTTGAAATAATGAATTGAATATGTGACCATTAATCTCAGTGTGTAAATGTCACAGTTTGTCATTTTATATATTTGAAAGTGACTGTGAGTTCTTGCAAGTAAAGGGATTAATTCATTGGTTGTTTTGTCAGAAAGATTAATCAGAATGACATTTACAAGTATCGATTGATTATTAGGTTTAGCCGATTCAAACTTAAAATAAGTTATGCATATAACGTTGTATGACTCAGGCAGGGTATGATATTTGACCGTATGCACATAGAGTGCATTTCTCTAAATTTTTCCTAGTTTCAGATGATTAAATGCTGAGTTTCAAGTCATTTACCTTTGAATACAATGTATTCTATGATTTTTTGTCTGAATTAATCATGCCTAGATTATAAAATTTGTGATAAACTTTTGAAGAATGCACAGTAGTCAAAATAATGTAATACTAAAGGTAATGAGAAAGACTAAACACTGAGAAAACATGGTTCAAAATGATTGAATGAGAAGGCATGTAAAATGAGATATCGGAACTCAATGTCTATAAGAAAATATAGTGGATCCATTTGTTTCATTGTGGCTGATGCTAAAACATTTAATCCAACGTCTCCAACTCCTAGTCATGATGATTGCACAGACTCCAACTAAGTAGTTTGCATCTACCAAGTTGATGTGGCTTTTTCAGTGGATTTTCAGTCGATTCTTTTCAATTTCCAAAACTGTTTACAGGGACTACAAAGTTTATATCATTATCTTAAAACTTGTATACTAAAAACGGGTCTATGTAACACGTAACATAAAAAGTGAACCAGGTGAATTTCACTTTCCACAAGATTACAAAATATACCTATACTTTAACTCTTTTAAGTAAGAAACCTATTCGTAAATCATGCCCGAGGCAAGCTTATCATATTATCATCAACTGAATATTGGAAATTCACCATTTAGTTTAGCACTTAAAAGCTGTTACTCCAGTACAATGAATGACTGTCACAAGTTCCATAAAATGACTGCTTTTGTTCCGTTTTATATTAGGCGTCATTCTTGTGACAACTACTTCTAACTTTGAAGACTAAGAAATGTAGCAATATCCGACTTAAGATTACTGCTCCTACACAATTCATAACCTCAATTTTACGTACGTGTATTTAACTCTTGATTAATTATAAACAACCTTTAAGAAATAAGTGGAAATATGGAAAAAAGTGGTCAATAGGATATTCATCGTTATAAATTATTAAAAGGAGGCAATAAGAAATGTTCAAATAATCGGGTAGCAAAGAATAAATATGAAAAAGAAATGAAGAATAAACAAAGAGTTTGAAGAGTAGTAGTCATAATTATCAATAAAGTTGTTTGGTTAGACTTATCTATTCAAGGAGTGGCTTAAATAGATTAGGATTGTAGGTTTGAATCCGTATAGCTTCTGCTATGTGGGAGACGAGATCAAACCATATTCAGAAACGCCACTCAAAATAATTTACTGCTATCCATACCACGAACACTGTCAACAAAGCATTGAAAAGTTAAGCTACTTTTCGTCTTCGTTCAGCAGTTTCCGAAGTTCGCAGGGAGATTTCGACATTAAATCACAGATTTTTAGTTATTTGTACAATAAAATATGCGTAAACAATGATGGAAATATGTCACTAAGAGATCGACAGGATGAAAGTTCCATTTGTCTATTGGTTTTAAATCTCAGGCTTTACGCAAGAAACTCTGCAAGGCCAGCACTATCATATCTTCTCACAGTGACTGTAGCATAAAAAATGACGAATGAATATTTTGTAGTTTTTAAGTGATATATAGATATTACTTCGTTGCTAATTTCTAACTTTATTTTACCACTGTTGAAAACATGCTTCATATGTTAATAATCAGTTTTTTTGTTCAGAATTGTTCTCCATGAAACTCAACTCGGATAAGTAAGCCTACTTGATTTCCAGAAATGAATCAACATGATTCTCACTGAAACTTGCTAGACTGTTTAAAACATCTTGGAAAACAAGTTTCCTAATACAGTTTTTCATCGTATTAATATTTGAGTAAAACGCAATAGTAAAACTTGCAATAATTTATAAAAACATATATTCACATGATATTTATTGTTGTAGCCTCTGTCGAATTCGATACCGGACGATTGGGACACAGATACAGTGTCTTTATTGTCGGATTTATCTGAAAAAGATGTTGATCTAGACAATAGTCATATGGAAAAATGTATTCCTGTATCGAATAACTCAAAGTCTGGAATTAATAAAAACACTAAACTGATCACACAAAAATGTAAGTTATCAACTAATGGACATGAAGAAAGTGCACAAATTCACGAGAAAATTTCGACCAAAACTACTCATTGTGAGGTATCACAAAAAGACATTCAAAAGTCTGCTAACACAAGTAAATAATACATTTTTAAACGTATAGTACCCATTATGAATTTGATCATTTGTTTAATATCTGTCCATTGTTGCAGATATTTTGTCGCAAGAAATTAGAAAAATCTGAATACTGTACAATCTGATTTGAATTTTTATTAGACAATGATATACTGTTAATGAAACTGAGAAACTTTATCCTGTTTAAGATAGAAGTCGCTAAATTTTATTCTATTGTTCATCAAAATTATGTATTAACAACAGTGTAGATGTCTAATTCTTTCCAAAATCTGAATTAATATTTATATACTGTAAAATGTTCATTGATAGATAAGGATGACGATTGAAATATATGAAGTGGTAATAGTTACTTACTGTTAAATTAATTAGGATTTTTTTCAACAGATATTCACCAAAACAAGTATTCTACCAAACATTTCACATAGTCTTTATTGTCAGCTTCCTTCCAATTCATTAAATGTTATTTGATCTTTTTATGAATTGACAAGTAGGAATCAGTTAATTGTGTTAAAGCTAATTCAGATCTGTATTATTGTGTCCTGTTGATATTGTCGAAACAAGTTAATTTTGAAATTGTTTTCGTACCTCACTATTATGATCACATTTAAAAATATGCGATGTAATGACCATATCAATCACATTTATTTATATTAGTTAATATATACTTTTGTTAATTAAATATATATATATATATATATCTTATAAAATTAGAATGCTCACTTCCTTACTACGTGTTAGTAAACGCATAAAATCCATACTATACTGCGTGTGCGTTACCACTCGAATTCATCGTGTCTTTAATTTGACCTATAGCATAAATTGGATGAACACAACCTAGTATTGATTTCCTGAGTTGCGTTCTAGGTTCTAAAACGATCATTAGAAGTTGATTCTCGGAAAAATTGTTGTAAATTGAAATTTAATCCATTTTAAGAATAATTCAATCTTCTATTCAGAGTTGTGAAATGTCTCAGTAATCATTTTTCAATGAGTAGTTGTTATAATATGGAAAAAGAATTTGTCTGTAATTCTAATGGTATCTACTAGACGGTTGTTTTCTTTGGAATAGGTAGTCATATTAAGCATGAAAAGTCCTCCAAAGATCACTACGCATCGAAAACTAACTTCCATTTACATTCGTCACCAAAAAACTTAGTGGGCGGGTTATGCAGGTCGTCGGGTAAGCTGTTTTACAAAAATAATATATTTAAATAATCTGTCATATTATCGAAGAGTAAGAACAAAGACCATCAGTTCAAGATTCGTTATTATATTTCAGATATTCTTTTATTTATACACAAAACCAGACCGCATTGCACCAATTAATTTGAAATCAACAACTATACATGAGTGAGTCTAAAGTAGATGTGAGTCGAAGGGAGACTATAAAGCAGTGAAATATGAACAATAAATTTTAAGATAATCATTAATGAGTTAAAAGAAACTTTATGATCAAGGAAATATATATCTTATGGTCTAGTTGCTTAATAAGTATACGATCACTATATGCAAATAAGGACTTTCAAAAATAGCTTCTAAAGTTTGTTACCTTCCATTTAGATCATTCCTCACAACAGTGGTTGGGAAAATTTTACTCTAAGTCAACAAGTTTGGCTGTATTGTATGTTTTAATGTAATCAGCTTGTTCTTGTGAAAGTCATAGTTTTTCAATAGGTTGTAACGATTCATATACATACAACGAAATTACATCTTTTTAGACATATCACATCACGGACTTTGAAATCACTTTCCATCACGAACTGACATCAGTTGAAGAATCAGTAAAAATCATAGAGTACTGAACGTTTTCCCAGTTCAAATTTAAAAATGTTGAGAGAATTCAATGACACTGGGAATGAGGATGTTAGCAGACAATAACACTCAATAAGAGTATTAAATAGTCGAGTTAAATTTTAAATAGTATTTCGAAGAATTCATCTACAGAGTTCAAATGCCGTGAATTCACAAGATAATAAGCAATAGATCATATGATTGACTTAAACACTCTTTTTATCGGTTAAGTAGAATTATTTTTTTTTGGTGCACTCTTATACAAATATTTTAAAGAGCTTCTTAGAAGCAAGTAAACAAGCATTAATTACTAAATTAAAAAGAAATGGATTATAATAAAGCAATAAACACATTAAGCAATTTTCCGATGTTTGACTACCCCATCTATACAACCGAAATACAATCAGCATAAAAGCCGTATCACTAAAAGCTGTTTAAAGTATATAAGTCATGAATAGTTGTTGATAAATGACTAGAGTGATATATCGGTAGTCATAATAGCTCATTCTTAATTACATTTTTATCATTGAGCATCCTCAAAAAACTGTTTGACGTATCAGAATCTGCTCGGCATATTAATAAATTTGAAATATAGCCTCTTCCAGTTCTCCGTATCTGTTTCCATGCTGCCAATAAATGCTTTACTAATTCAAGTTTTCCTGTATTTCTTGAAACATTTTTAGGAGGTATTTCTTGGTTTCAACCTTTAAATGAAACTTATTCGGAAAAAGTTCTTAAACAAAGCTTCACAAAAAGTAAGGCTGTTGTGTAAAATAAACTTTTCATCAGATAGAAAATATATACAGTAATCGAAATGTTTTTTTATGGGAGAATTCATTATTTCTCAAATATTTACATGGCTCGAATAATCGTTCTCGAAAATCACGTTTCCTTAATTTGCCTTTTCAAGTGTTATAGAATGAATATTATGAAATTCCCAAGTTATGATTTTAGAGGCTTCTAATACTCATTTTATTATATTCATTTATAGTATGACAATATCCCACATAAATTTCACATCTATCATTCAAAGTCGTATCTTCTAAAATTAATTTGTACTGAGATTAGATTTTTTTTAAATAAGAAGCATAGTATTGATATAGATTACGTGATCCCAATTAGCATAACTAAGTGCATGAATAAAATACAAATGTTATTATTAGAGAGTCGAATAAAAAGTTGTAGAGTTGAGATAACTACTAACTTTCATTCCTTATGCTTACGAATTTTTTGAGTGCATCTAAAATTGAATACGAACACGTTAGACGGGTAATCACAACATAACACGTGTGATTCTCCCAATTTATAACAGACGGTAATCCATTTGTGACATGTTTACCTCGAAAAATATCTTATAAAATTCATATGGAGGTTAGTTAAGGCGATGGACAGATTTTGGATAATTTCATCCATTAAACTACGTAGATGAATCATACCGAATGTTACAGAAATGTGAAAAACATCTAGCGTCCAATAACCTACAGATATTATTAGTTATCAATCAGTCATACTGCTTGTACACTTTAATCTCGGTTATTTTGTATCATATTTTGCGTTACAATAACCTGTCCGAAGGTGCTATTCTGCATACACAAAGTCATTTGTAGATTAGTATCACTAACTGAGTTTTAAAAAGAATTCATTACAATCGACAACACAATCACAAACACTGTCGCTGTTGCGTAACCGATATTTATGTGTTTAAATCACAATAAACTGTCAGTAACTTTGAGACTGTTCATCAATCTTATGACATGAACAATTACGCTGTTGTCGGGTGATGTATCCCTTATTCTCACATGATCACCGTTGTTTTATGGTAGCTTACTTTAAATGTTACCGTATAGTTGCATTTGAGTTAACCTAGTTACCTTGTTCGTCGTTACAGATTTTAATTGCATTTTATTGATAACTTTTAAAATAATCATTTCAGACTGTAGGCAAACATCACAAGTTAATTTTGGATGTAATAGAAAACAGTTGAAACAAGAAAAAAATCGACCCAGGTCAGTATTCGATTCGATTATGTTCGTAAAAATTGAAGTTTTAGTAATGATTATTGAAACGTAGTTATTGACGTTTGCACTTTCATAAATTATTTTATAGCTGTTGTCTGGCTAAGTCTGCAGTTCTGTGAAAAATGAATGTTCTACGGTAAATATGGTTGTAATACATTTTAAGAAACATGATATCTCAAAAATAACAAATACATGAAATGAAAATTTCAGTTCGAATCTCACAGGAGTAGAGTAGTATAAGTATTAGCGGTAATCAGAAATAGTAAGGATCAAAGATATCATCTATCTACCATCCTTTATCAATTGATGAAGTAGTAAATCCTCATCAGTTGGGGTGGTTGGGGAATGTGATGCCAATGCCCAACCACCTCCTAGGATATACGGGCAATGTTTCGATGACACCTACGGAAGTATCTTACGAATCAAAGAATGAGACAGAACTGTTTGTTTGACAGATATGAAGAAGTGAAGAGTGTGAAGGCAATAAATACGACTTATTAGTAAATACAAAAAATTAAGAGTCTTCGCGTCATGACGGAGTGAGAGATTATAGGTAATGCCTTAATAAGGATAGTTAACTTTTCTGCCCTGTACAGGTTCTGAATGTTTGCTCCTTTTGAGTTTAATCGTTAGACTGCGAATTCGTTTGAAAGTATTTCTGGTGAAATAAAATTACCAGAGTTGAACTACTGATTGTTTTGTATTCTCCTTTTGAAAACCATATAGTTTGAGGTCCAGTAATACATTTAAAAAGTGCACACAGAGTGTGTTACCTCACTTTTCAGTGAAGTATGATTGAAAAGCTGAAAATAACTTGATAAATTTTATGCTGAATCCCTCTCACTAAAAAACAGCTACGACCAATAGAAGCTTGTATTCGATATTCTACATTGTATGTAACAGCTTATTTGTTCACTGATTCTTATTGTATCCAAGATCGCTGTATCAACTATGAAGCATTTTAGTTGATAAATGATCTTTACAGAGACAAATAACGAATTCATTTTATCCTAAATAAAACGTATACAATGATGATTCTTTAAAGATGATTATCGTCAGCAAACTGACGTTGAAGGCACTTTCTCGATCTATAAATCGATGTACCATTTATGATTTCGATGGAAGCACTAAATATAAAAAGGGCAGATCTCAATCAAGCCCATCAAATCTCATGACAATATAATAATCAAATAATGATACATTAGCCGCTGCTGATATTAAGTAAATGATCTCGTTAGCACATACTTCATAGTTTAAATTCATTACTATGAGGTGAGACTGTTAGGATCTATAAGTTTTTGTATTATCATTTCAAGGTTGTCAGTCAGTAGCTTATATTGATAAATTGTTGTTGTCATTTCCTTCGAATGTGAATTATTCCCCACATTAAACTATTCTTTTCTTCCTATTCGATATAGATTATATCACGATTATATACAGAATCAAGTTAATATACAGAAAACTAAATTGGCTAAACTGCACGTCAATCGACTTCGAATGAAGATTTATGGTGAAGTAAGAAATTCTATTCTGTTTTATTACACTTTAAACTATTTGTATATTGTGTTTTTAACCGTGTATTTATTGATAATTTTTATTTCAGAAGATTCTACGTTCTGTACTTCATGGTAACCCATCGTCAATTACGTTCAAAGAAATTTGATGTATTTGTAACTGACTATCCAAATATATAAAGTATTACATGAAATACTGAGTAACAAAACGCAAACTTGACTACAATTCATTCGTGATTTCATTAGTGTTTCGTTTTGTTAACTTCCAAGGTTATCGTTTTCCGTTGCTTTAATTTCATGATATAAACCATTATTATCGTCGTTAACACACGTATGTAAACCACTATTTTGCTCTCATGATAATGATTAATTCCTATAAAAATATTATAAAACAATTTGTTCATGCAGTCATATCACCAGTTGAATAGGGCAACAAGTTGACACTCTAATAATAGGAGAGATGTTTTTTAATACCATATGATATTCCTAACGAGAGCTGCTACCTTCACGTGGTGGTCGGCCTTGTCTATCTTAATGACACAACCAAGTTATATTAGCTGGAACATATGTTCCTGTGGGCTCGACCATACCAGGCAGGTCGATTGAAGAACAATCAGACTAGAAGCGGCTACTCAAGGTCTAAAGGCGACGTTATACAGCTTACTGTAGAGAGATGTGATAGCAGAAGGCTTATTCCATCCGACAAACAACATCTACAGCGATGCTGCCTTCTGACAAGGAAGGAAGGGTTAGAAAAGGTCGACCCTAAAAATGTAACACCTCACCCTACCACACGGATTTCTGTTTCCGGTGGTAAGGGTGCCCACTAAAAAAACCCTTCACACAAAGGCCAAGCGTGACCGGCCTCAAGAAGTTGCCCTTGGACTCTGCGGTCACACTCACAGGTCTCTAAGACCAACACCAATCTATCTTCAGTTTCAGGTCCCTCAAGAAAAACCCTTCCGCGGTGTGGGCAGCCGGGAAGTAATATCCGCCCTCATACCCGTAACAGCACGCGAGACTAAATTGGTCACAGTCAAATCCTCCCTACACCGTCTAACATCTGTCTTACATCCACGTCTCACCCATCTCACACCCCTTTAACACCCTGCACTGCTAATGCAAACAATCGAGTTCACGAAACGTTACTCCTGGTCTCCTGAGACCTCGTTCTAAACTACACGCTGGAGCTTTTAATGTCCGCACTTTATGTCAAATAGGACAACAGGCTTCCTTAGCTAGGAGTTTAGAATCTCGCGCCATCGATGTATTCTGCATCTCGGAAACGCGCATACAGGATCCTAGTAAAATCATTAGTTTGATTTCACCTTATCAAAATAAAGAAGCAGCCCGATTTACTCTTCGTGTAGCCGGTAGCTCTGATGCTGCTTCCCGGGGTCTCGCTTGTGTAGGTATAGCATTGAGTCGTAGGGCAGAACTAGCTCTCCTACACTGGACCCCAGTAGATAGTCGCTTGCGCGCTGTCCGACTAAACAGAACAGTAAGGACTCGTAAGGATAGGGACACTCGTCGTTGCCTCTTCGTCGTATCTACCTATGCCCTCACTGACTGCAGTTCAGACGAGGTTAAAGATAAGTTTTACAGAAAGCTTTCGGATCTCCTCCAAAAAGCTAGGCGATCTGATATAGTAATAATGGCTGGTGACTTCAATGCTCAAGTAGGTAGGAAAGACACCTAGGTGGATCTTATGATGTCGCGGCTCAGAGAACAGACAATGGCGACCGTCTGTTGCAACTGTGCTCAGATAACCGCCTATTTCTAGTAAACACTAACTTCAGGCATAAGGAAGAGCATCTGTTGACCTGGCGACCCCCAAAGTCGTCTCAACGTTGGACGCAACTAGGTCATATCGCCATCAGCCACCGATGAAGGGTTTCAAGAGACGATTGTCGCTCGTTCTGGGACACATGTCTAGATTCAGATCATGCTCTAGTGCGAGTACATATTTGTTTGCGTCTTACTGCATGTAGGAAAGTCACCGTAAGGAAGCCTCTTAAGGTTCTACTTAATGATAATAAAGCTAAGAATATATTTCATGAGCAACTAGAGAGAAAGTTAAGAAACCATGTAAGCGATTCCCGTCCGGAAGCAGATTGGAATGATGTCCGAAAGGCTGTGGAAAAAGCAGTGACATCTGCTAGTAAGGTAAACCATAAGGCTAGAATGAAGCCGTGGATCTCAGTAGCATCCACTGAACTGACGGATGCTCGAAAACTCATCCCACCTGGCTCTGAACATGATGAAGAACGAAGCCAGCTTACGTGCATGCTGATAAAAAGCCTACGCAATGATCGAGAACAGTGGTGGGTAACGAAAGCGCGAGAGATGGAAAAGGCAGCGGCGATAGGCAACAGTAGACTGGTATTAGGAACCCAAATGTGAGTGAGACTATCGCGGAAAAGGATGGGACTATTACTTATTCTCAATCCAGGAAATTGGATCGATGGACAGAACACTTCAGGAATCAATTTCACTAGCCTCCAGCCACACTTCGGTTAACCACGATCTCCAGTCATCCTGAATGACAAATCGACTGAAAGCTATAGTACATCTAAAGCGAGGTAGAGCAGCAGATCCTGATAAGCTAACTCATGAGATATTGCGGGATGGTGGTCCAGTTTTAGCAGCTAGGTTGACTGAAATCTTAGGTAGAATCTGGGAACTGGACACAATCCCATCCGACTGGTCTCAATCACTGACTGTCCCAATCTACAAGAAAGGACAAAAGTATTCTTGTGACAATCACAGGGGAATAAGTCTAACTAATATAGTTTCTAAATTGTTAGCCTCGATTATACTTAGACGTCTAACTAGAGCTCGTGAAGAGCAGACTCGAGAAAACCAGTCTGGTTTTCGACCTGGACGTGGTTGTATAGACCACATTTTCACACTACGACAGGTCCTGGAACACAGACACACATCTAGGCGTCCGACAATAGTTGTCTTCCTGGACTTAAAGGCGGCATTCGGCTCTCGATCGTAAGGTTCTGTGGCAGTGTCTGTCATTGAAAGGTGTACCAAAGAAGTACATTAACCTTATACAAGCTCTCTACTCTAAAACTACTGGTCGGGTAAGAGCATATGGCGAACTGTCGTCGGAATTCTTTACTTCATGTGGTATCCGTCAAGGATGTCCACTTTCTCCACTCTTGTTTAATTCTGTCACAGACATGCTTCTAGATATAACATTATCTTCGTCCGACTTTCTAACAAGAAAATCGCTTATTGACCTAGGATATGCCGAAGACATAGTCACACTTGGTGAAGACGCTGACAAAATGCAGAGTCTTCTGACCACCCTAAGCAACAATCCAAGCATGTTCGGGATGCGGTTCTCCCCCTCGAAATGCAAAATGTTGCTTTAAGATTGGGTTGCATCGGCACCTGAACTAGTGACAGGGAGTGAAGTAGTCGAGCGTGTTGATCGCTTCACTTATCTCGGTAGTCTCATCAATGCTGATGGCCTGGTGACTGACGAAATCTCAGCACGGATACAGAAACTACGATTGGCTTTTGCCAACTTGCGTCACTTATGGCGTAGGCGAGATATCCGTTCGCTGACCAAAGGACGAGTGTCCTGTGCAGTAGTTCGTTCCGTCCTACCTCATGGCTGTGAAACATGGCCAGTGAGAGTAGAAGATATTCGTCGGTTAATAGTCTTCAATCATAGGTGTATCCGAAGCATTGCTCGCCTATACTGGAATAGTCAGTCATTCAGATGCAACGTAGAACTCCATACGTAAGTACATCAGTTCACGTTGCCACACCACAATAGCACAGAGATGTAATTGTTAATTCGAATCCAATAGTAGTAGAGGCAGTAAAGATATTAGAAGTAATCGGAGAGGTTAGGAGTAGAAGATATTATTCAAGAAATATGATCCAGTGAGATATGTCGTATATACTGGGATAACCGAGTAAGCAATGCTGTTATTAGGAAACGGGTGCTAGGTAAGAATGGCAGTTTAATGGATAAGATATTGAAACTTCATCAGTTGAGGTGGTTGGGACATGTGCTGCCTATGCCTAAACACCGACTGCCTCATCGAGCTTTATTTTCGAAGTAGGAATAGGTTGGACGAAAGCTAGGGGCAGCCATACCAAAACATGGCACAAATCCATGAAGTCATTGACAAATGGACTGAGTCATGTTAGTAGGTGTCGACTACCTGGTTGGGTTTCTCGAGATGATAGTAATCGATGGTTAGATACCCTGAATGACATGGCTCAAAACCGTTTGCAATGGCGCCGGTGTATTCATTCTTTGTGTTCTCTCAAATCCTAAACTTTTAATGCTTCATCACTTTATCCTTATCTTTTGTTACGCCTGCACGTGAACACATCAACTTGATATACTTGAACTATTACGAGTTTACTTAGTCGGAAAACGAGAGCGAGGATCGAGGATCTGGCGACACGATATGCTACTCAAATCCGATTATCCAAAACTCCATATTTAGTAAAATAAGAAGACTTGATATGAAGTAGAACCTGCATTCTACAAGCATACAGAAAGTACGAGGTCCGAGTCCAGAAGAGAATCAGGATCCCGGACTAGGGATCCGGGACCGAGCGCTGGTCCTGGTCATAAAACGTTACAGATAATGCGTATTCATACATTTTGGTCGAATGAGAGATAGCATCGAAGTCTGTGACATTGACAGTTAAGACGACCAATAGGAAGCAACATTGGATTATGTGACAATGATATCTAGGACGACCATAAAATCGACCAGTAAGAATTAGCCAGTAGGAATTGACCAATTATTCTCTTAGTATAGTGGATGAATATGCTATCATCTTTTTAAGTCTGTTTCACTAGATTCTACTTCTTGAATAATATCTTCTAATCCTAACCTCTCCGACTACTGCTAATACCTTTACCACCTCTACTACTATTGGATTTGAATTGACAATTATATCTCTGTGCTAATGTGGTATGGCAACATAAACTGATGTGCGTACATACGTACGAAGTTCTACGTCACTATTGATTGATTGACTGATCATCTGATGTTATTCATAGTTATTTAGTAAAACCAACTATTAGCCCTCTCTGAATGAATATCTTCAGTATTTCTGGAAAGGCATATTTACATTATTTCGAATAACTAAGTTCAACGATCATCTCCAATCACAATAAATGAAAAGTTCTGTTTTAAACACAATCATCCCATACGTGGCAAAAAGGGAAGCATACAGTGCATAATTAACCAGTGATAACTAAGAAATATTAGTAAAATGCACTATAATAATAGTCCATAAGCTCATTGGAACCTTGCAGTAGCAAGAATTTAAAAATACAATCATACATCTACCCACTAAACTCCGCCTGTAGCACCCTCAGTGCTACTGCCGGTCCCAAGCTTGGAGAAAATAGGAGAGTTGGGCATGGGGTTCACGACCCCATCGCACCAAAAAACTAACTTGCCAAAAAAAACGACATGGACTAGGAAAAAGGAACGAAAACGGTGAGAGATTTGCAAACCTATGTGCCTTCAACAAACTGGTCATCGGCTGCACAGTATTCCCCAGGCAATACACGGCAAAGTCTTCAACAGGGTATTGTTAAACAGAATGAAGGACTTCGTAGACGTCCAACTTCGAGATCAACAGGTTGGATTTCGTAAGGATCGATCGTGTACTGACCGAATTGCAACAATACGGATCATTGTGGAACAATCAATTGAATGGAACTCACCACTCTACATCAACTTCATCGACTACGAGAAAGCATTCGATAGCGTGGATAGGAAAACACTGTGGAGGCTTCTTCGACACTACGGTGTGCCTGAGAAAATAGTTAACATAATACGGAATTCTTATGATGGATTCAACTGCAAAATCGTACACGGAGGTCAGCTGACAAACTTGTTTGAAGTGAAGACTGGTGTCAGGCAAGGTTGCTTTCCTTCACACTTTCTCCCGGTGATCGACTGGATCATGAAGACGTCAGCATCTGGAGGGAAGCACGGTATTCAGTGGACAGCTAGACGGTCTGGATTTCGCAGATGACCTTGCTCTTCTATCGCACACGCAACAACAAATGCAAGAAAAGACGACCGGTGTGGCAGAAGCCTCTGCAGCAGCAGATCTCAACATACATAGACGGAAAAGTTTGATTCTACGATACAACACATCATGCGCCAACCAAATCACTCTTGATGAACATGCCTTGGAGGACGTTAACATCTTTACATATCTGGGCAGCATCATCGACAACCAACGTGGATCCGATGCAGATATAAGGGCGCGGATCGACAAAGCAAGGACTGCATTTCTACAGTTGAAAAATATCTGGAACTCCAAACAACTTTCAACCAAAACCAAAATCAGGATTTTCAATACAAATGTCAAGACAGTTCTACTGTATGGAGTGGAAACTTGGAGAACTACCAAAGCCATCATCCAGAAGATACACGTATTTATGAACAGTTGTCTACGCAAAATAATTCGGATTCGTTGGCCAGACACTGTCAGCAACAACCTACTGTGGAAGAGAACAAACCAGACTCCAATGGAGGAGGAAATCAGGAAGAAGCGTTGGAAGATGATAGGACACACACTGAGAAAAGCACCAAATTGCGTCACAGGACAAGCCCTCATATGGAACCCTCAAGATCAAAGGAAAAGAGGAAGGCCAAGGAACACATTACGTCGAGAAATAGAGAAAGATACGAGAAGAATGAACAAAAACTGGAAAGAACTAGAAAGGGAGGCCGAGGACATATTTGGTTGGAGGAAACTGGTCGGCGGCACTAGCGATGACTGTACCGACAGTCAGTGGTGACCAGAAAAATTATTTAACCCTTGCAACGACCATGAGACAAAGTAATAGTTTAACAGATCGAAAAACATCCATAATTTTGTGTTTTCTTACCTCGAAATGATTTAATGCACGTATATTTTATTACTCAAATGTTCCCTCGTACATAATGCTTTAAGTTTGGTCATAAGTATCTTGCTTGCATGAATTAATTTGATAAAAATGCATAGAAGTGAAGATATTATTTACAAAAACGAAGGATATCAGTAAAAAAAAACAATTTGGGACAGAAATTCAAGATACTTATCCTACCTATGAAGTCATGTTTACGAAGTATTACTTTGATCACTCGGCTTAGTGTTTTGAGACACTACTCCTATTGATGGTTAGGCCTACCTAACCACTACTTAGACGCCTGTATGTCAGTGTCATCAAAATAAAAGGCAGCCTCCTACCGAAACAATATCAATATTCAAAATGTAACCGTGAATATATGAGCCCACTCTATGTAGGAACTGTTGAGGACACCATTAAGGTTTGAAGAATCCTACAACACAGTGTTACCCTATAACGTAAGCTACAAGCGAAACAATCAAGTGTTTAATCCGATGGCTACTAAACTTCGTTGTTTGAAAAGTTAGATTTTTCTACGGATTATTATAAAGTCAAGTTTAGGGAATAAGGTTTAGGTCCTGTAGGAATTGGAATTTCAACCAGCTAGGCCTAACTTCTGTCAGATTACATCCAACTTGAGCAGCTATCCTATTCGTGTACTAAATGTGCATTAGCAACAAAAATAGCGTCAACAGAGCAAGCGAAAATCGTTAAAACCACAGTAACTGTGTTAGCATTTACATTTGGAGTTTGCTAGCCTATATTTCATGGAATACCTTACCTTTTGGTAGTTGATGTACGGAAGAAGTCGTCAGAAATGTTTTACATGGAACACTCAACAGTAGGTCCCATAATCAGGAAACTACATCAACTATCCGGCCTTTTTGGGGTTCTGAACATAGTAGCAACCGTAGTTAACTTATGTGGTCTTCGTATAACTTTGTCGACACAATAAAATAAATCATGTACAAACTGCTTCACACCATCTTCAATCCAAAAGCCAAGCGAAATGTTTTGCATTTCAAAACCAAATACTCAAAAAAACAACGGCAAAAACTGTACAAGGCGAAAAGTCAGGTACATCCTTTGATGATATTTTCTCGGTACCAACTCTTGAATTTTAATGAAACAGATCGACAGAAATCTATTCAATCAACACCATGAGGTACGAAGACGGCTGGATCAAAAAGTGATTGGTATGGACTACCGTGTTAAATACTCCGCATAAATGACTGGTTGGGTCGTGTAAATATGATGTTTGATGTGTTGTTTTGTTGGGAAATCTGAGTGCATCAAGCCAATTAATTGAAAGTGACTTTGAACCCTATCAGTGAGAACCAACAAAGAATACTCCTCGATACTGCGTCAGACAACTTCGATATTAAAACTCTAGAGGCAGTCAGGCTGGTTTCTGAGGAGACAAGAGAGACTATTTTCCTATTGACAAGTTAGACAGATTGGAACAGAAAACCAGTAGTTTTGGTGAACGCAAAGGTACGTTATTATAAAATGGGTATTAGAGATGTGCAGTTCTTATAAGCTGCATCTATGAACAAGTCAATCTTAGAGTTTAAAATGAACTTCATTCATCCGTTTTTGAAGTATTCTCACGTATATTGATTTATTATTATTATTTTTATTTATTTATTATTTTATTTTCAGTATACCTTTACTGAATTAACCAATATGCTAGTGATTTGTATTCGCTTACAATTAATGAGTCCAAAAATTGGAGTCATTTTAATCCTATACATAACTTAGCTTTTTTCTTTAAAGTATATTTACATATATCTGCTAGTCGTGCCTGGATTTGGAGACCAGTCGAATGAGGTAGTGTTCAAGAATACCAAGATGTAGTACAAAACATAATACCCACAAACTTCACCTTATTCCTAAATGTTAGCTTAAATAAGAAGTTCAAAAAATCTAGGTAATACTGCTTTGTACAAGTTGAGACAATACAATAACCGGTTACTAAATTTGCTAAGAAATACTTGAAACTTCTGCACACTAGCGTATACTTCGCAGTGTACTCCAAATTATACCTCAGTGAGGGCTGAATAAACAATCTAAACCGATAGATGAATGTAAATACAGAGTCTCTGGAATCGATTCAACTACATCACAGTTTTTTTATGGGCAACCAGAAATAAATATTATAAACACTTTACAATAATAAGAACTATACAAATGCAGAATTCTTCATCTATTACGTAAACACGTCTCGATGTGAGAAAGTGTGTAACAATACAGTATCTTTATTTTTTTAAAAGCAACAGTCAAAGATATGTCAGTGAAACAAGAAATATATGTAATAGTAAAAATAATGTACCTTTACACATTATCATCGTCTGTATTTGCCGGGTTTTTAAACTCATTTGTTTTGTCAATAATCAGGAGGTTAAGGGGAAAATGCCAATTGGAGGCATGGTTAATAAATGCGTCTACTTTGTTCACTGCTATAGACCGACGGAGATCAGAGAAAAAGCGATAGTACTGGTGGGAGTTGTGACTAAGATCGTAATGAAAGAAACAAGTAAAGCTCGTGAATAAAATAATCTGCAAAATACATTGTTTAAAACGTGTAACTGTCATAGTATTAGAATCAAATAGTGAGAGGATCGTTACGTTTCACAAAATTATTAACTATTTCACATATTAAAGTTGAAATATGATCAAAATATCCACAATCACCCTTGTTATATGAGAACTTTTTTAATGAGAACAAAGCATCACAGATTACTTTAAGATTTTAATATTGTTGATAACAATATAAGGCAGACTTTGCTTTTTATGAAAATAAACTAACGTAGAAGTTAATTTTCACTTGTTTAATATTAAAGGCACCAGAAATGTTGGAATGACGATGCGATTAGCGTTTGCTATTCCAAAGTTAATTATAACTATCATCTGTAAAGTAAATCAGGACTGAATCTTGTTTTGTAGCACTTTTGTTAAATGCATGTCGAAAACTAGAGATTTAACGCATCCAGAAGTCCTGGTAATATCAAATATGGAAAGTCTAAGCTCCCTGTTGAAAAGCCCTTATTTGGCCAGGCGTTTATAACGTTTACAAGGAAGTCCTACGTTTTTAGAAATGACACTCATCGTCTCACTTTCTGGGAGTTAACCTTCTACCAAGAGACTCGCCGGTGACTTAGAATATGACCATGACATAGTTCTACTTGGTGAAGACAATGAAAAAATTCCATCTTCTGACCACCTTAAGCAACAATTCAAGTATGTTCGCGATGCAACTTTCCCCCACAAAATGCAAATTGTTGCTTCAGGATTGGCTTGCATCGGCACCTGAACTGGTGATAGGGAGTGGATTAATTGAACGTGTTGACCGCTTCACTTTTCTTGAGAGTCAAACCAGTGCTGATGGCCCAATGTCTGACGAAATCTCGGCAAGGATACAGAAGGCTTGACTGGGTTTTCCCTACTTGCGTCACTTATGGCGTAGACGAGATGTCCATCTGCTAAACAAAGGACGAGTTTATCGCGCAGCAGTTCGCTTTGTCCTACTATACGGTTGTGGAACATGGCCAGTGAGAGAACAGGATATTATTCGTAGGTTGCTAGTATTTCATCACAGGTGTCTTCGAAACATGAACTAAGCAGTCGGTGGTTGGGCATTGGTATCACATTCCCCAACCACCTAAAATGATGAAGATTTACTACTTCATCAATTTATCAAGGATGGTAGATAAATTGATGAAGTAGTAAATCTTCATCAGAGGTGGTTGGGGAATGTGATGCCAATGCCCAACCACCGACTGCCTGGAAGAGTGATAATGTCTGGTGTAGGGATAGGTTGGAAGAAAGGTAGGGGCGGTCAAACTAAAACATGGCACAAATCCATCAATTCACTGACAGCTGGACTGAGCCATATTGGTAGGTGTAGACTACCAATTTGAGGTCCTCGTGACAATCGTAACCAGTGGTTAGAGACTGAATGACATGGCCCAAGTCGTTTGCAATCGCGCAGATGCATCCACTCTTTTCTCTCTTTCAAATTCTAATATTCCGAATTCCTCATGATCTTTTATTCTCTTTTTAAGTTTATTTCAATCAAGTATACTTCTCGAATGATATCTTTGATCCTTACTCTTTTTGATTACCGCTAATACTTATACTACTCTACTCCTGTGAGATTCGAACTGAAAACTCCATCTATCCGTGCTCATGTGGTTTGGCGACTTGAAGGTATGTACACACGCTCAAAGTTCTATGTTGAAGATGACTGGTATGGAAGTCCTAATTACTGACTTATAGCAGTGGATGTTTTACGGAAGCGAGGGAACAGAAACGCATGACTCATCCTCGGAATTTGAGAGCCTGACCTAAAATTAACTGTGTACATCGTCTCCAAGCCCCTATGGGAACGAGTGGTAGAGTCTGTTTCGGTCTCCGGTTACTAAGTGACGGAATTTTCTGACGCTGATCCTATTGCCTTATGAATTAGATCGCTAAGTTGAAGGTTCAGGGAGTGGCCTCCAAGCTGTATCCTAAACAAAACACAAATCCTGATAATATACGGTTAATAATAAGCTTCTATTAGCTCAGCCAAATGATTATGACATCCGCCTTTTAAGAAATGTATTTAATATCCTTTGCTTTAATTTCTATTATTTATCATATCATTTTGTTTACACTTCTACTGTTTGATTCAATCAATCGTCTAATACAAAGATCACATCTTGGATGACTTCATGAATGCTCTCAACTAATACGATACCTAATGCTGCTATTTTGAAGCCATGTATGATATTTGTATTGGCCTTTTTCAATTTTAGCACTTAAATGCAAACTGGACAGTAAATAGTTTTAGCTGTCTTTGGGCATTCGTTAGATGCAGGTCTGATAGTGGTGACCGTCTAATGTAGACGTGTAGACCACAACCTGCTTCTGGTTAGTATCATATTCCTGTACAGTTATAGCTAGTGTTGTGCTTATGCGATTTATATCGCGACTGCCTATTGCACTGTTTTCATACCGTTAGTTTCGATTGAAGTGATGTGTAAGTTCCAACGTTGTAGAAAGATAGAGATTTGACAGAAACGATCATTCAAACTTTACTACAACAGATAATTCACACTCACGAAATGTGTGAATTATCATCGATATAAACATTTATTACTTAACAGATAAAAAGAGAACTCACATCATCAGTAACATAGGAGCCAACATTTCTTGAGTAATATGTAAATGAGATATATACATTCGTGAGTGATGTAAACATGTAAAACAACTACATCCAGGTTGGATTGGTAAGTACCATTTCTTCGCATCCAAATTATAAGACTCCTTGAAGGGAAACTCTAGAAACTTTAGGTCTGAAACCACACTTGGCAAGTTAGTTTCACTCCAGTCTTCGTAAATCCAACCAATCCCACTGCGACTGAGCCGATATGGCAAACTACCATCAAATATGTCACATCCAGAACGAACTGCGAGGGCAATATGAAATGGTTGCCATATTTGAGTAATAAAACGTGGAATTTGAGGTGGAATATGAGCAAATATCTTGGGTAAAGTATCAGTTAAGAATTCTTGTAAGCCTTGGTTTTCATCGATGTAGACCTTGGTTTCGACTGAAGATACAGGCAAATCTCGGAGTACACCATCAATTACCACACCTAAATGTGATGCAAATTAGCAAAATTCACATACATATAAATAAACATGCCACCTAGGTACAAGGTAAAAAATATTCCGACAAATAAATTTTAACTTTTCTCTTGACTTATTCATCATCCAGAAATTAAAATCGGAATCACATACAAGCATAAATTAAATTATAATGATAAATTAGATCTCTTTTAAAGATCAGCAGTTCCTGTAGTATCTTCTCTTTTATTCGAATGGTTTAATTCGAAAAGTTTCGTTAAATAATAACTCTATCTTCATAAAGTCAATAAAACCCGACCGTAGCTGCTACGTTCACGTGGTGGTCGGACTTGCCTATCGTGATGACCCAACCAAGCTATATTGACTGGAACATACCAGGCAGGTCGATTGGAGGACGATCAGACTAAAAGCAGCTACTCAAGGTCTGAAGGCGAAGTCCTACTGCTGACTGCAGAGGGGACTGATAGCATTAAAGTGTTTCCCTTAGAAAACCAGCATCTGCAGCGATGCTGCCTTCTGACAAGGAAGGAAGGGTTAGAAAAGGTCGACCCTAAAAATGTAACACCTCACCCTACCACACGGATTTCTGTTTCCGGTGGTAAGGGTGCCCACTAAAAAAACCCTTCACACAAAGGCCAAGCGTGACCGGCCTCAAGAAGTTGCCCTTGGACTCTGCGGTCACACTCACAGGTCTCTAAGACCAACACCAATCTATCTTCAGTTTCAGGTCCCTCAAGAAAAACCCTTCCGCGGTGTGGGCAGCCGGGAAGTAATATCCGCCCTCATACCCGTAACAGCACGCGAGACTAAATTGGTCACAGTCAAATCCTCCCTACACCGTCTAACATCTGTCTTACATCCACGTCTCACCCATCTCACACCCCTTTAACACCCTGCACTGCTAATGCAAACAATCGAGTTCACGAAACGTTACTCCTGGTCTCCTGAGACCTCGTTCTAAACTACACGCTGGAGCTTTTAATGTCCGCACTTTATGTCAAATAGGACAACAGGCTTCCTTAGCTAGGAGTTTAGAATCTCGCGCCATCGATGTATTCTGCATCTCGGAAACGCGCATACAGGATCCTAGTAAAATCATTAGTTTGATTTCACCTTATCAAAATAAAGAAGCAGCCCGATTTACTCTTCGTGTAGCCGGTAGCTCTGATGCTGCTTCCCGGGGTCTCGCTTGTGTAGGTATAGCATTGAGTCGTAGGGCAGAACTAGCTCTCCTACACTGGACCCCAGTAGATAGTCGCTTGCGCGCTGTCCGACTAAACAGAACAGTAAGGACTCGTAAGGATAGGGACACTCGTCGTTGCCTCTTCGTCGTATCTACCTATGCCCTCACTGACTGCAGTTCAGACGAGGTTAAAGATAAGTTTTACAGAAAGCTTTCGGATCTCCTCCAAAAAGCTAGGCGATCTGATATAGTAATAATGGCTGGTGACTTCAATGCTCAAGTAGGTAGGAAAGACACCTAGGTGGATCTTATGATGTCGCGGCTCAGAGAACAGACAATGGCGACCGTCTGTTGCAACTGTGCTCAGATAACCGCCTATTTCTAGTAAACACTAACTTCAGGCATAAGGAAGAGCATCTGTTGACCTGGCGACCCCCAAAGTCGTCTCAACGTTGGACGCAACTAGGTCATATCGCCATCAGCCACCGATGAAGGGTTTCAAGAGACGATTGTCGCTCGTTCTGGGACACATGTCTAGATTCAGATCATGCTCTAGTGCGAGTACATATTTGTTTGCGTCTTACTGCATGTAGGAAAGTCACCGTAAGGAAGCCTCTTAAGGTTCTACTTAATGATAATAAAGCTAAGAATATATTTCATGAGCAACTAGAGAGAAAGTTAAGAAACCATGTAAGCGATTCCCGTCCGGAAGCAGATTGGAATGATGTCCGAAAGGCTGTGGAAAAAGCAGTGACATCTGCTAGTAAGGTAAACCATAAGGCTAGAATGAAGCCGTGGATCTCAGTAGCATCCACTGAACTGACGGATGCTCGAAAACTCATCCCACCTGGCTCTGAACATGATGAAGAACGAAGCCAGCTTACGTGCATGCTGATAAAAAGCCTACGCAATGATCGAGAACAGTGGTGGGTAACGAAAGCGCGAGAGATGGAAAAGGCAGCGGCGATAGGCAACAGTAGACTGGTATTAGGAACCCAAATGTGAGTGAGACTATCGCGGAAAAGGATGGGACTATTACTTATTCTCAATCCAGGAAATTGGATCGATGGACAGAACACTTCAGGAATCAATTTCACTAGCCTCCAGCCACACTTCGGTTAACCACGATCTCCAGTCATCCTGAATGACAAATCGACTGAAAGCTATAGTACATCTAAAGCGAGGTAGAGCAGCAGATCCTGATAAGCTAACTCATGAGATATTGCGGGATGGTGGTCCAGTTTTAGCAGCTAGGTTGACTGAAATCTTAGGTAGAATCTGGGAACTGGACACAATCCCATCCGACTGGTCTCAATCACTGACTGTCCCAATCTACAAGAAAGGACAAAAGTATTCTTGTGACAATCACAGGGGAATAAGTCTAACTAATATAGTTTCTAAATTGTTAGCCTCGATTATACTTAGACGTCTAACTAGAGCTCGTGAAGAGCAGACTCGAGAAAACCAGTCTGGTTTTCGACCTGGACGTGGTTGTATAGACCACATTTTCACACTACGACAGGTCCTGGAACACAGACACACATCTAGGCGTCCGACAATAGTTGTCTTCCTGGACTTAAAGGCGGCATTCGGCTCTCGATCGTAAGGTTCTGTGGCAGTGTCTGTCATTGAAAGGTGTACCAAAGAAGTACATTAACCTTATACAAGCTCTCTACTCTAAAACTACTGGTCGGGTAAGAGCATATGGCGAACTGTCGTCGGAATTCTTTACTTCATGTGGTATCCGTCAAGGATGTCCACTTTCTCCACTCTTGTTTAATTCTGTCACAGACATGCTTCTAGATATAACATTATCTTCGTCCGACTTTCTAACAAGAAAATCGCTTATTGACCTAGGATATGCCGAAGACATAGTCACACTTGGTGAAGACGCTGACAAAATGCAGAGTCTTCTGACCACCCTAAGCAACAATCCAAGCATGTTCGGGATGCGGTTCTCCCCCTCGAAATGCAAAATGTTGCTTTAAGATTGGGTTGCATCGGCACCTGAACTAGTGACAGGGAGTGAAGTAGTCGAGCGTGTTGATCGCTTCACTTATCTCGGTAGTCTCATCAATGCTGATGGCCTGGTGACTGACGAAATCTCAGCACGGATACAGAAACTACGATTGGCTTTTGCCAACTTGCGTCACTTATGGCGTAGGCGAGATATCCGTTCGCTGACCAAAGGACGAGTGTCCTGTGCAGTAGTTCGTTCCGTCCTACCTCATGGCTGTGAAACATGGCCAGTGAGAGTAGAAGATATTCGTCGGTTAATAGTCTTCAATCATAGGTGTATCCGAAGCATTGCTCGTGCATCCTGGGATGACCGAGTAAGCAATGCTATCGTTAGGAAACGAGTTCTAGGTAAGGATGGCAGATCAATAGATGAAGTGCTGAAACTTCATCAGTTGAGGTCGTTTGGACATGTGCTGCCTATGCCTAAACACCGACTGCCTCGAAGAGCTTTATTTTGTGGTGTAGGAGTAGGTTGGAAGAAAGTTAGGGGCGGCCAGACCAAAACATGGCAGAAATCCATGAAGTCACTGACAAGTGGACTGAGTCATGTTGGTAGATGTAGGCTACGTGATTGGGGTCCGTGAGACGAAAGTCACCGATGGTTAGAGACCTTGAACGACATGGCTCAAAATCGTTTGCAATGGCGCAGGTGCATCCACTCTTTGTGTTCTCTCAAATTCTAACCTTCTGAATTCCTCATAATCTCTATCTTTCTCCTTCTAAATTTATCTCACTGAATTATACTTCTCGAATCATATCTTCGCTCCCTAATCTTCTCCATTACTGCTAATACTCCTACTATCGCTATCACTATTAGGTTCGAACTGACAGTTGCGTCTCTGTGCTGATGTGGTATGGCAACCTGAACTGATGTACTTACGTACGAAGTTCTGTGTTGTATCTGTCTGTCCCATGATGGCCGATGACCAGCAGTAGGTCCATTAGCTATTTTACTTTTCACGATCCTGTAGCCCATGTGTAACACTGTTTTTGGAATCAAGGTTTTCCAATCCTCGTAGACGGGTTCTCTACACACCATCTTATATATAGGATGTTGCACGGACACAATTCACTGAATCGTAAACTTTGTTGCTAATTTGGAAAAACTAACCGGAAGTTCAAGTTTTTACAATAAAGTGTAGACAAAATTAATGTGATGAATCTAGATTACACGACCTCATTACTTAACTTGAGTAAATAAAGGGTTTGGAATTTCAGTAGTATTTGTTAACAAACAGTTGGCATACATATAATTTGTAACCTCATAATATTGTTAGGTTACAAAATATAACTGTCATACGAATTTTAAAATTTCTGTAAGCACCGATTTCCATTTCGGTTTATTAGATGTATGTCGGACTATGAGCATGATCAGGTTAAAAAAAAAACAGGGAAAACCTAGGTCAGATCATGGATAGACACCTGAGCAAAGTGAGAAGTCTGTTTCAGCAACTGACTGAAGGCGGAGCTGTAGATCATAACCACCCGCGATGGAAACAAGCATTCGTTTTTTCACCAACTCCTTAAAAAGAAGAAAAAACGTCCAACCGTTAATTTATTAGCGAAATATAAGTTACGTAAATCAACTATCGTTACTGGACCCACTTTCATTCATAAAATATACAAAACATTGTCGAGACTAGTTACACTACTCAACCATTAGAGTAAGCACTGAATGAATAAACTATGCTATTTACCATCAACAGTTAGTGGATGTCATACAAAGGGAACGATTTTAACAAGTGGTTTTGCTCATCTTTAGAGACTTCACCGCTACTTGGTTTGACAACGTAGTTTTAAAAGGCAAACATTTATTACAGATTAACACAGTAATGCTACATGTGATGTGAATTAGAGAAAAATTAAGCTATGAATTTAAAAGATGACTTGGTCAGCCACGTGTATAGAGAAAAACTAAAGCAACTAAAAAATGGGATAGCGGAGAAAATTTGTAGCTCAAGTGGATGATTGTGGTAGGATTTATTTCCCTGAATTCGAATACTTTACTTCCAACTAGAGTTTGTGCTGACGTTGTTCAGAAGAACAATGAGAGCTTCACAATCGAAACATCCAGCTCAGAGAACGAAACTCCACCACAAATGGGACAGCATTAGGCCACTAATGACTTTTGTTTGATATCGGCTTATTTCACTTATTCAAACAGATAAATATTGATAAAAAAGGCACCTAAATATTTATGCGTCACAGAAATTATTGAGTGTGTGAGGACTGGGATTCTGTCCAGGTAGGTGGGGGCTACCCACGAGCCTTCGACCAAGACCCCAGTCCATAAGGCAGTGGAGTAACGCCGGGAGTCGCAGTCCCGTGGTAGCCTGTAACCAGCAGTAGCCTCATTCGCCATCCGTTCTATCCCGTAGTCCAGGTTCACTACTGGATCGGAATCATGTTTTTCCATTCCCCCTGGGTGGATCCTCGGTGCCTGCCAGCTCAATCTAAGTTTCAAACGCTTGTTTGTCGTCTATACACAGTGAACAAAACTACCGCTAGCGGGGTATCCCTGAGAGTGGTAATAAACGAGTAGACATACGTGGGTATTTCAAGGAGATTGGACTCGATACAGCCTCACTCGTACCAGGACATTTGGTTCGAAGAGTTACAAAAAGCTTTGATTAGGATAGTATTTAATCGTGTATACAAACTGTTTCTATGGAGAAATGGAGGATAATTTCAGTTTTTTTTCAGAGTTTTCAACAACTACCTTTACAGCAACTTCAGAAGCCTATGCAAATTCTCCGAGAGCACGCTGTTTGGTACCAGACACCGCTCCAGAGTACGATGCGAGATGGTGAGCCAACTCTATGGACATATTTAAAAAACCTCACCTGTAGGTGATGTGCTTCAATGGAGGAAATAGTATACTACGATCCAAGAACAGTCTGTAACCTTACGACTTGCACTGATTTTACACCAGGAGCCTCATTGAAAAAAGCATATTCAACCCTCGAACACATAATAGTAAAAAACAGAGAGATGGCTATCATTCATAATCCTGCAATGCAAGCAATAAATTTCACGGCAGTTATGACAAAAATGCCAACTCGTTTTTTATAATTCCATGAAAATCTAAGCGTATTTTAATGGGAGCTACTAATTAGACCTGTTTATGTGAAGCAGACTTAACTCTAGCGATCTAACCAACTTATTAAATAAAGATTTTGAGTGAGAACAAGTTGTTTGAAACTGTGGACAAAGTTTTAACTGTTAAGTTATTATAATTTTACATCAATACAGCATACCTCATGAGATGAACATTCTGAAGCAAATTTCTTTAAGTACCCTGAAGTTCGAATGACAGAATTCTTAATCCGCTTTAATGTTGGATTCACATCTGGCAGGAAAGTCTCGTTGTCGGTTGGTGCCTGATATGCTGCCGCTGATGCAACCTTACAACAGGTACAATATTCACCAACTGATAACTGCAATCGTCCACCAGTTGTCCAAACTGGAACCGATGATTTATCAACAGCCGCTACAGTAGCCAAGTGAGTTGGATCTGACTGAAATAGAATCACGCCACGTTTCTAGAAAGATATGTTAACTATATAATCTCGTACACCTAAACCAGCAAATTTGGCAAGACCACCACCGAATTTCTTAAGCGCAAACCTGCGTTCCATTCTACAAAATAAACCTAGATATCACTTATATACATACACGTAGCTCATAGAAGCGAAAGAAAACTCTGGTAACAGTTCTATTTTTTCATAAACATCCGGAGGAAGAAAAGGAACACTGCCTGAAAATACGTTTCAAGATTGTCACAAACCATATCGTGTGTACAGCAGACATCCAGGAGTATGTAAGTTAATCTGGATATTGTCTATGATATCTGAAAGTCTCCCCAGACGCATCCACTCACCGAAACTATAAGCAATATCGAACTTCACCATCATGTAAAATGTGAGCGCCCTATAAATCAAATAAGCACAACTAGTTTGAAGTGAATAGAAATGATAAGGTGCTTAAATATTAGTAAGTTTCAGTATTATCTATGGATAGTATCATGAATAGAGGGGTGCGTATGTACCAAAATCTGGAAAAAGACGATGTGGAGTTCATGAAAGCACGTATTGTACTTTCACAATTATTATAGAAAATAAGTGGCAACAATTAGCAATAGAAAAGTGTGAATTCAGACATCTTCAATAAACCAGACTACGAATACAGTGGGAATCTAAACTCGTTACGTCGACGGCGAAGACATGGGAAAAAACGATATAATTGGCGGGGTTGCTGAGCACTAGAAGGTCAAATCGCTATAAGACGGTTGGTGCGTCACACCGGAAATCCATAGTATATGAGAAGCCGTTCCGTCAAGCAAGTGCATATGACGCGCTATCTAATGTCCAATATCTTTTTCACTAGCTAGTTTTGATTACTTTGCGGTCGATTCTTGTTATTTCAGTACGGTTCCAGGTGTTTTGTAGTGTGGTATTTGAAATCTTACGCAACTAACTCCTAGTTCCGATAATGGGTTAGTCTTTATCTCAAGCTTCATTTATTCCCGATTCTGTCGATTGCTTTCTCCAGTAAATATGGATTTTATGCGCTTACTAAATCACCTGCTTATTTTTCTCTTATTTTTTCCTCTATGGGATAACCTCACATCTGCTCCTTACACTGGTCCAACGTACAAAGAACCTTCAGCTAGTCTCAAACTTACCAAATGCTGAAGTTACATGCATTTTTGGTTTAATTTCTGCCACGCTATGTGAAACCGATGCCACAGTGCCGATGCATGATGTAAGACAAATATTCAATGATATTACAAATGTTCAAGTCGATGCTGTCCCAGTGATTTATCAGTCCGGATAATTTTGAAACCTGCCAAATGAAGTACGTAAGGTAAGATGACAACAAGAAGTCAGAGCTGAGAATAATTCTTTGTACAATATAGTTACTCATAATACGTCATTTGCGCAAGCAAAAAGAACGAACTCTACCCAAACCACAGATATTGTTTTTTCACATATGTCTTAGCATACGAACACAAACACAGTTCAATATCCAGTTGCTGGCCTTCAGGAAGTAGACAGTAACAGTAATTTACATTCATCTGACGACTATATGTCTCACTCACCAAAAAACCTTGGCAATGAAGACGACATCGGTCATCAACAGATGTTTTATTTCAAATAAGTCTATGCTTTAGGTCTAAATTTTCCGACTGGGAATCTGGATTCTGGGTTCATGCAGAATACAGCGAGCCTATAGTGACAAGAACTTGGCTGATTTATTAGAAACATTCATTATTACAACCAATTGTATCTGTGAGTTATACTGTACTACTTGTTTATTCGGACCCCCTGCGCGAAAACTATCCGTTTGTGTTGTTGCCATTCAGGTGAAACTGTTAGCTGCAACTTCGCCCTTTTTCTCTGGACTAGCTGTAATTCGCTGTCCTTCATTCTCGGAGATATTACACCTACTGACCTGAACGTAAATGGTCTGTAGTGGTGTCTGTAGTCAACCCTGACTAGCAACACTACATGCTAACGGTTAGCTCCATTAAAACCGTTCACAATCCTTTTCTGCAGTATAGGGTATATTTCAGTCGATCCTTCAAGATGACACTTAGTGCCAATTTGTTGAGTAAATCACCGGCATGTAGCATCCGACACCTTGCTTCTTAGAAGTCCCGCAAGCAGTTAACTAATGAAAGTGTTACAAAAATATGCTCTCACTTGCTTCCAGGTTGATAAACCTTCATTCTAATTGATTGATTATAGACGCAGTAAGTGTAAGGTCGTCGGTCATAAAGATGGTTCTTGTGTGAAGAGAGAGCCATATCGATCCAGAAGAACCAACACTATCAAGAAAACCCTAATATGGCACCGTCTGATCTGTTATCTATCTACCTCGTCTAAACAATTCACATAACGCATTTCAAGAAAATTTGGATATATCCATGACAAATTCACTCGTTGTGAGCATATAACCATCTACCACGAGTTTCTGGAATTGACATGTATTGACTAAACACATCGTACTAACAAAGGTTGGTTATTGTCGAATAATCGCAAGCTAGTCTGGGTGCTTTCCACCATTAGATGTTCGTAAAAGATAATTTTGAACAAGGTCACAGCGCTATTTTCAGCAACATAGCCTTACCCTGAGAAACCACAAAAATATTGTGCGGAAAGTTTTCAGAAATGCATTAAAGAATATCTCGGATCATGTGATCCTCTTCGGTTGACTTTATAGAAAACCTGGAGTAAATAGAAATAGACCTATGTTTGCGTCTTTTTGACGCAATCAAGAATCTACCGCATTAGTCAAAGATTCAGGTAAGAAGTTCGGTTAAATCTATCATAAATTTCAGGTTCCTAGTTCATTACAACCTTTTGAAGTGCATCACAAATTTGCGGCTAAGATTAAAGCTGTCAATTATAAAGGAGTTAGGAGGATCAACCGAAGTAATAGCAGGCGAATACATTATCTGCTACGACGTTGGCATAACGTGTATGATTGATACTTCACATGCGAAATGTGCTCGTGCATGTTTCAGGGACTATATATTGTGATGTGATCATAATTTGCGTGCAAAACGTCAAAGATCTAATTCTTGGAGGCAAGTTTGTGCTTCTAAACACTATGACCGTCATGGATTTGTCTTCACATAGCACGCACTGAACACGGAAGAATATAATTTACTCGGTTCTTCAAGCAGTGGATGGGATGTTAAGTTCTAAGGATAGTGAAGATATACTGGAGAATTTAGTCAACAGTTACCATGCTATTCATGCTCTGAGTGAATCTCGGGTTGATAAACTCATCTGTTTATGTTTTCAAGCATCTAGAGATGAATGTTCACAAGTTATAAATATAAATAGTTATATATGTTGGGATATTCATCCAATATCCTACGAGAATTATTGGTCGATTCCAATTGGTTAATTCCGACTGGTCAATTTCATAGTCGTCGTAGATATCAATATCACGTGCAGCAATGTTGTTTCTTATTGGTTTTCCTGACTATCAATGTCACTTCAAATGTTGCTTCCTATTGGTCGTCTTAACTGTCAATGTCACAGACTTCGATGCTATCTCTCATTCGACCAAAATGTATGAATACGCATTATCTGTAACGTTTTATGACCAGGACCAGCGCTCGGTCCCGGATCCCTAGTCCGGGATCCTGATTCTCTTCTGGACTCGGACCTCGTACTTTCTGTATGCTTGTAGAATGCAGGTTCTACTTCATATCAAGTCTTCTTATTTTACTAAATATGGAGTTTTGGATAATCGGATTTGAGTAGCATATCGTGTCGCCAGATCCTCGATCCTCGCTCTCGTTTTCCGACTAAGTAAACTCGTAATAGTTCAAGTATATCAAGTTGATGTGTTCACGTGCAGGCGTAACAAAAGATAAGGATAAAGTGATGAAGCATTAAAAGTTTAGGATTTGAGAGAACACAAAGAATGAATACACCGGCGCCATTGCAAACGGTTTTGAGCCATGTCATTCAGGGTATCTAACCATCGATTACTATCATCTCGAGAAACCCAACCAGGTAGTCGACACCTACTAACATGACTCAGTCCATTTGTCAATGACTTCATGGATTTGTGCCATGTTTTGGTATGGCTGCCCCTAGCTTTCGTCCAACCTATTCCTACTTCGAAAATAAAGCTCGATGAGGCAGTCGGTGTTTAGGCATAGGCAGCACATGTCCCAACCACCTCAACTGATGAAGTTTCAATAGTAGTTTCAATAATAGTTCAAGCATATCAAAATGACATGTTCACGTGCAGGCGGAACAATATGCGATAATACTTACCTACTTAGGCCTGTTGTCCTAAATTGAGCGTAGGCCGCGAAACGGCATTCTACAATATACTCTGTCCTGGGCCTTCATTTTTATTCCCACCCAAATGTTGATTATTCATCTCATGTCTGTCTCCCTTTCGCTGCGTAGTTTGCTTTTCGGTCTTCCTCTTTACCCTTGGCCTTCAGGATTCCAAGTGAGGGCCTATATCGTGACGCAGATGAGTGCTTTCCGCTACGTTCCTGTTACCAAATTTCAGCGAATCTTTCCAATCTCTTCAGCCGGAATCGAATTTGTTCTTCATCACGGTAGTAAGTTGCTGACAGTGTCTGGCCAACAAACCCGAAGTATCTTGCGTAAACAACTGTTAATAAACACTTGTATCTTCCGCATGGTGGCTTTGGTAGTTCTCCAAGTTTCCGCCACATTCAGAAAAACTGTCTTCACATCTGTACTGAAAATCTGGAATATTGTGTTGATTGACAGTTGTTTTGAGTGTCTAATGTTCTTCAGTTGTAGAAATGCGAGCCTTGCTTTGGCTTCAGATCTGCATCAGATCCACGTTCCTCGTCAATGATGTTGCTCGGATATTCACAGGTGCTTATGTCCTCCAAGGTATCTCCGTCAACAGAGATATGTTCGCGCATGTTGTGTTGTATCGCAGAGTCTTGCCTTACCATTTATGTATGCTGAGACCGGCTGTTGCTGTGACTGCTGAGGCTGCTGCTACACTGGTCGTCTTCCTCGCATTTGTTGTTGCTTGTGCGATAGAAGAGCAAGATCATCTGCGAAATCCAAATCGTCCAGCTGCATCCTGGCTGTTCATTGGATGCCGCAGTTTCCTCCAGATGTTGATGTCCTCACAATCCAGTCGATCACCAGGAGAAAGAGAAAGAGGGAGGGAAGGCAACCTCGCCTGACATTGGTCTTCATCTCCAACGAGTATGTCAACTATCGTCCGTGCATGATTTTGCAGTTTAATCCATCATCAACCTATGAGGTTGACTTTCTTGTCAGGCACGCCGTAGTGTCGAAGTCAATGGTGTTGATGTGGAGTGGTGAGTTCCATTCAATTGATTGTTCCACAATCATCCGTAATTTTGCGATTTAGTCGATACACAATCGATCCTTACGAAATCCAACCTGTTGATCTCGAATTTGTGCATCTACGAAGTCCTTCATTTTGTTTAACAACACCCTGTCGAAGACATATTTTCGTTTGTCAGCTCTGATGCTCTTCTTCACTTGCCTATTTGCTTCTGTGTACGCAGCTTGTGCCTTAACTTTCTCTGCTCTTGTTCGGCTGACATTTATTGCTTCATTCATGTTCCTCCTTTCTTCAATTTTTCAAGAGTATCAACAGAGATCCATTCCTTGTGATGGTACTTCTTATGACCCAAAACTTCGTGACACGTTGAAGTGATTGCCTCCTTGATCCGTTTCCAATGTTGCTTCGTCTCCATTGAGTATATAGTGCTAGGCCTGGATCCCATTGCTGAGGGCTATCTTGAATTCGTTGAGCTTTCCAGTATCCCGAAGAAAGGCTGTAATAAACTTGTGTGACGTTGTCTGCCCCGCTGTTCAGTGTTTCTTGAGTTTCAGTTTTATTTTAGCGATCAGCAAGTGGTGATCTGAAGCTATATCAGTTCCTCTCTTCGTTCTCATATCCTTCGTAGTCCTTCAAGACATTTTGTTGTTACAGATATGGTCAATTTGATTCTTAGTAGTATGTCCCGGTGAAATCCATGTAGATTTGTGTATGCGTTTGTGCGGGAATATTGTGCCACTGATGACCAGTTTGTTGAAGGCACAACGGTTTGCAAATCTCTCACCATTTTCGTTTCTTTCTCCCAGTCCATGTCATCCCATGATGTCTACATATCCAGTGTTGTCCATTCCAACCTTGGCATTAAGGTCTCCCATAGGAATCGTCAAATCCTTTGGTGAACATTTCTCGACGATTGACTGCAGCCTTTCGTAGAATTGATCTTTAACGTCATCATTGTTGTCATTGGTAGGCGCATAGAATCGGATGACGTTCATTGTAATGTCCTATTTCTTTGTTTTGAAGGGTGCTTTAATGATCCTGGGTCCATGCGATCCTCATCCTATTAGCGCCTTTTGTGCTTGTTTGGACAGCATCAGTGCAACTCCTTGTGTATATGAAGCATTTCTCTTCATGACCAGAGTATAACAGCAGCTACCCTGAAGCTAGTCTCAGTTGTCTTGCCTGGGTCCAGTGTATTTCACTGATGCCGAGCACCTCGAGGTTATATGTTATCGTTTCTGCCGCAACTTGAAATAGTCTTCCAGTCTCCCACAATGTATGAACGTTCCATGTACCTAAAAGAATGGTTGCTGTGGTTGTCAGAAAGGGCATTGGCCCCGTGACTTAGGAGGGAACTCGGCTTTTATCACGTGACGTCATAATTCTTCTTCCAACTCCCAGGGCAGAGTGAAAATGGTTTGATTTATTCGTTTTGGTTAGTGTTTTTTGGCAAGTTAGTTTTAAGTTGGGATGGGGGCGCCAAACCCTCCTCCTTTATCCCAGCTTGGGACCGGCAGTAGCTCCGAAGGGTCTATAGGATGAGTTAGCTGAAATTGGGATCACGAGATGATCAGTGATAGACCACTATTAGAGTCCTCGAAGCACTGAATAGCGGCTTCGCCCTAGTTGGAAACTCACTAACAGTGTGCATCCACAACCCCACACGCTGTGATAGAACCCAGGACCTTCAGTATCGTGCACGAATAACCTCTAAACAGCGGAAATGACTTTCAACAGCGCAAATATTCGACCTCAGTAGATGCACGATATCGCGCAAACTCAAGCACGAGTGAGCTTTATCTCAATATAAGTCCCCAGATCTACCTGTGATAGGATTTCTTGGTAATAATTGAAACCATTTCAAGGTTACGAGCATGGTTTGTAGACGTGGTTGACCTAAAAAAGTAACTTCAATATCACTGATTAGTTCCTTACTGCTATGTCGTAAGAAGCCGTAAGCAAATAAGATGTTCCGCCTCACAGACATGGGTAGATTGAGGTGTTGCCCCAGCGTCATGACTGCTGTTCAGCTACATCACAAGTGTGTAACTGACTTTATATTTGGAAGTGTTTGGATGTCTAGAGTCAGGCTAGTTGGACGCTAGTAGACAGTGAGGGTAACCAATCGGACAAACGTAATCATACCAAGTTGAAACCATTGTGCAGTAGGTCTAGCTGTCTCTTCTGAGTAGCTTCAATACCAGTACACATCCATTCATGCACTTGCAAGTGTATGGCTTGTTGAAAAGCCACTAGATCCACGCGAAGTTTGTTGCTGCGACGGTCAAATTTAAGGCTGCAGTGTCGGGTACCTATAAGGTTCCTTTATTGTGTAGGATTTATTCATTCTATTTCATATTTTTCTCTTCCCTTAAAACTTATGCCTCAAGCGTTTTTCCGTTAAATTATCTATTATTTTGTAACATGTTCAGCAATAGCACCGCTACCAGTTCTTACACTCCAACAACTAGGAAAACCAATAACGATCTGAATTTTAGGGCTAGCAGTGGATCTAAATCCCAGTCTCCCACAACAGGATTGTGAAAACACTCAAAAGGTCACTCGATAGTTAACCTCAGAGTAACGTATCTAACTCGAATTACACGATCAAAACACTCCCATTGTGTAACCAATGAAGAAACCAGTACGCTAATCCATTCCAGATTCCAACTCCTAGTAAAACAAGTTGGCAAGAAAGAAGTAGGGGAAAAGGCATTTAAAACTGAGGTGATTCAGACTACTGTTTAAAGGAAATACTACTAACATAACTGTGTTGCCTGGTTGTTTTGAGTTAAAGCCAGCCACTATGTATTTGAATGTAACTTCTATAGTATATGGGTTCACTGTCTCTACAATACGTAGAGAGTTCTATGGGTTCATACCAAGTCGCCCTCGTCCGTGGTTCTGGTACGTTTGTCCACATTACGGAATCGTCGAGACGAAAACATTAACAGCGGCGAAGTCTAAGTGCCCAACTAAAATTGATAGATTCTGTTAATGATAATAAGAATAGTCCATTCTTAAATAACAACATGCCATAAGAGGCATGCCAATTTACAGCCGAGATCAAAATGCTAAAATTGATAACGAATTTTCTGTAAAACGTCGCTCAGTTACTGTGGTGTTTGAATTAACTAGTGACTTCTTGTTGTTGTTGAATGCTTGATTATGAATTCTAAATACAGTACATTTGTTTGTGCTCATCCCGTAGTTCCTGATTCACATACTTCTAATTATCATATTGGCGTCGCGATGGAACTTGTAATGGAACAGTTAGATATTCATTCTACTTCTGAAGCTTTTGAAGATTATTTGGAAAGGTTTGAAATCTGGAGTATGACCAAGAAAGATGTTAAAGATGATAAAATTGTGGCTCATTTCCTGACATTCATCGGAAAAGAAGCGTACAGCTTATTAAAAACTTTGGCATATCCAGAAAAACCTATCTCAATTCCCTATGCAATGCTTAAGGAGTTATTATTAAATCATGTAAAGTGCCCTGGTTTTGAATGCCGTGAAAGGGCGAAATTTCATAAGATGATTCGTCAAAATGACCAAAAGGTTAAGGAATTCATTCTTGAATTGCAGAAACAAGCTGTAATATGTAATTTCGGTGATCAACTTAATGTGCAGCTGAGAGACCGATTAATTGCAGGAATTAACATACCTAGTTTGGAAAGAGAGCTGTTAAGAATGTCAAACTGCTCCTTTCAAGATGTTAGAACTGCGTGCATTAACTGCGAGGCGTTGAATGAACTTGATATTCAGTCGATGAAGATTTCCAATACTTTGATTAGTTGTCATGATGAAAAACAATCTCAGGGTCAATCAAAATTGTGTTCGTTTAACAGAGGTTCCTATTCTCTTGTAAATATGAACGGTGTTTCAATAAAGAATTACAAAGGAAATCACAAAGGTGAGACCAAGTTTGGCAAATGTTTATCATGTGGAAAACTTCATTCTCGTAATTCATGTGCATTTCGCAATGCTAAATGTTTTAGATGTGGTAAGATAGGACACATTCAAACAGTATGCAAAGCTACTGTTCATTTTGCCTCAAGTAGTACTAAAGCTTGTAATTTAGATTCCAATAATCCAACTGATCCTAATGATCATTTATCTTTGACTACCATTTCGAAAGGTAATGCTCATATTCAAAAGCGACTATATACATCACTTGGTTCATTTCATGACTTTATTGTGGACACAGGCAGTATAGAGTCCATTATTTCATTCAAGAACTTGAAATCGTTAGATCCGAACGTTGTGGTACGACCCACTGAAGTATCAATATTGGAGATTACTGGGCACAGACTGCCTATACGAGGATGTTGTGAATTGCTAATAAGAGATGATAATTCCTCATACATACCTTGTGAATTTTTAGTTAGCGAAACAGGACTGTCAATACTGGGTTTAAAGAATTTGAAAAGACTTAAAGTGGAGTTTTCTTTCCTAGTTTCTAAAGAAAATTCTGAGGCTTTACTTAGAGATTTGATAGCCACGTGTGCTAAGAGCAGTGGAGGTATGAAAACGGTTCAGCACAGAAGTGCCAAACGAATTCAACATGTTGACTACATTTCTCTACAGTCATTACAAGATAAACCTGTCAATACTCCAGACTGTTTGTTGGTGCAGCCTTTACCAGTGAAAAGTCCAGATCTCATTAGAGAAACTCGTAGAAACTTTGGATGTATAATTAATGCTATACGGAAAGGTTGGAATGCTAATCTGAAACGTAGATTCCCTATCTATTTTTCAAAGCGGGATGAGCTATCCACTACTCCTGATAGTATTTTGTGTTTAAATGATCGGGTTGTTATTCCTCCTTCATTGCGTAAAGCTGTCCTGGAAGATATTCATATTGGACATTTAGGTGTTGAGAAAATGAAGTCTTTGGCAAGGCTCACGTGTTGGTGGCCAGAAATAAATGCAGATATTTGTCGTACAGCAAACAATTGCGAAAAGTGTCATAAGCTGAAAAATCAGCATTCGAAGTGGATTGATCCTATTGCCGCCTCAACATTTAATGAGCTGGAGAGGGGAGTAGATACCTTTCTACTGCAATATAGAAATGCCAGACATTTGGTGACGAAAGAGACTCCATCAAAACTATTAAAAGGAAGAATTCTTCGGTCGAATATGAGATGTTTGGAGTCTGCAGAAGTTACATATTATCGTGGCAATGATCTTCGACCATCCACGGGGATCGTTCTGAAGAATGTCGGGAAATCTATGGTGCGACTTCTAGATATCAATGACTTAAGTACATACAATCGACATGTTGATCAAATACAATTCCAGGAACCAGGTGAGTCTGTTTCAATTTCGGTTGTTAATTCTAATACTGATGAGAGCATTCTAGATAATACAGAGACTTTATCCAATACACTGTCGGACAGACACAGGATGAATTTGAGAAGAAGACGTACAATTGATTACAGACACTTGGATTCCAATTTAAGCTGTGGCGGATGTGGTGTTTGAATGAACTAGTAACTTCTTGTTGTTGTTGAATACTTGATTTCGAATTCTAAACACAGTACATTCGTTTTCGCTAATCCCGTAGTTCTTGATTCACATACTTCTAATCATCATAGTTACGTAACTATCTCACAAGATACATTAGCTTCTTTAGATAAAAAAGCGTTTCATGTAGAACTGTAGATAATGCTTCAGACTCTGCAATTTGCAGTATGATAGTTCGCGCGAGTTACGACGGCTGCGTTGCGACGATTAAATGCCGGCTGCGAACCATTCAAGTTAAATTCAGGTTTGCATAAAACAAGAAGAGATGATCTAATTGTATAACGATATTCATGTCGAGAGCTGTTAGATAATAAATTTACAAGCTCATATGTAAAGTAACCAAATCTTCGCCAGTTATCCAGTCCAATATTTAAGGAGTATTATGAGATGCTGAAAACAGGAATAAAGAGAAAAGTGTGAGCAGCAAAACAGAAAATATCCTTGAATAAATATGAGTCATGACTGAGCATATGCTTTTTCGTAAAAACAGAGGTGTGACTGCACAGACCATCCTTTTACTGTATTGGAACATTAACTGCACACCCGTATTTAGGCAGATAAATGAAGACAAGACACCATTAAGGTAACGAACTGGCGTGTATTATCATGTATTAAGTATACTGAAAAGAACTAAATTGTTAGAAATAATGTTGATTCGCAGAATACAATGATGAACGCACAGTGATCTGACGCTTCGATGATATTTAATTAATCGTTTTTTTAGTGTTGTAGCGCAACAAGTCACGACTGTGCTCCTATTCAGCATAACTCTCCAGATCTGCCTGTCATAGGATTTCTTGTTAGGAAGTGAGACCAGTTCAATGTTATAATCATGGGTAGTAGACGTGGGTGACTTGGAAAAGCAACTACAATATCATTGATTAGTTATGTGCTGCTATATCGTAAGGGGAGTAGGCAGACACAATGTTCTGCCTCACAGATACGATAACTTGACGGATACATTGTTAAGTCCAAGTTTTGCTCCTTCCAGTTATTGAAGTACAGTATGTCGATCTATTTGCAATTCACGAACCCAAATTAACAACAGAACGAAACTCCAAAGTTAGGTAACAAAGTTTATTCGCAATTCACAAATAGTCGACCAAAATGTCGTTCTAACAACAATAATTATAATAACTACAAAAACCTTCAATTTTATAGGTTCCTGGAGCAAAAACTCCCAATTAGCAAACCAAGACAAACAGAAACCAAAATGTTCGAAAATAATAAATCAAACAAGTTCATAAGTTAAGTAAAACAAATATACCCAAGAAACACAGTGAAATTAATGATATTTATATAAAGGTTTTAATCAGCCAAATGTCTTCATTTCTCCCGTAACATACATCTTTGAATAAAACACTAAACGTGTGATCACTCAGACCTTTATAGTACATAAGAAGGGAAACAGCAACTAACACACCACAAATGAGATACAGGGACGTTAAAAGAAATTCACTAATTTCATTTAGTGCTCTACTATCAGCGAGGCGTTTATCGGAAAGTAGGACTGCCTTGGATAATGAAAAGTGGGACTAAAACTGATAAATGTTCGGAATGAATAGTTTTCCGACTAAACCATTCCGTCTGTTGAAGGGTCATAATGTAGCTAAAGATGAACTGCTCCCATCGAGGGTAACCTTAGACTCGGCGCAAGTTATTGAAGGAATCCTCCCAACATTTCGGAGATCTTCGATTAGACTGTTCCACATAATCCGAGTCAGGCACGACAATCATACTCAGTACGAACAGCTGCTAGAACATCAGTATACAGCACGCCTCAGCTGGATGATGATTAGTCAGTTACAACTGAGAACTTTGTACATAGATGCAGGTATACAGTTAGTATTCTAATGAAAAAAAACGTCTGAGTAAGCATACCTTTGTTTTATCCAGAAACGTATGTTCTCAGTCATTGTTCGTCTTTGAACAAGAATATTTTCTATTCTGCTCCTCGCCCCGTTCTCTCTATTTCTCTTTTTCAGCACCTTATTCCAATACTTATGTATTAGTCTGGATATTTGACGAAGACTTGGTTACCTTACCCAAGGGCAAATTTACCTCATCAACTCTTGTTATATGCAGACCTGGCTCTACCTTGCATTGTTTCACGGTCATTAAGAAGCTCGTCGTAACGCAACCGTCGTAACTCGCGCCAATTATTCGCCTTGTACATTGCAAAATTATCTTTAATTTTATGTGAAAACGTTAAGCCATCTAAATGGAGCCAATGTATCTTATGAAATATTTCAGTAACTGTACATAGTTTTAAAAGAAATACGTTGCTAATATTAATATTTTGATCTTGCCAGTAAATTGGCATGCCTCTTGTAACATGTTCGTTATTTCAGAGTAAATTATTATTATTATTATTATTACTATTATTATATAAATACATCAGTCCGGGTCGCCATACCACATTAGTGCGGAATCGCAATTATGAACTCAAATCCAATAGTAGTAAAGACAATAGAAATATCGGGGGTTATGGAGAAGATTAGGGTTCCAAGACATTACACAAGAAGTATAATTCTCTGAAATAAATTTAAAAAGCAAAAGATAGAGGTGATGTGGATTTGAGAGAACACAAAATGTGGATGCGCCATCCCCAGTACAAATGATTTTGCGCTATGGAGTTCAGGGATTCTAACCATCAATCACAAACATCTCGCGGACTCTAGCCAGGTAGTCTGCACATGTCGACTTGGCTCAGTCCACTTGCCAGTGATCTCATGGATTTGTGCCATGCTGCGGCTTAGCCGCCGCTAGGTTTATTCCAACCTACTCTTACTCCACAAAATGTCGCTTTCCGAGGCAGTCGGTGGTTGGGCATTCGTAGTACATTTCTCAAACACCTCAACCAATGAGTGAAGCTCACGGACATTAAAATGGTTTGAATTATTTGAATTATTTTTTCTGGTTAGCGCTTTTTTGGCAAGTTAGTTTTCGACGGAATGGGGTCGCCAACTACATGTCCAACCCTCCTCCTTTACCCGGGCTTGGGACCGGCAGTAGCCCCGAAGGTTCTACTGGCGGACATGACATGCACTAATTCCGGTGGCTATCACGTGGCATAGGTCCTCACAAAAACATGGCAATTGGCGTTTACCTGCAGCCTCGTCTGTTACGTCTCACAATTATCGGTTCTTCGCACCTGATGGCTGTGAACTTTGGAGCCCGAGAAGGCCTGACTGGGATGCTTCAGGCTTGACATAAAGTGATCCTTCTAACCATACTAGATGTCGCGACCATCGATCCAGACCACTAGGACAACAACAAGACCGTCATATAAAGAGCGGATTAATGTCGGTTCATCAGGATCAACAACCCACGTATGAGGCTCGAAAGTCATGATTTCGTTCGTCGTAGGACAACCTATGTAGCTAGCGCAGACCATTATATTGTACTTTGCGGTGTCTAAAACATTATATAGAGCTTTGTATGAAAAATATTAGCGCTTAATAGAAAGCCAGCATATGATGAAAAATATTCATTAAACTGAACAAGCTCTTACAGTAAATGTGTTAGCACTTTTACCATTTTTATCTTGCCTGTAAACTGGTATGTCTTTTATTTGAGAGTAAATCTTATTTTAATTATTATGACTCAAAAAGATGAGTTTCTAAAGTGATTTGGCACAGCCATTAAACATCGCTGAGAGATTCGGCGAGTTTGTACGCCACTAGATGGCCTGTGGAAGGAAAATACTCAAACTTCGACTACTTGTTAACATATGATCAGCCTCGGGTCAAACTTCTCCATGTCCACACACGAATGGGAATTAATGACCACGGCATACTCTTGTTTAACATGGTCATTAATAAAACACTCAAGCAGGAAGAAAACAAGCCCTACCTTTTCTACACTAGGGAAAACTACACGACATTGAGTGATGATCATCTAGATCACCCATGGCAATAGGAATGGTGGAGGCTAACAGTAGATGACTGAAAAGAGGTTTGAGACATCATCGTGAATGATGATCTAAACCTAGGTCATACCACACACCTAAAAAGAGGATATTATGGGTTAAGAGCGACAACAGTTGCTACAGACGAAACCGAGGGCTTGGCTAGAGTGAAAGGTCTGTGCAAGGGATTCCGGACGTAGTTCTAACTTGGCACTGAGAAACAGATTCTATGACAAAGTACGAAGTGATGGGAAAAACTTCCAAACGACGGTTGCCGCCGAAATTCAGATAAACTCTAAGCATCTATTTAGGTTCATGACAAAAAGAAAACCTATGCACCAGGGTGTTTGAGCCCTCAAAGCTTTAAATGGCGAAGGTCTTACCAACCCTGAGATAGCTGAGATCTGTAACACTAACTTCAGTAACCAGTTAAACCACGTACTCACAATTTCAGATTACTACTCATACCTAGGGCGAGCTAACGGCTTAGGGAACATTAGACCTAATGATGACCTAGTCCTGAGAAAATTGAAACCCCTGCGTTCAAGAAAGTCATCAGGATGTAACAATATTCATCCCATAGCCTTGGAACAATGTGCAGAAGCCCTCTGTTCACCGATATGTGGCCTGTTCAGGAATTCACTGGAGTCACCCAAACTCCCAACTGGTTAGAAACAAGCTGCTCTTTCCCCAATCTTCAAAGGAAGAGATAGGAAGGACCCAGACTGTTACAGACCGGTCACATTACTAACAATACTATCAAAGGTAATGGAAGGGCTGGTGAACGAACAAATGAGTGAGTAAATGTATAGGAACAAAATACTCCATGACGCTCAATATAGGTTTCGGAAAGACATCTGCGCATCTAATATTCTAATAGCATGGGACAGATGGACATCCTGCTTGGACCGAAAAATACCGGTGTCCACACGATTTCTTGACTCGGGAAAAGCCTTCGACACAGTACCCCACACGCTCCTAATTGCGAAGTTTGCAGAAATGAGCTTCAATAACCCACTCATATCATGGCTAAGAAACTCTTCCCAGAATGGAAAGTTTCGCACCAAGATAAACTGAGTGCACGCAAGTTGGCGGACCTCAACTTTGGGAGATACCAAAATCTGGAGGTCCATAAGAAGCGGAGAGGATTCAAATGAGCTACAAAAGGACCTTACGTCTATTGAGGAATGGGCAGTGCAAAAAAGCGACTTGCACCCTAATTGGAAGTCAGTTCCCTAATGTCTCCTAGGAGCGCGATTTCGGTTTATTAACTACTGAGAGCCTCGACGCCAGTTCGAAATATATAGAGGACGCAGCCACGGTTAATGCAACCCGTAATTATTCTTAACGCTGTTTTAGACAAATGCTCGCATACACTTTGAGGTTCACAACGTCGTTGCACCCATTCTCCTTAAAAGAGACATAAATCTCTTGGATCGAGTGCAAAGATGAGAAACGAAATGGGTGATAGGGTTGAAGATAGACTCCAGCACTTTGGATTATTCTCCCTGAGTCACAGGGAAATCAAAGGTGATCTGATTATGACGTACAGCATATTAGGCACGCCAAATCATCACGACACGACCATCTTGCCGAAGCATCACCACCAATCCCCTCGAGGCAATCATCGAAAAATTGTGCATCAAAAATCGAAGACTCAGGTTCGTGCACACTTTTTCTCACTGGGGTCAATACAACGTGGGATACTCTCTCAGCCAAGTTGACCACATGCCCTCAGTGGTCAGCTTTAAGAAGAAACTTGATAAACACGTACTCACATACAGATTATCGTCTCCCTCGTGAACCAGCTGTGCCTGATGCAGTTCTTGAGACTTGCTTGTCATTATTATTGCCGTCTCCTCAAATCGATCACCTAATTTACCTTGCTTATTATCTCTGTTTCCTCTCCCTTGCCTCAAATTTGGTCCTTGCACAATCTTCACTACCAACTGATAAACCAAATTATCCATTTAGCTAATTAGTTCTGAAATCTTATTCGAATTAGAAATTTCTCCTTATTATTCTTCACACTGCAACTAACTGATCTCTGTCCTGGCAGCGTGATAGCTGCTGGTATCCAGAAACCTGACTGCCCTGAAACAAACGTAGTCATTCAAAGCACGCGACATACAAGTTCATATACGACTGACTAGAATTAGTGCAGTCGAGTGGCTAAACCCCCATCCATTGGGCACTACCAGAGACCTGGAATCGTACCGAAAGAACAAGAATCGAGCACAAAGAAAACAGATGGTTTATACCAGCTCGTGAAAGTTATATAGGATATTGGATACACTGTAACGCATTCGAAACCCCACTCTACCGACTTGTAGCTTCGACAATCAGTTTGTCTTAATCGTATATTTATGTTTTTTCTGATTGTTATCGATTGCTTTATATATTAAATACAAATACACTTTTTTCACCTGCTAAGTCGTCGGCTCACCTATTCTCATATCCTTTCGATCTCAAGAAAACCTGCTCCTCACACCCGCCTAAACACTTAAGTTACCTTCTGTCTGAAATCAAACTTACGAAAGGCCGAAGTTTCACCCTATTAATGTCTGTATTTTTGGTCTTACTAATGTATGAAGTAATTTCAAGCTAGATGGTGATTTCTACACATTTGAATCTCACCAGATAATTTCCCCCTTAAGAAAAATCAGCAATCTGATAAAGTTGTGCTTTGGCGTTAACATGTATGTGCTTCTTTGTTCTCTTTGATAGCGATGAAAACTACAATTATATTGTTGTACAAGTAATACCAACTTAGTTGGGTGTGAGTATTTACTTACAGATGGAGGATTGTAATATATTTAGTTATACTCTGTTGTCTATATGTATTGCTTTGGTGTCTGGCGCCCTCTGAATTCGTTTCAGAATTTATAAAGACTGGTAATTATACTTTAAACTTAACTTGGTTATGACAAGACCAACCTCATGAATGTGTCGCAGATCGCCTCAAACCATTCGCAAAAAAATTAGAAGATCTAGATGCATTTATTATCCAGCCGGAAAACACGCAGAGCAGTCTTCTTACATTTGCAGGTTCACTGTTCATTCATTTTAATTAATCCTTGAATAGGTAATGGATTTTTTGGTTGTTCTTTCCAAGAACACAATATACTGATTCATAATAATGGGTTTTTATCTCAAGAAATCAAAATACCTGCACTGATCACTCTGGATGTTCATGGATACGTTAATTTCAGTATGTAACTATAAGTGTTTTATTATGTCTTAGGAGCACTATTGCTAGATATCCGGGACGGTTTAATGCATAAAATGAGTTGTTTCAAGCATGTGGTAAGTAAGCCAATGAAGGCACATTTTTCACAATGAGTAGTTTAAAATTTTCAGTTCTTAGGAGTTAAAAAAGTAGGCTGACTTAAATTTAATAACCTCAAATCGATTTTAAATGTTCAGACTAACTATTAGATCACCAAATATTTATTTCGTTTGTTATCCTGTGAACTCAGATTTTGCTAATGAATATTTTACACATTTTTGAAACCATGAATCAATATTTTGTTATAGCAAGCTAAACTAAGTTTTTCTACTGTGTTTCGTCGGTTTAATTAACAAATCTTCGTAAAAGCCTTTTAAATAACAACAATATTCAAGTATCAGGGTTATTGAACTCAAGAGGACTTCGGGAGTACATAAAAGTAGTGTCCGAAGTTGAAGCACCGACCATAGCTGCTACCTTGTCGTGGTGGTCGGGTTTTTCTACCGTGATGACCCAACCGAGCTATATTACCTGGAACATATGTTCCTGTAGGTTCGTCCATACAAGGCAGGTCGATTGAAGAACGATCAGACTAAAAGCAGCTACTCAAGGTCTCAGGGCGGAGTCGTACTGCTGACTGCAGAGGGGTGTGACAGCAGTAACGTGTTTCCCTCAGACAACCAGTATCTGCAGCAATGCTGCCTTCTGACAAGGAAGGAAGGGTTAGAAAACGTCAACACTAAAAATTTCACACCTTATCCTATCTCACGGATTTACGTCTCCGTTGATAAGGCCTTTCAATCAATATCGGAGCTAACATTTCCAAAAACTCATAAAAAGGCCGTGTGTGACCGGCCTCAAGCAGCTGTCCCTTGGGCTCTGCGGTCACGCAAATGTGAGTGAGACTGTTTCGGAAAAGGATGGTCAGTCAGTCAGTCAGTTGCAACGTAGAACTTCCTATGTATGTACATAAGTTCATGTTGCCATACCACATTAGCACAGAGACGCAAACATCAAATCCAATCCCATAGTGATAAAGATAGTAGAGGTATTAGCAGTAATGGAGAAGACTAGGGTTTGAAGATATTATTCAAGAAGTATAATTCAGTGAGATAAGGTTAGAAAGACCAAGGTAAAGCTGCTGACCATTCCAGTCAGTCAGTTGCAACGTAGAACTTCGTACGTATGTACATAAGTTCATGTTGCCATACCACATTATTAGCACAGAGACGCAAATGTCAAATCAAATCCCATAGTGATAAAGATAGTAGAGGTATTAATGTTAATAAAGAAGACTAGGGTTCGAAGATATTATTCAAAAAATATAATTCAGTGAGATAAGGTTGGAAAGACAAAGGTAGAGGTGCTGGCTAATCCAGAAGATTAGGATTTGAGAGAGCTCGAAGAGTGGATGCACCTGCGCCATTGCAAACGATTTTGAGCCATGTCGTTCAAGGTCTCTAACCATTGATGACTTTCGTCTCGCGGACCCCAACCAGGTAGTCTACATCTACCAACATGACTCAGTCCACTAGTCAGTGACTTCATGGATTTGTGCCATGTTTTGGTCTGGCCGCCCCTAACTTTCTTCCAACCTACTCCTACACCACAAAACATAGCTCGTCGCGGCAGTCGGTGGTTAGGCATACGTAACACATGTCCCAACCACCTCAACTGATGAAGTTTCACCACTTCATCTATTGATTTGCCATCCTTACGACAGCATTGCTTACTCGGCTGTCCCACGATATACGAGCAATGCTTCTTAAACATCTATGATCGAATACTAGTAACCTACGAACATCTTCTACTCTTAACGGCCATGTTTCACAACCATATAAGAGAACGGAACGAACTGCTGCGCAGTACACCCGTCCTTTGGTTAGCGAACGGGTATCACGCCTACGCCATAAGTGACGCAGGTTGGCAAAAGCCAATCGAGGTTTCTGTATCCGAGCTGAGATTTCGTCAGTCACCAGACCGTCAGCACTGATGAGAATCCCCAGATAAGTGAAGTGATCTACACGCTCGACTACTTCACTCCCTATCACTAGTTCAGGTGCCAATGCAACCCAGTCTTGAAGCAACATTTTGCATTTCGAGGAGGAAAACCGCATCCCAAACATGCTCGCATTGTTGCTTATGGTAGTCAGAAGACTCTGCACTTTGTCAGCTTCTTCACCGAATAGAACTATGTCATCGGCATATTCTAGATCAGTAAGCGACTTTCCTGGTAGAAGGTCAACCCCTGAAAAATCTGACGAGCTTAATGTTAACTCTAAGAGGATGTCTACGACAAAGTTAAACAGGAATGGAGAGAGTGGACAGCCCTGACGGACACCACTTGATGTAGAAATTCAGATGACAGTTTGCCATATGCTCTCACCCGACCAGTGGTGTTCGAGTAGAGTGCTTGTATAAGGTTAATGTACTTGTTTGGTACACCTTTCAATGACAGACACTGCCACAGAGCCTCACGATCCACTGAGTCGAATGCCACCTTAAGGTCCAGGAACACGACTATTGTCGGACGTCTAAATGTGTGTCTGTGTTCCAGGACCTGTCGTAGTGTGAAAATGTAGTCTATACAACCACGTCCAGGTCGAAAACCAGACTGGTTTTCTCGAGTCTGCTCTTCACGAGCTCTAGTTAGACGTCTAAGTATAATCGAGGCTAACAATTTAGAAACTATATTAGTTAGACTTATTCCCCTGTGATTGTCACAAGAATACTTTTGTCCTTTCTTGTAGATTGGGACAATTAGCGACTGAGACCAGTCAGATGGGATTATGTCCATTTCCTAGGATCTCGGCCAGTCTAACCGTTAAAACTGGACCACCATCCTTAAACATCTCAGGGGTAAGCCTATCGGGACCTGCCGCTCTACCTCCCCTTAGATTTCCTATAGCTTTCTCAACTTCATGTAAACTGGGAGGACTTAAATCGATTTGCCATTCAGGATGACTGGAGATTGTGGGCAACCAAAGAGTGGCTCGTGGCCAGTTGAACTGATCCCTAAACTGTTCTGCCCATCGGTCCAGCCTCCTAGATTGAGAATAGATAATAAGACCATCCTTTTCCGAGATAGTCTCACTCACATTCGGGTTCCTAATACCGGTTTCTTTAATAAGGCGGAAAAGTTGTCTAGTGTTGCCTATCGCCGCTGCCTTTTCCATCGCTTTTGCTTTCGCCACCCACCACTGTTCACGGTCGTTACGTAGGCTTTTTATAAGTCTGCGCCTAAGCTGACTACGCTCTTCATCATGTTCAGAGTCAGGTGGGATGCGTTTTCGAGCATCCGTCAGTTCGGTGGATGCGACTGAAATCCACTGCTTCATCCTAGCCTTGTGGTTTACCTTGCTAGCAGATACCATTGCTGTTTCCACAGCTTTCTTGATATGATTCCAACCTGCTTCAGGATGGGAATCACTTGCATGGCCGCCTAACTGTTTTTCTAGTTCCTCCTGAAATATTTTCTTAGCTTGATTATCATCAAGTAAAGCCCTAAGAGGCTTCCTTACGGAGTCTTTCCTACGTCCAGCAAGCTTCAAACAAATACGTGCTCGCACTAGGGCATGATCTGAATCTAAACATGTGCCCCAGAACGAGCGACAGTCCTCTATCGAACCCCTCCATCGGTGGCTGATGGCGATGTGATCTAGTTGTGTCCAACGTTGAGACGACTTCGGGGGTCGCCAGGTCAAAAGGTGTTTTTCCTTATGCTTAAAATTAGTGTTTGCTAGAAATAGTTGGTTATCTGAGCACAGTTGCAACAGACGGTCGCCATTGTCTGTTCTTTGAGCCGCGAGACCGCAACATCCACCTAGGTGTCTTTCATTTTCACTTAGTCTACCTACTTGTGCATTGAAGTCACCAGCCATTATAACTATATCAGAGCGCTTAACTTTTTGGAGGAGGTCCGAAAGCTTTCTGTAAAACTCATCTTTTACATCATCTGGGCTGCAGTCAGTGGGGGCGTAGGCTGATATGACGAAGAGGCAACGGCGAGTGTCCCTATCTTTCCGAGTCCTTACTGTCCCGTTCAGTCGGACAGCGCACAAGCGACTATCTACAGGGATCCAGTCAAGGAGAGATTGTTCTGCCCTACGACTCAATTCTATACCTACACCGGCGAGGCCCCTAGAAGCAGCATCAGGGCTACCGGATACACGAAGGGTGAATCGAGCTGCTTCTTTATCTTGACATGGTGAGGTCAAATGAGTGATGCTACTGGGATCCTGTATGCGCGTTTCCGAGACGCAGCACGCATCGATGGAACGAGATTCTAAAGTCCTAGCTAATGATGCCTGTTGCCCTATTTGACACAATGTCCGTACATTGAATGCTCCAACATGTAGTTTGTAACGAGGTTTAAGGAGACCAGGAACGACGTTTCGCAAACCCGCATCGTTTGCATAAGCTGTGCACTGTAATAAATGAATGTGAGAAGAGTTAGTTGTGGAGATAAGAGAGGTATTAGGGAATGTAGGAAGGATTTGATTTTGAACAATTTGGTCTCGTGTGTTGTTGCGGGTATGAGGGCGGTTATCACTTCCCGGCTGCCCACACCGTGGAAGGTTGTTTCTTGACGAACCTGAAAAGGAAGATGGATTAGTGTTGGTGCGTGACCGCAGAGTCCAAGGGACAACTGCTTGAGGCCGGTCACGCACGGCCTTTTTATGAAACGTTTGAGGATTAGCTCCGTTCTTAAAGGCCCTTAGTGGGCACCCTTACCCAAGGAGACGGAAATCCGTGAGGTAGGGGAGGTGTGACATTTTTAGGACCGACCTTTTCTAACCCTTCCTTCCTTGTGAGAAGGCAGCATCGCTGCAGATGCTGGTTGTCCGAGGGAAACACGTTACTGCTGTCACACCCCTCTGCAGTCAGCAGTACGACTTCGCCCTCAGACCTTGGGTAGCTGCTTTTAGTCTCATCGTTCTCCAATCGACCTGCCTGGCATGGTAGGACCTGCAGGAACATGTGTTCCAGCCAGTATAGCTCGGTTGGGTCATCACGATAGGCAAGCCCGACCACCACGTCAAGGTAGCAGCTTCGGTCGGGACCATTCCAGCAGATTAGGATTTGAGAGAGCTCAACGAATGGATGCACCTGCGCCATTGCAAACGATTTTGAGCCATGTCGTTCAAGGTCTCTAACCATTGGTGACTTTCGTCTCGCGGACCCCAATCACGTAGCCTACATCTACCAACATGACTCAGTCCACTTGTCAGTGACTTCATGGATTTGTGCCATGTTTTGGTCTGGCCGCTCCTAGCTTTCTTCCAACCTACTCCTACACCACAAAACATAGCTCGTCGAGGCAGTCGTTGTTTAGGCATAGGCAGCACATGTCCAAACGACCTCAACTGATGAAGTTTCAGCACTACATCTATTGATCTGCCATCCTTACCTAGAACTCGTTTCCTAACGATAGCATTGCTTACTCGGTCATCCCAGGATACTCGAGCAATGCTTCTTAAACCTCTAAGATCGAATACTAGTAACCTACGAACATCTACTCTTAACGGTCATGTTTCGCATCCGTAGTAGGACAGAGCGAACTGCTGAGCAGTACACTTGTCCTTTGTTTAACAATCGGATATCTCACCTACGCCATAAGTGACGCAAGTTGGCAAAAGCCAATCGTAGTTTCTGTATCCGTGCTGAGATTTCATCAGTCACCAGGCCATCAGCAATGAGAGCCTACCGAGATAAGTGAAGCGATCAACACGCTCGACTGCTTCACTACCTATCACTAGTTCAGGTGCCGATGCAACCCAATCTTGAAACAACATTTTGCATTTCGAGGGGGAGAACCGCATCCCGAACATGCTTGGATTGTTGCTTAGGGTGGTCAGAAGACTCTGCACTTTGTCAGCGGCTTCACCAAGTAGGACAATGTCATCGGCATATTCTAGATCAGTAGGCGACTTTCCTGGTAGAAGGTCAACGCCTGAAAAATCTGACGAGCTTAATGTTAACTCTAAGAGGATGTCTACGACAAAGTTAAACAGGAATGGAGAGAGTGGACAGCCCTGACGGACACCACTTGATGTAGAAATTCAGATGACAGTTCGCCATAAGCTCTCAGTCGGTCAGTGGTGTTCGAGTAGAGTGCTTGTAAAAGGTTAATGTACTTGTTTGGTACACCTTTCAATGACAGACACTGCCACAGAACCTTACGATCCGCTGAGTCGAATGCCACCTTAAGGTCCAGGAAGACAACTATTGTAGGACGCCTGGATGTGTGTCTGTGTTCCAGGACCTGTCGTAGTGTGAAAATGTAGTCCATACAACCACGTCCAGGTCGAAAACCAGACTGGTTTTCTCGAGTCTGCTCTTCACGAGCTCTAGTTAGACGTCTAAGTATAATCGAGGCTAACAATTTAGAAACTATATTAGTTAGACTTATTCCCCTGTGATTGTCACAAGAATACTTTTGTCCTTTCTTGTAGATTGGGACAATCAGTGATTGAGACCAGTCGGATGGGATTACGTCCAGTTCCCAGATTCTACCTAAGATTTCAGTCAACCTAGCTGCTGAAACTGGACCACCATCCTCAAACATCTCAGGGGTCAGTCTATCAGAACCTGCAGCTCGCCCTTGCTTCAGATTTCCTATAGCTTTCTCAACTTCATAAAGACTAGGGGGACTTACGTCGATTTGTCATTCAGGATGACTGGAGATCGTGGGTACCCGAAGAGTGGCTTGAGGGCAGTTGAACTGATCCCTAGTGTTCTGCCCATCGGTCCAGTCTCCTGGATTGAGAATGGATAATAAGACCATCCTTTTCCTAATGCTGCTTCCAGGGGCCTCGCTGGTGTAGGTATAGCATTGAGTCGTAGGGCAGAACTAGCGCTCCTACACTGGATCCCAGTAGATAGTCGCTCGTGCGCTGTCCGACTGAACGGGACAGTAAGGACTCGGAAAGTTAGGGACACTCGTCGTAGCCTCTTCGTCATATCAGCCTAAGCCCCCACTGACTGCAGTTCAGACGAGGTTAAAGATGAGTTTTACAGAAAGCTTTCGGAACTCCTCCAAAAAGCTAGGCGATCTGATATAGTATTATTGGCTGGTGACTTCAATGCTCAAGTAGGTAGACTAAGTGAAAATGAAAGACATCTAGGTTGATGTTATGGTCTTAATGATAATAAAGCTTAGAATATATTTCATGAGCAACTAGAAATACAGTTAGGTAACCGTGTGGGTGATTCCCATCCGGAGGCAGGTTGGTATGATATCGAAAAGGCTGTTGAAAAAGCAGTGGTATCTGCTAGCAAGGTAAACCATAAGGCTAGGATGAAGCCGTGGATTTCAGTAGCATCCACCGAACTGATAGGTGCTCAAAAACTCATTCTGCCAGGCTCTGGAACATGACGATGAGCAGAGTCAGAATAAGTGCAGGCGGATAAAAAGCCTACGCAGTGATCGCGAGCAGTGGTGGGTAAAGAAAGTAAGAGCTATGGTAAAGGCAGCAGCGATAGGTAACAGTGGACAGTTGTCCCACTTTATCAAAGAAACTGGTATTAGTAACCCATCTGTTAGCGAAACTATCTCAGAAAAAGATGGGCTTTTTATTTGTTCTCAACCCAGGAGATTGGGTGGATGGACAGAACACTATGGAGATCAATTCAACTTGCCTTCAGCCACTCTTTCGTTGCTCACGATCCCCAGTCATCCTGAATGGCGAACCGATGTCTTCCTAGTCTTTATGTAGTTGAGAAAGCTATAGGAAATATAAAGTAAGGTAGAGCTGTAGGCTCTGATATGCTCACTCCTGAGATTTTCAAAGATGGTGGTCTAGTTTTAACAGTTGTATTGACTGAGATCTTAGGTAGAACCTGGGAAGTGGGAGTGGTCTCAATCCTCTTGTGACAATCACAGAGGAATGAGTCTAACTAATATAGTATCTAAAATATTGGGCTCAATAATACTCCGACGCTTAACGAAATCTCGTGAAGAGCAGACTAGAGAAAACCAATCTGGTTTTCGACCTGGACGTGGATGTATAGAACAAATATTCACACAACGTCAGGTCCTAGAACAAAATGCGTCTCTGTGCTAATGTGGTATGGTAACCAGAACTGATGTACGTGTGTACGAAGTTCTAGGTTGTAACTGACTGACTTGCCGAAATGCCCTCATACCCGACAGTAGCTTCTACCTTGACGCTGTGGGCGGGCTTGCCTATCGTGATGACCCAACCGAGCTATATTACCCGGAACATCTTTCTGTAGGTTCTACTATGCCATGCAGGTCGATTGGAGAACGATCAGACTAAACGCAGCTACTCAATGTCTCAGGGCGAAGTCGTACTGCTGACTGCGAGGGGTGTGACAGCAGTAAGGTGTTTTCCTCGGACAACCAGTATCTGCAGCGATGCTGCCTTCTCACAAGGAAGGAAGGGTTAGAAAAGGTCAACCCTAAAAATGTCACACATCATCTTATCCCACGGATCTCCGTCTCCGGTCTTAGTACCGCACGTCCGTTTCTCATCGTCTCACTGTTGTAAAAAAGACGCAATGCCACACTAGCTGCTGATCAAAATCGGTCCATACATCTTCTATTCTTCCAGGATCATGGGTCTCATTCTACCATTATGAAATCAAGTTACTCCGATTCTCCTTGATGAATCCATCGTACCCATCAAATCGGTCTCAGTACCGGACGTCCGTTTCTCATCCTCTCACTGTTGTAAAAACTTAACCGGTTAAGGGAATAAATAGTACTCCTCTGACTCAGACTGTAAACGCGTATAAGAGGATTTTGAAAGTAAAAGTAGACCCACCGAGCCTTTTGGAACTAAGGTGTTTTTGGAAATGCCTATGTATATACTGTAAATTTAATATCAATACTGGTACTTGAACGAGGTCGATTTGCTAAACCGATTGATAGAATAATTTTTATTGTCGTCCTAAAATTCAGTGTTTTCTCTTTTATAAATCTTATTTGCCGTTATTATTACTGCTATCACTATCGTGAAGCCATCCATCTGCTGAATGTACACCCGCTTATATTTTAAAATCATATGACACTGGACCATAGATTATTTTTTCTATCTCTCACACACGTTTACTTATCTACAATCTGATCGATAAAAGATTTCAATGAAAACAAAGAATTCTTGACGTATCCTACTAATTTTCATCATACACGTGTGTGTGTGTGTGTGTGTGGATTTTGCTACATCCATTCTCGTTTTTGAATGCCACAAAGTATTTCTCGATGATTGGTGCAAAAATTGGCTCATCGACTTCCATAATTAGTATTTTTAATATTGACAAACAAGGAGTAATTAAAATCGATATTGTGCAGATTTCAATTTATCTTTGATTGTTCCAACACTGGTATTCATATCATTCATTATGTTTTATTTTTTCAAGTAAGATTTAGGATTTATATGCTCGATACGTTTTTCTTATATTATTATTTTAGGAAAATTCTGAGTAAATAAATAAGATTATTGACCCTTATTTTAAATCCATTCATTCTTGTGTGTGGATTAATCATATCATCTCTTATAATTTGGGCCAGTGGTTACGACAGTCAAACGTAACTTTTCTTTATCATATAGGGAGAAATTGTTATAGTGATCCCAATAAATAATAAAAGTTGTTTGAAACATTCTCTGCGTGACCGGCCTCAAGCAGTTGTACCTTGGTTTCTGAGACCACGCTCCCAGGTCGCTAACTTGATTTGATTTTCAGGTTCGTCAAGAAGCACCCTTCGACGGTGTGGGCATCCGAGAAGTGATGTCCGCCTTCATACTCGTAACAGCACACGAGACCGAATTGGTCACAGTCAAATTCTTCCCACACCTCCTAATAACTCTCTTATCTCCACAATTAACCATTCTTACGTTGCTTTATCACCTCGCGCTGCCGATGCAGCCGATTCGATTACACGATAAGTTATTCCTGGTCTCCTGAATCCACTCTCTAAACCACACGTTGGAGCTTTCAATGCTCGGACCTTGTTCTAAATAAGGACAAGAAGCTTCCTTAGCTAGGACTCTAGAGTCTTATGCCATCTATGTATGTTGCGTATCTGAGACCAGTCATTCATTTGACCTCACCTTTCCAATACAAGAAACTGTCGCGACATAGGCTTTGTGTATCTGGGAGTCCCACTGCTACTATCCGTCGCCTCGCTGGTGTAGATATAGCACTGAATTTTAAAATAGGACTAACTCTCTAATATCGAATTCCAATAAACAGTCGCTTGTACGCTGTCCGACTGAACGGGACAGTAAGAATTCGAAAAGATAGGGACACTCGCCGTTGCCTCTTCATTGTCTCTGCCTACGCTCTGACTGATTGCAGTCCAGGTGTGGTAAAACGTGAATTTTACAGAAAGCTTTCCAACCTTCTTCAAAAGGCCAAGCGTTTGTATGTAGTAGTAGTGGCTGGTGCCTTCAATGCTCACGTAGCGCGGCTAATTGGATAGATGATGACCAGAACAAAGGCACACGTTCAGACATCCCACAAAAGTGGTATTCCTCGACCTTATGGCGGCATTTAACTGTCGATCTTGAGGTTTTATGGCAGTCTGTCATTAAAAGGTGTACCAAAGAAATACACTAACCTTATACAAGATCTCTACTCTACCACTACAGGTCGAATTAAAGCTCATAGCGAACTTTCATCCGAACTGATTACTTCAAGTAGTGTTCGTGAAGGTTGTCCACTCTCCCCATTCTTATTCAACTCTGTCATAGATACGTTTTTAGAGATGACACTATCTTCGTGTGAATTGTCTGGAGCCGAACTTTGAGCGGAGATTCGCTTGTTGAATTATAATATGCCGATGACGTAGTTCAACCTGGTAAAAACACACTGACAAAATGCTGTCTTTCTGACCACCCTAAGCAATAATGCAAACTTGTTCAGGATGCGGTTTTCCCCCTTGAAATGCAAGATGCTGCTTCAGGATTGCTTGCATCGGTACCTGAACTAGTGATAGGAAGTGAAGTAGTCGAACGTGTAGACCGCTTCACCTAACTTGGGAGTCTCATTAGTGCTGATGGCCTGTTGACTGGCGAAATCTCGGCATGGACACAGAAAGCTCGATTGGCTTTTGCCAACTTGCGTCATTTATGGCGTAAGCGAGACATCCGTTCGTTAACCGAAGGACGGGTTTGCTGTGCAGCACTTTTATTCGTCCTAATACACAAGTGTGAAAGATGGTCACCAAAAACAGTGGATATTCGTAGACTACTCGTATTCGACCATAGATTTCCTCGAAACATCACTCGTGTATCCTGGGACAATTAAGTGTGTTTTGATTGGGTTGGAGAAGTCTACTAGGTAAGGATGGCAAATCAGTTGAGGCGTTTGTGATTTGTGTTTCGAATGCCCAATCACCGACTGCCTCAGAAAGCGATGATGCCTGGTGTAGGGGTAAGCTGCAAGAAAACTAGGGGCGGCCAAACCAAAACAAGTTACAGATCCATGAAGCCATTGAAAGCTGGTGTAAACTGTGTAATTGGAGTCCGCCAGACAATTGTAACTGATTGTTAGAGACTTTGAATGACATGGCTCAAAGTCGTTTGCAATGGTGCGGATGCATCCATGGTTTGTCTTCTCTCAAAATTTAATCTTATGAACTCCCCATCACCTTTATCTTTCTCTTGTTAAGTTTATTTTACTGTGATATATTTCCTGAATCATATCTTTGATCTCTAAACTTTTCGACTACTGCTGATACTGCTACAACCTCTACTACTGTGGGATTTGCATTGACAATTCCATT
>OX103972.1:41077203-41461941 GCA_944470395.2 Schistosoma turkestanicum | reverse complement strand
CTCCCTTCACATCACGATGACGATTTCTCAAATGTTCGGGTAAATCGATTTTACGTAACTCATACTTTCAACCGTAGCCTATCGCGGATGAATTCTTCCTCCATTTTACTTTACCCATCTATACAAAATTATTCGTGTACATCCATAATAATATACTTATTCTTTTAATGTACCCTACCCTTAAATGAAGAACGGAAACTACTACCAACTTGTATCTTGTTTATAAACCTTACTGTTTCACATATTGAACTTCGGACTACTTCTGTCTTTAAAAATGCTTACCAACTATATAAAGTCTTATTAGTTCTGTTAGGTTTATTCAGTGACTTAACCAAGAACTTAGTTAACCGAATCCTCAAGCTATGACTTCGTATTATCTCTAGTCATCATTCACTGAATTTTGTGGGGATGTAGGAAATTGTTTCTCTATAGATGTATTTCATCTAGTATATTTTGGAAACGAAATATGACAACAGTTTCTCATCCAATTCATATCTGTATTTCAATGATTTATGATCGTTATACGTTCGAGCAAGTTGGTCGGAGCGATTCTTAAAGACTGTAATTACTAAACCATGGGTCAGTCGGATTTTTGTTGGTTTTAAACATTTTCAGGTTTGATGAACTCTTTTAAACACTATCTTCTGATTAACTGTTTTAGTGAATTTTCTTAAAACTACAAAATTTTCCAAAAAATAACAGTATGTTTGCCACTTATTCCGATCATCGTAGTTTCTCGTTGTAATGTAACTTCTGATACTCGTTGATCACTTATATGTAAAACATGCAGAACACGACTATCTTATTTCCGTATTTTTCAATTAAGCTACTGAAGTCAAATAAAGTAGTATAATGTTTCAAACAATTTTGAAAATTTAGCAGTTTGAAATTTAGGTTGGTAAAATTCCAAATTTTTTAAAAGTTAGATTTTCTATCTGATAACTCACTCACCAGATTTAATCATTTCAAATCCAACAACAGACGAGTATTAAGTGAAGTCTCACCATGTTACTAGATTATAATTATTGTGGTAGATAATTAATGATTTGAAATCAAACAGCCATACTTCACTAATTTCTATTATTTTTATTATGCATGCAACGATGTCTTAATGGTAAAGTCTTCAAACCTCAGTCATTAGGCTTCCGAATTGAATCCCACTCCATCGACGTCAATTTTGGCAGCTGACTAAAGTCTTTGGTCTCCACTAAAAGAATGACGAACACATAAACCCTCTACTCGGTTTATAGGCTACATGAAACTTTCTAAAAACCTCGAGTTTTTTTTGTAATTTTTTGACAATCAATGAAATTTTCTTCGTTTATATTGTTTTCGCAGAATTACTTCAGTTATCATTGTAATTTTGATCTATAGTTTAATCGTCCAGATTTGATTGTTCTGTTGAACAATATCGGCACAAACATCAGCTAGGAATGGGTTATCCTAATTTCTCTAATTATAATGGCTTTTCATGTTGTTATTGAGTTTAAATGGTTACTGTTGGCCTTTAACTTGTGTGAATATTTTCTTTGATTGTCTATCCCTTTGACCTGATTCTTGATCTTATATTTGTCCATGACTTTTCCGAAAGTTTGATAAATTGGGTCAATTTCGACGTTTATATTGATCGCCGACTGACCTGAGTATCGATGATTGAGTTGTGCGATTGTTTCATCGGATGAAGATCATCTGGTTTCTATATTTTCATAGATCCATATTGGTTTCAAGCTGATTTTTTTCATCATTTCAATCCATCTCTATACAGAACACAGTCATATACTTTTATTACTGGTATCCGGGTGTCTGGTCAACCAATACTCGTCACTGAGCACGATTTGCTTCAATTCAAATCAGATATTGGCCACCTGGCCAAAGAACGAACACGACTGGAATCGTTAATATCATCTGAGTTGGTATTTGCCTTGAGTTATCCCGAACGTGAATTACGTAAAGAGCATACTGAAGCTTGGAATTTCGTAAGTTTGTCCTAATAATAATAATAAGTTTGTAAAAATGTAAACAATTTTATAGTTTATATGATGAAAATAATTATCACATGTAGTTAGTATTGTGCCATCTAGTAATTTACCAACTATTAAGGCGATATTCTTTACTCAAATGAGTGTTCAGTTATGCATCTTGATGAATACATTTATTGGCAAATTTTTCTGTGACTATTTCTTTTCTTTTTACTTATGCATCATCCAGAAATTAAAATCGGAATCACAAACAAGCATAAATTAAATTATAATGATAGATTAGATCTCTTTTAAAGATCAGCAGTTCCTGTAGTATCTTTTCTTTTATTCGAATGGTTTAATTCGAAAAGTTTCGTTAAATAATAACTCTATTTTCATAAAGTCTATAAAACTCGACCGTAGCTGCTACGTTCACGTGGTGGTCGGACTTGCCTATCGTGATGACCCAACCAAGCTATATTGACTGGAACATATGTTCCTCAAGGTTCGACCATACCAGGCAGGTCGATTGGAGAGCGATCAGACTAAAAGCAGCTACTCAAGATCTGAGGGCTAAGTCGTACTGCTGACCGCAGATGGGTGTGACAGCAGTAAGGTGTTTCCCTCAGATAACCAGCATCTGCAGCGATGCTGCCTTCTCATAAGGAGGGAAGGGTTAGAAAACGTCGACCTTAAAAATGTAACACCTCACCCTAACTCACGGATTTCCATCTCCGGTGGTAAGGGTGCCCACTAAGGGGTTTCAAGAGTAACAAAACCTTTAATAAAAAGGCCGTGCGTCACCGGTCTCAAGCAGTTGTCCCTTGGGCTCTACGGTCACGCAACCAGGTCTCTAAGACTAACACTAATCTGACTTCATTTTCAGGTCCCTCAAAGAAACAACCTTCCATGGTGTGGGCAGCAGGAAAATGACTACCGCCCTCATACCCGTAACAGCACACGAGAGACCAAATTTTCCGTAATCAAATCCTTCCTACACCCACACGAGATATCCGTTTGCTAACTAAAGGACGAGTGTACTAAGCAGCAGTTCGCTCCGTCCTACTTTATGGCTGTGAAACATGGCTAGTGAAAGTAGAAGATATTCGTGGGTTACTGGTTTTCGATCATAGGTGTCTTCGAAGCACTGCTCGTATATCCTGGGACACCCGAGTGAGCAACGCTGTTATTAGGAAACGGGTGCTAGGTCAGAATGGCAGATCAATAGATGAAGTAATGAAACTTCATCAGTTGAGGTGGTTGGGACATGTGCTGCCTATGCCTAACCAACGATTGCCTCGACGAGCTCTGTTTTTGTAGTAGGTTGGAAGAAAGCTAGGGGCGGCCAAAGCAAAACATGGCAGAAATCCATGAAGTCATTGACAAGTGGACTGAGTCATGTCGGTAGTTGTCGACTACCTTGTTGGGTTCCGCGAGATGATAATAATCGTTGGTTAGAGACCCTGAATGACATGGCTCAAAACCGTTTGCAATGGCGCCGGTGCATTTATTCTTTGTGTTCTCTCAAATCCTAATCTTCTGGATTCTTCAACCCCTCTAGTTTTGACTTTCTTAACTCTTCTCATTGAATCATACTTCTTGAATAATATCTTCTGATCGTAACCTCTCCGATTATTTCTAATACCTTTACTACCTCTTCTACTATTATCTCTATTAATATACAGGGTATCGTCAATCAGTTTATTAAAACACATACATTGTCACGAACCGTAGGTAAATATAACATAGTTACCTTAAAAAGTATCAGAGGAAGTGCAGTGATTGTTTGTGAATTTGAAGTCCAGTTACGTTAAACACTGACCCTCCACTTTTGTTCACTGGTTCTGCAGTTATATTAGTTTCCGTAGCCAAATAATTAATCTAAATACCATGCATCAAATACTTTAAAAAACGAATATATAAAATCACAGTCGCTTGAAAATGTTGACATGATTATCCATGTACATACATGGCATTAGAATATCGATCATCAAATTAAATTGCGCTTCTATAGCAACGTAGCATACGAACAGGTCAAGACGATGTGAAATTTGTAGAAGACACTTCACGAAATATATATTCGTAGTCCAACCATCTATTTGCAATTGGAGCAGGTTATTGATTTTCTTCTCACTCTTTTTATGGTCTTCAAAATACTGTGACCACTTTGTGCACTTCGATTTCCTGACACCTCTCTCCGATCGTGACTTCCATGCGATAATACGCTGCATACTACTTATAAGCCACTTTGCCAGTAGCATCTACCGCAGCAAGAAACCTTTTTTAAAAGTAGATTAAAACCAGAGTTTTTAAGAAAGAGTATATAACAATGCTGAGTACTAAGCTCTCCTAATTGATTCTATGAAGATTGGCAAATAAATAAACGGTTTAACTCTCTCAATGTTAAATACGATTTGGTTTAGTTTAGTTAACTAGTTTACTTGAATAATGTAGTGGCTCCGTTAACATATACCATCAACCTTAAGTGAATTCGTATCAAAATGCAAATATTTCATCCTGTCATTAGATTTTTTAACACTGATGTTGTGAGATATCTCGCGAGGGATGCGTTTCTCACAAATCCATTCTAGGATTCAAACCAAGCAATTGAATCACACATAAAATCTCAAATCAAATGGTTTACTTATTAAACAGTAATATATTATCGATGATAACAAAGTAATGCTCTTTACAAACCCCAATTAGTGATTTTTACAAAACGTTTATATGCACCTAGATATGACCGCAAAAGTGACTGTTGTAGTATTTGTCACTTGCCGAATTGTACGATAAAGTGAGTAACAGCCGATAACATTTCCAACCTAGTAGTGATAACCAAGCAAATCAAAGCGAAAACTATACACATAAAATAAAGAAATTGTTACCCATAAACAACTGTTTAATGAGCATACAAGAAATAAAGATGAGTGTGTTAAACATCAAGAGAATACAATTAAAATTAAAGCTGGATCGAATGTCTCATTTATATGTGAATACCTTAGCTCAAATATGATTGGCAATAATTGGAAATTGTTCAGGCAAATCGTACGATAGCGAATGTTTTAACATTATTAGTGGTATTGGAGAGAATTCTGCTCATAAAAACCGATTCTAAAGAAAAATATAGATTACTGGAGAAAAAAAGGAAAACATTTTTGAAAGAAATCTTATTTTTAAAACTTACAGTATGAAAAAAGATGAAGAGTGAATACATTTGTGCCGTTCTAATCGGTTCTCTTCCATGTCCACTAATATCTCTCATTATTAGTTAGGATAATCGCTTTGACTCCAACAAGGTAATATACACCTACCTGCACAGCTCAATCCTACGTTCATAGACTAACACCACGATTTTGAATCACCGTTATCGTATGTTTTAGCTAAAAGTGTTACCTGACATAAAAAAGAAGCAGATTTCAGACTTATATGAAAAGACAGTTAATTTGCAGGTCGATAAAGAATTAATTCATCTACGTTATTTAGTAGGTTTTGGACCACTCTTTTTAACCTTTCAAACCATAGTTTATGACTACTATGCAGGTTTCAACTAGGAAGTCGAAAGTCATATACTACATCTTGACAGCGACACCAGGCGGGAGTAACTATGACTCTCTTAAGGTAGCCAAATGCCTCGTCATCTAATTGAATGGATATATTAGGTGGCTTGCATAAATGGAGCCTTTTTGGGGTTGTGGTGGCGGCTACCTATTCGTGGTCCTGCCAGGCAACGTGGCTTTGTTTACAGCGCTGCGGCTAAAAGCCGTTCCGAACGCTTAGGATGCTTTGCCTAGCATGGCCCAGAATAATGGCACATGTTCATGGTCACAAGGCGAGGGATCGAGTTGATTCATAGGTGCCCGAACGGGGTTACTGCTCGTGCTCGTGCTTTTTAGACGTCCACTTGTCTGCAGACCAATCTAGACAACATGTGCGTTCCCGTATGGGGCAGGGGTGATCGCAAAATTGGCATTTGTGAGAATCCTTGTGTTTCCTAAAAGGCAGCGGTGTACACGTGCATCAGGCTTGTTGGTTAACCATGAATATCACATGAACTGATTCAATGTTTTGATTTCCTTACCCCTCTTTTCACCCTATATCGCCCAACATTGACTGTTGAGGTTGGTGGTGTTAGACAAGCATGCATAAGTAACTTATTGGTCAAGACGTTCAACTTTCACCAAGATTTGTCCTCTGTATTTAATGACAAGTTAACCGACTTTGTTCCGTTCACTAGTTTAATGACAAACTGTAAAAAGGTTACTTTTTTTTTTAAGTACCCTTTTCAACGTTGTCATGCACTCATTTTTTTATTCGTTGCGAAATTAGAATTATGTGTTGATCAGGTTATAAAATTTTAAACAATGTGAACTTCCTACACTTCTATCGTTTGATTTAATTGTATACTTCATTCTCTTGTTTTGTCAGTTGTGGACATCAGGGATAACTATTAGTCATTCATATGCTCCTGGGGCTGTAAACGCTAAAGATATCAATACAACATTATATTACCTTGCATCAAATACTCCAGACTTATTGTCAACCCAACCATCACTGAACAATTCAGCAATAAATGAGTATCAAGTTCGATACAGAGATTATGATCGGTGTTTTCAAGGGACACATACTTTGTGAGTTTTTGAGAATTATTTTTCTCAGATGTGTTTTTTTCATAGTGCAGAAAAATCGTTGTTAGATATCTGATTTAGTGGTGGTGTTTGGTTCTCTGAGCTGGATGTTTTGGTTGTGGAGCTTTCATCGTTCTCCAGAACAACATCATCAGCACAAACTTAAGATAGTGGACAACCATCCACCAAAGACTAAAGAATCAATATTCGCCCTGGTAACCTATCCTGCACTTTTTAGGTGATGGTATGACAAAGTTACTGTGTTCATTATCATGCTAGATGTCAGTAGTGCGACGTTTGAGACTTGTGTGAGTGTTTTGATTTCATCTTGTGTATTTGATTAGTATATTGACGTCCTGATGTAGCCATAATGGCTCAGCATTCACTATAACATGTCTAGTTTAAGCTTTATCACCTGTTTTTCCACCATAAGATGGCATTTGAGCTGTCTGTCTTTTGCAGAAAAGCCTTATATGTTTAAATTTACTCAGCCTATCAAATAAACATCTTCGCAATTACGACATCACATCTTAAAATTGTAATATAGTATACACAGTGGTTGACAATAACTAGTTTACGTTTACTCCGGATTTTATCTCCCAATCACTTGATTGTCACGTTGCGCGTCTCAATCATCTTAATGTAATTATAGGCACATTAAAAATCTAGTCTATCTTTGAAAAATGCCTGTCTTATTTATGTACTGTATCTTAAGTAACTAAGGAAAAAATAAAACTTAATTTCATCACTACTCGGCATGCATTTTTGATTTCATACATATCATTTTTACAAGAATGATAATGTTCGTGCTATCGTCATGTAATTATTTTTTACCGAAATAAAACCATACAACTCATGGCATTATGTTTCAATTATAATAAAATTAGTATCAATCGATTTGTTGATTCCATCGATTGCGTGAGCAACTGTTCTTGCCAACTCCAAATGGACATTTTCTAGGATATTTTCTACAACAATGTTAATATTAGTCCGTAATGAATAAATAAAACACGATAAGTATATTTTTTTCTATTGCATACTGTGTTCTTTGTTTATTTTCAAGAAGATATTGATTTTCTTTGTTAAACCTTTTTTAGAAACAAACTATTCCCACGTTTACTTATTTCTACTTTGTTATATGTACCAGATGTGCATATTCATATCGACTACATTTCTTTATTTGCTCCCTAACTATTCAACTTAACTAATCGTAAGCTGATTGCTTTTAAACAACTAGTACATAGGTCTACATAGTATAAAATGTATCTTTTATTGACTATCAAAAACTATAACAAGACCGTGTATGTGGAAATGCATTTTGAACTTCAGTGATAACTTTTATAAATATAAAGTCTGTAAACGGATCACATAAAACTGTTCAATTTATTTACCGCAATAGTTTTACACAAGAACATATCTACATATTATGAAGTAACGGTATCTACAAACTATCCTTGTTTATAATATATCGTGTGTGCCTAAATTGCATCGATATCCGCATCTTCACAAGGCACAAATCACGTAATAATGTATTTCACACTAATAGTGCAGCAAACATCTGTCGAATGACACCGCGAAATTTCGCTAATTTCGTATGGTTAAACTCATGATTATTGAATATCTGTCATTTCACGGAAACTAATTTTTTTACTTAAATAGTGTCACGCAATACATAATGACAGATAAAACCGTATGATATCAAAAAGGCTGTTGAAAAAGCAGTGATATCTGCTAGCAAGGTAAACCATAAGGCTAGGATGAAACCGTGGATTTCAGTAGCATCCACCGAACTGATAGGTGCTCAAAAACTCATTCTGCCAGGCTCTGGAACATGACGATGAGCAGAGTCAGAATAAGTGCAGGCGGATAAAAAGCCTACGCAGTGATCGCGAGCAGTGGTGGGTAAAGAAAGTAAGAGCTATGGTAAAGGCAGCAGCGATGGGTAACAGTGGACAGTTGTCCCACTTTATCAAAGAAACTGGTATTAGTAACCCATCTGTTAGCGAAACTATCTCAGAAAAAGATGGGCTTTTTATTTGTTCTCAACCCAGGAGATTGGGTGGATGGACAGAACACTATGGAGATCAATTCAACTTGCCTTCAGCCACTCTTTCGTTGCTCACGATCCCCAGTCATCCTGAATGGCGAACCGATGTCTTCCTAGTCTTTATGTAGTTGAGAAAGCTATAGGAAATATAAAGGTAGAGCTGTAGGCTCTGATATGCTCGCTCCTGAGATTTTCAAAGATGGTGGTCTAGTTTTAACAGTTGAATTGACTGAGATCTTAGGTAGAACCTGGGAAGTGGGAGTGGTCTCAATCCTCTTGTGACAATCACAGAGGAATGAGTCTAACTAATATAGTATCTAAAATATTGGGCTCAATAATACTCCGACGCTTAACGAAATCTCGTGAAGAGCAGACTAGAGAAAACCAATCTGGTTTTCGACCTGGACGTGGATGTATAGAACAAATATTCACACAACGTCAGGTCCTAGAACAAAATGCGTCTCTGTGCTAATGTGGTATGGTAACCAGAACTGATGTACGTGTGTACGAAGTTCTAGGTTGTAACTGACTGACTTGCCGAAATGCCCTCATACCCGACAGTAGCTTCTACCTTGACGCTGTGGGCGGGCTTGCCTATCGTGATGACCCAACCGAGCTATATTACCCGGAACATCTTTCTGTAGGTTCTACTATGCCATGCAGGTCGATTGGAGAACGATCAGACTAAACGCAGCTACTCAATGTCTCAGGGCGAAGTCGTACTGCTGACTGCGAGGGGTGTGACAGCAGTAAGGTGTTTTCCTCGGACAACCAGTATCTGCAGCGATGCTGCCTTCTCACAAGGAAGGAAGGGTTAGAAAAGGTCAACCCTAAAAATGTCACACATCATCTTATCCCACGGATCTCCGTCTCCGGTCTTAGTACCGCACGTCCGTTTCTCATCGTCTCACTGTTGTAAAAAAGACGCAATGCCACACTAGCTGCTGATCAAAATCGGTCCATACATCTTCTATTCTTCCAGGATCATGGGTCTCATTCTACCATTATGAAATCAAGTTACTCCGATTCTCCTTGATGAATCCATCGTACCCATCAAATCGGTCTCAGTACCGGACGTCCGTTTCTCATCCTCTCACTGTTGTAAAAACTTAACCGGTTAAGGGAATAAATAGTACTCCTCTGACTCAGACTGTAAACGCGTATAAGAGGATTTTGAAAGTAAAAGTAGACCCACCGAGCCTTTTGGAACTAAGGTGTTTTTGGAAATGCCTATGTATATACTGTAAATTTAATATCAATACTGGTACTTGAACGAGGTCGATTTGCTAAACCGATTGATAGAATAATTTTTATTGTCGTCCTAAAATTCAGTGTTTTCTCTTTTATAAATCTTATTTGCCGTTATTATTACTGCTATCACTATCGTGAAGCCATCCATCTGCTGAATGTACACCCGCTTATATTTTAAAATCATATGACACTGGACCATAGATTATTTTTTCTATCTCTCACACACGTTTACTTATCTACAATCTGATCGATAAAAGATTTCAATGAAAACAAAGAATTCTTGACGTATCCTACTAATTTTCATCATACACGTGTGTGTGTGTGTGTGTGTGGATTTTGCTACATCCATTCTCGTTTTTGAATGCCACAAAGTATTTCTCGATGATTGGTGCAAAAATTGGCTCATCGACTTCTATAATTAGTATTTTTAATATTGACAAACAAGGAGTAATTAAAATCGATATTGTGCAGATTTCAATTTATCTTTGATTGTTCCAACACTGGTATTCATATCATTCATTATGTTTTATTTTTTCAAGTAAGATTTAGGATTTATATGCTCGATACGTTTTTCTTATATTATTATTTTAGGAAAATTCTGAGTAAATAAATAAGATTATTGACCCTTATTTTAAATCCATTCATTCTTGTGTGTGGATTAATCATATCATCTCTTATAATTTGGGCCAGTGGTTACGACAGTCAAACGTAACTTTTCTTTATCATATAGGGAGAAATTGTTATAGTGATCCCAATAAATAATAAAAGTTGTTTGAAACATTCTCTGCGTGACCGGCCTCAAGCAGTTGTACCTTGGTTTCTGAGACCACGCTCCCAGGTCGCTAACTTGATTTGATTTTCAGGTTCGTCAAGAAGCACCCTTCGACGGTGTGGGCATCCGAGAAGTGATGTCCGCCTTCATACTCGTAACAGCACACGAGACCGAATTGGTCACAGTCAAATTCTTCCCACACCTCCTAATAACTCTCTTATCTCCACAATTAACCATTCTTACGTTGCTTTATCACCTCGCGCTGCCGATGCAGCCGATTCGATTACACGATAAGTTATTCCTGGTCTCCTGAATCCACTCTCTAAACCACACGTTGGAGCTTTCAATGCTCGGACCTTGTTCTAAATAAGACAAGAAGCTTCCTTAGCTAGGACTCTAGAGTCTTATGCCATCTATGTATGTTGCGTATCTGAGACCAGTCATTCATTTGACCTCACCTTTCCAATACAAGAAACTGTCGCGACATAGGCTTTGTGTATCTGAGAGTCCCACTGCTACTATCCGTCGCCTCGCTGGTGTAGATATAGCACTGAATTTTAAAATAGAACTAACTCTCTAATATCGAATTCCAATAAACAGTCGCTTGTACGCTGTCCGACTGAACGGGACAGTAAGAATTCGAAAAGATAGGGACACTCGCCGTTGCCTCTTCATTGTCTCTGCCTACGCTCTGACTGATTGCAGTCCAGGTGTGGTAAAACGTGAATTTTACAGAAAGCTTTCCAACCTTCTTCAAAAGGCCAAGCGTTTGTATGTAGTAGTAGTGGCTGGTGCCTTCAATGCTCACGTAGCGCGGCTAATTGGATAGATGATGACCAGAACAAAGGCACACGTTCAGACATCCCACAAAAGTGGTATTCCTCGACCTTATGGCGGCATTTAACTGTCGATCTTGAGGTTTTATGGCAGTCTGTCATTAAAAGGTGTACCAAAGAAATACACTAACCTTATACAAGATCTCTACTCTACCACTACAGGTCGAATTAAAGCTCATAGCGAACTTTCATCCGAACTGATTACTTCAAGTAGTGTTCGTGAAGGTTGTCCACTCTCCCCATTCTTATTCAACTCTGTCATAGATACGTTTTTAGAGATGACACTATCTTCGTGTGAATTGTCTGGAGCCGAACTTTGAGCGGAGATTCGCTTGTTGAATTATAATATGCCGATGACGTAGTTCAACCTGGTAAAAACACACTGACAAAATGCTGTCTTTCTGACCACCCTAAGCAATAATGCAAACTTGTTCAGGATGCGGTTTTCCCCCTTGAAATGCAAGATGCTGCTTCAGGATTGCTTGCATCGGTACCTGAACTAGTGATAGGAAGTGAAGTAGTCGAACGTGTAGACCGCTTCACCTAACTTGGGAGTCTCATTAGTGCTGATGGCCTGTTGACTGGCGAAATCTCGGCATGGACACAGAAAGCTCGATTGGCTTTTGCCAACTTGCGTCATTTATGGCGTAAGCGAGACATCCGTTCGTTAACCGAAGGACGGGTTTGCTGTGCAGCACTTTTATCCGTCCTAATACACAAGTGTGAAAGATGGTCACCAAAAACAGTGGATATTCGTAGACTACTCGTATTCGACCATAGATTTCCTCGAAACATCACTCGTGTATCCTGCGACAATTAAGTGTGTTTTGATTGGGTTGGAGAAGTCTACTAGGTAAGGATGGCAAATCAGTTGAGGCGTTTGTGATTTGTGTTTCGAATGCCCAATCACCGACTGCCTCAGAAAGCGATGATGCCTGGTGTAGGGGTAAGCTGCAAGAAAACTAGGGGCGGCCAAACCAAAACAAGTTACAGATCCATGAAGCCATTGAAAGCTGGTGTAAACTGTGTAATTGGAGTCCGCCAGACAATTGTAACTGATTGTTAGAGACTTTGAATGACATGGCTCAAAGTCGTTTGCAATGGTGCGGATGCATCCATGGTTTGTCTTCTCTCAAAATTTAATCTTATGAACTCCCCATCACCTTTATCTTTCTCTTGTTAAGTTTATTTTACTGTGATATATTTCCTGAATCATATCTTTGATCTCTAAACTTTTCGACTACTGCTGATACTGCTACCATAGAATTTGAATTGACATTTGCGTCTTTGTGCTAATGTGATATAGCAAATGGAACTGATGCTTCGACCTAATGAGAATTTTTTATTGTCCTTCATTCACGTAAATCTGTTATCTTTCAATCGTTTTCACATGTAAATGAATGAATACAGCATACCACCTTATTGTTCTGCTCATCATCCTCTCTTTCCTTCTGTTTTTTCTGTCCATTTTTCTCACTGCTTGATTATATTTATACATTGAATGTGAATTATTTTCACTACTGTTATTATTATTTCAATTAATGAAATGGTCATCTTGTTCTCATCAAAATCTATTTAAGTTACATTTCATTAGAATGCACTCTCCTTTCCACGAGATCTCTGTATAGAGAAAATTAGTTGTTATTATAAATAAAAAATTTTACGTCAGCAATAATAATGATAATTAGCATTCTATTTTCAAACTTGTCCTTACAATAATACTTAAGTATTTTCCCTGTCTCTAGTTTCGTATTGTTGTTTTATTTTTAAAATGTGTGGGTGTTCAAATAACTCACATTGCTTCGCTAAAATTTTACGTAGGTAGATAATATTTATCTCCCAAATCAACTCTCAGAAACAAGTCTCTATATTTTCCCGACCGTAGCTGCTACCTTGGCATGGTGGTTCGGTTTGCTTATTATAACGACTCAGCTACGCTGTTTTTGAATTAACGCATGTTTCGTTCAGTCCTAAATGTTGTGACTTATAAAGTTAGGGGAATTGACACGTTGCATGTAACTTATAATACGCGTTGTTAAAGAATAATCAGTCAGTCAATTACGACGTAGAACTTCGTACCCACGTACATCAGTTCTGGTTGCCATACCACATTAGCACAGAGACAAACGATTTCGAGCCATGTCATTCAGGGTCTCTAACCATCGATTATTATCATCTCGCGGAACCTAACCAGGTAGTCTACACCTACTAAAATGACTCAGTCCACTTGTCAGTGACTTCATGGATTTCTGCCATGTTTTGTTTTGACCGCCCCTAGCTTTCTTCCAACCTATTTCTGCACAACAAAACATTGGTCGTCGAGGCAGTCGGTGGTTGGGCATTCGTAACACATGTCCTAACCACCTCAACTGATGAAGTTTCGTCACTTCATCTTTTGATTGGCCATCCTCACCTAGTACTCGTTTCCTAACGACAGCATTGTTTACTCCGTTGTCCCAGGATATACGACCAATGCTTTTAAGACATCTGTGATTGAAAAAAGCAACCTACGAATATCTTCGACTCTGACGGGCCATGTTTCACAGCCATAAAGTAGGACGGAGCGAAATGCTGTACAGTACACTCGTCCTTCCGTTTGCAAACGAATATTATGACTTAAAAGGCAGTAGGTTGGAGAATTGTAAGGACGCCAAATTAAGACACTGAATGAATTTATAAAGTTAACGTCTAATAATCAGTCCCTTTTCGTAGGTGCAGACTTTCTAGTTGGATCACGCGTTATATTCCTATATATAACTCTAGATAGTAAGTTACATAAACAGAGATTGGTAGTAGTGTAGATGAATTTATTCCCTACCTTCATGTAAATGCTGAGTCCGTATTTTACAAATCACTTTCATTTGTCCCCGTTGTACTATATCATGTATATGTAGCTTTCTACTGAAACAGAGATAAATATCTCCGATCCTTTGCTTTTCATCTTGTTCATTTCCACTGTCTGACTCGTTTTGATATTCTTTTTGAGCCATGGATCAACGGGTATCTTTTCTTTGCCGTGCGTTAATCATGACTGCTTGAAAAATTAAAAACTTTCAGTGTAACAAATTATTTAATACAATGAATTTGAGGCAGTTGTAGTATAGGGGAATTCTTCAGCTAATAAACTAACTAATCATGTAACTTATTCAAAATTAAAAAGGGAAAAAGTAAATAACATGAGATTATTTATCCTAAACATGCCATATCATAGTGTTTCACACGTCTAAAGTCATAACATTCTGAATTCCTCATCACCTTTATCTTTTTAAGTTCATTTCACTAAATTATACTTTTTTAGAAATTCAAATAATAATATCTTCGAACCCTAATTTTTCCGATTGCTGCCAATACTTTTACTACCTGTACTATTATGAGATTTGAAGTGATAAATGCATCTCTGCGCTGTGGTATGGCATCTTGAACTGATGTACTTACGTACTATGTTGTTGTTGACATGACTTCCCGACCGAAGCTGCTACCTTGACGTGGTGGTCGGGCTTGCCTATCGTGATGACCCAGCCAAGCTATGTTGGCTGGAACATATGTTCCTGAAGGTTCTACCATGCCAGGCAGGTCGATTGGAGACGACCAGACGAAAACCAACTACTCAAGGTCTGAGGGCGAAGTCGTACTGCTGACCGCAGAGGGGTGTGACAGCAGTAAGGTGTTTCCCTCAGACAACCAGCATCTGCAGCGATGCTGCCTTCTCATAAGGAAAGAAGGGTTAGAAAACGTCGACCCTAAAAATGTAACGCTTCACCCTACCTCACGGATTTCCATCTCCGGTGGTAAGGGTGCCCACTAAGGGCTTTCAAGAGTAACAAAACCTTTAATAAAAAGGCCGTGCGTCACCGGTCTCAAGCAGTTGTCCCTTGGGCTCTACGGTCACACAACCAGGTCTCTAAGACTAACACTAATCTATCTTCAGTTTCAGGTCCCTCAAAAAAACAACCTTCCACGGTGTGGGCAGCCTGGAAGTGATAACCGCCCTCATACCCCGTAACAGCACGAGAGACAAAATTGGTCGAAATCAAATCCTCCCTACACCCAAACATACCTCTCTTCTCTCCACAACTAAATCTACTCGCATTCCCTTATCTCCCTGCACCGCTAATGCAAACGATGTGAGTTCACGAAACGTCATTCCTGGTATCTTGAAACCCCGTTCTAGACTACATATCGGAGCATTAAATGTACGGACATTGTGTCAAATAGGGCAACAGGCATCATTAGCTAGGACTTTAGAAACTCGTGCCATCGATGTATGCTGCGTCTCGGAAACGCGCATACAGGATCCTAGTAAGGTCATTAACCTGATTCCACCTTGTCAAAACGAAGAAGCAGCTCGATTTACTCTTCGTGTATCCAGTAGCCCTGATTCTGCTTCCAGGGGTCTTGCTGGCGTAGGCATAGCGTTGAATCCTAGGGCAGAATTATCTCTCCTAGACTGGATCCCAGTAGATAGTCGTTTGTGCGCTGTCCGACTGAACGGGACAGTAAGGACTCGTAAGGATAGGGACACTCGCCGTTGCCTCTTCGTCATATCTGCCTATGCCCCCACTGACTGCAGTGCAGACGAGGTTAAAGATGAGTTTTACAGAAAGCTTTCGGACCTCCTCCAAAAAGCTAGGCGCACTGATATCGTAATAATGGCTGGTGACTTTAATGCTCAAGTAGGTAGACTAGGTGAAAAGGAAAGACATCTAGGTGGATGTTATGGTGTAGCGACTGAGAGAACAGACAATGGCGACCGTCTGTTGCAACTATGCTCAGATAACCGCCTATTCTTAGCGAACACCAACTTTAGGCATAAGGAAAAGCATCTGTTGACCTGGCGACCCCCGAAGTCGTCTCAACGTTGGACTCAACTAGATCACATCGCCATCAGCCACCGATGGAGGGGTTCGATAGAAGACTGTCGCTCGTTCTGGGGCACATGTTTGGATTCAGATCATGCTCTAGTGCGAGCTCGTATCTGCTTAAGGCTTACTGGACGTAGGAAAGACACCGTAAGGAAGCCTCTTAGGGCTTTACTAAATGATGGAAAAGGCAGCGGCGATAGGCAACAGTAGGCAACTATTTAGACTCATCAAGGAAACTGGTATTAGGAACCCAACTGTGAGTGAAACTATTTCAGAAAAGGATGGTCTTATTATCCATTCTCAATGCAGGAGACTAGACCGATGGGCAGAACACTTTAGGGATCAGTTCAACTGGCCACGAGCCACTCTTCGGTTACCCACGATCTCCAGTCATCCTGAATGGTAAATCGACCTAAGTCCCCCTAGTCTTAATGAAGTTGAGAAAGCGTTAGGAAATCTGAAACGAGGACGAGCTGCAGGTCCTGATAGACTGACCCCTGAGATATTTAAGGATAGTGGTCCAGTTTTAGCAGCTAGGTTGACTGAGATCTTAGGTAGAATCTGGGAACTGGACGCAATCCCATCCGACTGGTCTCAATCCTTGATTGTCCCAATCTATAAGAAAGGACAAAAGTCTTCTTGTGACAATCACAGGGGAATAAGTCTAACTGATATAGTATCTAAAATACTGGCCTCAATAATACTTCGACGCTTAACGAAAGCTCGTGAAGAGCAGACTCGAGAAAACCAGGCTGGTTTTCGACCCGGACGTGGCTGTATAGACCACGTCTTCACACTCAGACAGGTCCTGGAACATAGACACACATTTAGGCGTCCTACAATAGTTGTTTTCCTAGACCTTAAGGAGGCATTTGACTCTGTTGATCGTAAGGTTCTGTGGCAGTGTCTGTCATTGAAAGGTGTACCGAAGAAGTACATTAACCTTATACAAGCTCTTTACTCGAACACCACTGGTCGAGTGAGGGCTTATGGCGAACTGTCACCGGAATTCTCTACATCAAGTGGTGTCCGTCAGGGATGTTCACTTTCTCCATTCTTGTTTAATTTTATCATAGACATGCTCCTAGACATAACATTGTCCTCGTCTGAATTTTCAGGAGTAGACCTTCTACCAGGTGGCTCGCTTATTGACTTAGAATATGCCGATGACATTGTCCTACTTGGTGAAGACGCTGACAAAATGCAGTCTTCTGACTACCCTAAGCAACAATGCAAGCATGTTCGGGATGCGGTTTTCCCCCTCGAAATGCAAAATGTTGCTTCAAGACTGGGTTGCATCGGCACCTGAACTAGTGATAGGGAGTGAAGTAGTCGAGCGTGTTGACCGCTCCACTTATCTGGGGAGTTTCATCAGTGCCGATGGCCTGTTGACTGACGAAATCTCATCACCGATACAGAAGGCTCGATTGGCTTTTGCCAACCTGCGTCACTAATGGCGTATACATTGTATTTATTTTTAACTTCCCAGGCTTGAGACCGACAGTAGCTCTAGAGGGTCTGTAGACAGAGTTAAGCCTTTCGAGACTTCTAATTTTTCTCATTTATAACATGGTATTTTCGTTACCACTCGGTTTGTTACCTTATTGGTGAGATTTCTTTTTCTTTTCGGCCTGTTCACGATAAAAATCAATCACTTACTTTGTGAGTGAGAACAAAGGGAATGGTTGTAGCGTTACCTACAAATAGAATTTCAGTAGTGTTTTCTTCTGTTCAAAAACATTTACTTTTCACATTCTTAGTGCATACCCTAAATATATCTTTTGATATGTTGTTTACTATATACCATATATAATCGCATACCGAAACAGACAAACAAATTCATTATGGCAACCTGTCATATCACTTTCATCTATGCATTATTTAATGCGATTATGGCATCGTACATTAATTGATGGTGGATGTGAAAAATTACTGCAATCTGGTGTTTACGGTGTTCATCAGGTATGTGGAATTTTAATCCAGTTATTCTACCATTTGTGGTATTCACCTTTCATGTGAAATTGAAATGAGTTTTGAAATTATAGGTCTGGTTTTACTAATTTGAACCAAGACTCACTCTGATGACAGGAATGGTGTAACAAGGCTGATCTATATATCTCTTCAAGCTTGATACTGATAAACAGAGAAGATTAATATATGTACTTACATTCATCAAATCTTTTCTATGGTTTTTTTATAGCTAGTCAGCTGTATAATAGTTGACAAGTAACATCACTGCACTCTTTTATCAGATATAACTAAGAATACATACATGACTATAAATAAAACTGTACTAAGCAATGAAGTAATATGAGATTATGAAGTTTACTTTCAGAACGGTCTCATAATATTTGTTCAAAAATCTTGAGCTTATTGCGCTATTATTTATATAATTTGAAGTAGTTCAGACGTCTTACTACCCAACTAAGTGGGAAAAGTCTATAGGTCCTTTGGAACAAAGAAAAGGGATTTTGTTGTATAGACATACACAGTTGAACCACTATGGAAATCAAAATAAACGAACGCGTTGGCAGTTTACTTCTTCATATTTTCTGTTTGGATAGGATTTACGGCTCAACAAGTCAACTATATTTTACATAAGCAGATAGACAGCGATCTTCCTCTATGGGAGGATCATACCAACACCTTTAACAGTCTAGTTTGCTATTACATCGAAAAATTGTGGCAACCAAAAGCGCTGACAGCTATAATGTATACACCGGAATGGGATGTGGTACAGTCACAAGTACGTGCTACGTTCATTTATAGGACGTACACACCAAAGACAATCACTCCATAGTACCTACATCAATCAACCAAAGAATAACAAGTAGTCAAATTATTTAGGTTTGTAGATACTAATTGAACAGTGTGCTTCTCCACGGTCGTGTGAAACGAAGGTGATGTAGCGCCTTTCATTAGGAGGATATCGATCTCAATTATTATCCAATTTTCGTTATTATCGCTGGAAAAATGTTTCTGTTTCGCATCCTACTTCTAACCCAACTGGATTAAATTGGTAATACTGAGGTGGAAAATTGATTTTTCTGGAGCGGAGACTTGGAGAACTATCAAAGCCATCATCCAGAATATTGGAGTATTCATTAACAGTTGTCTACGCAAGATACTTCGGATTTGTTGGCCAGACACCATCAGCAATAGTCTACTGTTGGAACGAACAAACCAGATTCCAGCGGAGGAGAAAATTAGGAAGAAGCGCTGGAGTTGGTGGATAGGACATGCACTGAGAAAAGCACCCAACTGCGTCACAAGACAAGTCCTCACTTGGAATCTGCACAGTACAAGCAAAAGAGAATGGCCAGGGAACACACTACGTCGAAAAACAGAGACATACATGAGAAGGATGAACAAAAATTGGGCAGAAGTGGAAAGGGAATTACAGAATAGAGTATATTGGAGAACACTGGTCGGTCGCTTATGCTCCACTGGGTGTGACAGGCGTAAGTGCGAGATGGAAAAGTTTAAATTTTATGTAATATTCCTATACAGTTAGTGATACCGTTTGTATTATTGCAAAAATATTCGTTGTAATTATAACTAAGATTAATTGTTTATTCTCACTTCTGTATCCTATTCATTTATTCTCCTAGGCTGTACTTCGTAGTATCGGTTCATTCTACGTAAGCCACGATCATATATCATTTAATTATCCATCAGATTCATTGTATCGTGATATTTTATTCCGTCGAATTCAATTGAATAAACCAGGTGTTTATGCAAATTTTGAAATACGTTTATTATCTCGTGAAGGCAGTATCAGTTCGCCACATTTGATGGCTGTTGAATTATCTGTATGGCGTTCTCCAAGCCTTATAACACAATTATCCGCATCATTATCTAGTCACTTAATGACAGATGTGCACGAAAATAATAACTACATTCATCAGGCTACAAGTTTCTTCAGTAAGCTCGAAAATGATGCATTTAATAGTTCACTCTATGTTTGTCCAGCTGCTTGTCATTCAACAACACCAGTTCTAGTAAAGTAAGTGTCTTAATTCTTTATACTTTGAGATATGTTCGTTGAGGGGGATATTTCACATCACATCAAACTGATTATATATGACTAGCGTAACCTTCAATATTACATGAAAAGTAACAATTACGCAGTAAATACCTATCTAGAGTGAAGGAGAGATGAATACGTATAACTGTTACGGATTTCTAGTCTTACTGGGAGTAGTCCTTTTTTTTACTGTAACCTAAACTCAGAAAGATTGGTGTAAAGAGGCACCGAAATGTGCACTACACAAATAAACGGATTTGTGTGTGGGCCGGAATATTGTCCGGGTGTCCGAGCCGCGGCAAGTGGTTTTCGTTCCCCAAACCTTTAACCCAGAGGCAATGGAGTAATGTTAGGAGCTGCAATCAATGGTGACCAACAGTATTTACGCCATTCGACCTCTCAGGATCCCATAGCATATGTGCACCATCGGTTTGGAGTCACGCTTTCTCAACTTTCCTAGGCGGATCCTCCGTTCTGACCAGTCCAGTTTAAGCCTTCGCCAGACATTCGTTTTTCGTCCTCTCACTTTAGTAAACAACACCTCAGCTGCGAGAAGACACTGTGTATGGCTTCCCGGAGGATGGCTATGCGTGAGTATTTCGATAGAGGGTGAACTCCTTCGACCTTTGGCTGTATGATAGCATTTGGGAGCAAAGCGTGGCCCCAGAGCAGTTTAGTCAAAAGCCGATACACCCGATGAGGGTGCCATAGGCATATTTCAGTAAATTTTCAAAGTTTTAGCCTAATTACCCTGAATGTTTTTTTCACTTTATTCCCGATTCACTCAATATTTAATAGTCGGAATATTAATTGATTTTTATATTACTTACGTAAAACTAAAATCAGCTAAACTACCACCAACTGTGAATTATTAGGTGAATTACGAGCGCGACGAAAAAACGTTCAAAGTAGTTGGACCAAAGCATATCATATCCTTGACTTATGCAATCTGTATCCTTAAAATATCTCCATCTCCCTATTCGAATAACAAATTTTTCTGAATTTCCGTTTCCTTATTGTCACCGGCTTATCACACTGACTTCCTAACTGGAATTGTGCATTCCATCTAAAATACATGTACAAAAATAACTATCACCTATTATATTATATTCACTTCTGAATCCTAACGTTTACACCTAGAACAATGAGACTTCCAATGATGTAGTTTATTTTTTGCTTACTTTCCTTATTGGTTATCTGTTTAAGTCCAGTCAGCCAATTACAATCAAGGTTACGGATAGAGATCATGTGACTATAGGTCGTCTTTGATCAATCGCTTATCCCTTTTTGTCTACCTCACAAAGGATCGATAAGAATAGGTTTTAGCCCAGAAACTAAGGAAAAATGGAAAACTTGGTTTTAGGATAACTAGTATAGGCTAATATTATGTAAATATTGTGTATTTAAATTTGTCCATCTACGTAACTATTCCTGTTTATTGAGTTACTATTTTTCTATCAATATGTTGTCTCAGTATAAAGAATTAACATTGTGAATAAGCTGTTGCTATCTTATAGCCGTAATTTCATCTAGTAGAATACATTCTGAATTACTGTTTCGATTTACTGTCAAATGGAGAGCATTCTTCTGTCTTTTAAGTTTCCTAATCGAAAAACAAAGATCATTTTAATATTATGTCGGCAGTTAACCAAGAAAAGTGAAAGCTTTACAGATTAATGTCGATGCTTATCACATATAAATCTATAGAATGGGTATAAGCCAATGAATTATAACTTGTACTCTTCCCACTCATACGTGGTAAGATTCCTTAAGACATGATTATCGTATGAAGTCACCAGGGAAATCGTCAGTATGACGAGTGAATACAGCCACACACAGACAGATATAACGCGGAACTTCATATGTAAGTACATCAGTTTAGGTTGCCATACCACATCAGCACAGAGATGCAACTGTCAGATCAAATCACATAGTGATAAAGATAGTAGAGGTATTAATGGTAATGAAGAAGAATAGGGTTCGAAGATATTATTCAAGAAGTATAATTCAGTGAGATAAATTTAGAGGGAGAAAGATAGAGATTATGAGGAATTCAGGTTAAAATTTGAGAGAACACAAAGAGTGGATGCACCGGCGCCATTGCAAACGATTCTGAGCCATGTCGTTCAAGGTCTCTAACCATCGGTGACTTTCGTCTCACGGACCCCAACCAGGTAACCCACATCTACCAACATGACTCAGTCCACTTGTCAGTGACTTCACGGATTTCTGCCATGTTTTGGTCTGGCCGCCCCTTGCTTTCTTCCAACCTACTCCTACACCACAAAACACCACGCGTCGCGGAAGTCGGTGGTTAGCCATACGTAACACATGTCCCAACCACCTCAACTGATGAAGTTTCACTACTTCATCTCTTGATTTGCCATCCCTACCTAGAACTCGTTTCCTAACGACAGCATTGCTCACTTGGTTGTCCAAGAATACACGAGCAATGCTTCGGAGACATCGATGTTCGAAGATTAGTAACCTACGAATGTCCTCTACTCTTAACGGTCATGTTTAGCAACCGTATAGGAGAACGGAGCGAACTGCTGTGAAGTATACTCGTCCTTTAGTCAGCCATCGGATATCTTGCCTGCGCCGTAGGTGACGCAGTTTGGCAAAAGCCAATCGAGCCTTCTCTATCCGTGCTACTAGAACTGGACCACCATCCTTAAAAATCTCGGGAGTCAATCTATCGGGTCCTGTTGCTCTCTCTCGCTTCAGATTTCCTATAGCCTTCTCAACTTCATAAAAGTTCGGAGGACTTACGTGCACTTGTCATTCAGCATGACTGGAGATCCTGGGCAACCGAAGTGTGTCTGAAGGCCAGTTGAACTGATCGCTTAAGTGTCCTGCCCATCGACGCCGTCTACTGGATTGAGAATGAATAATAATCCCATTATTTTCCGAGACAGTCTCACTTACAGTAGGATTCCTAATACCGGTTTCTTGGATAAGTCGTAAAAGTTGTCTACTGTTAGCTATCGCCGCTGCCTTTTCCATCGCTTTCGCCACCCAACACTGTTCGTGGTCGTTACGCAGGCTTTTTAGCAGCCTACCTCTAAGCTGACTCCGCTCCTCATCGTCCTCAGAGCCAGGCGGGACGTGTTTTCGAGCATCCATCAGTTTGGTAGATGCTACTGAGATCCCCGGCTTCATTCTAGCCTTACGGTTCACCTTGCTAGCGGATATCACTGCTGTTTCCACAGCCTTTTTGATATCATACCAACTTGCCTCCGGATAGGAATCACTCACACGGTCACCCAACTGTATTTCTAGTTGCTCATGAAATATATTCTTAGCTTTATTATCATTAAGACCATGACATCAACCTGGATGTCTTTCATTTTCACTTAGTCTACCTACTTGAGCATTGAAGTCACCAGCCAATAATACTATATCAGATCGCCTAGCTTTTTGGAGGAGATCCGAAAGCTTTCTGTAAAACCTATCTTAACCTCGTCTGAACTGCAGTCAGTGAGGGCATAAGCAGATACGACGAAGAGGCAACGACGTGTCCCTAACTTTCCGAGTCCTTACTGTCCCGTTTAGTCGGACAGCGCACAAGCGACTATCTACTGGGATCCAGTGTAGGAGCGCTAGTTCTGCCCTACGACTCAATGCTACTACCCTAAGCAACAATGCAAGCATGTTCGGAATGCGGTTTTCCCCCTCGAAATGCAAAATGTTGCTTCAAGACTGGGTTGCATCGGCACCTGAACTAGTGATAGGGAGTGAAGTAGTCGAGCGTGTTGACCGCTCCACTTATCTCGGTAGTCTCATCAGCGCCGATGGCCTGTTGACTGACGAAATCTCATCACCGATACAGAAGGCTCGATTGGCTTTTGCCAACCTGCGTCACTTATGGCGTAGGCGTGATATCCGTTCTCTAATCAAAGGACGAGTGTACTGTGCAGCAGTCCGTTCCGTTCTCTTATATGGCTGTGAAACATGGCTAGTGAGAGTAGAAGATATTCGTAGGTTACTGGTTTTCGATCATAGGTGTCTTCGAAGCATTGCTCGTATACCGTGGGACAACCGAGTGAGCAATGCTGTCGTTAGGAATCTGGTGCTAGGTAAGGATGGCAGATCAATAGATGAAGTAATGAAACTTCATCAGTTGAGGTGGTTGGAACATGTGTTGCGTATGCCGTACCACCGACTGCCTCGAAGAGCTTTATTTTGTGGTGTAGGAGTAGGTTGGAAGAAAGCTAGGGGCGGCCAAAGCAAAACATGGCAGAAATCCATGAAGTTATTGACTAGTGGACTGAGCCATGTCGGTAATGGTCGACTATCGGGTTTGGGGTCCGCGAGATGATAATAACCGATGGTTAGAGACCTTGAATGACATGGCTCAAAATCGTTCGCAATGGCGCCGGTGCATTTATTCTTTGTGTTCTCTCAAATCCTAATCTTCTGGATTCTTCAACCCCTCTAGTTTTGACTTTCTAAACTTTTCTCATTTAATCATACTTCTTGAATAGTATCTTCTAATCCTAACCTCTCCGATTACTTCTAATTCCCTTACTACCTCTAATACAATTGGATTTGAATTGACAATTACTTCTCTGTGCTGATGTGTTATGGCGACATGAACTGATGTACTTACGTACGAAGTTCTACGTCGCATCTGACTGACGACCCAACGCTATACCTACACCAGCGAGACCCCGGGAAGCAGCATCAGGGCTACCGGATACACGAAGTGTAAATCGGGCAGCTTCTTTATTTTGATAAGGTGAAACCAGATAATTGATTTTACTAGGATCCTGTATGCGCGTTCCCGAGACGCAGCACACATCGATGGCGCGAGATTCTGAAGTCCTAGCTAACGATGCCTGTTGCCTTATTTACACAATGTCCGTACATTTAATGCTCCGATATGTAGTCTAGAACGGGGTTTCAAGATACCAGGAATGACGTTTCGTGAACTCACATCGTTTGCATTAGCGGTGCAGGGAGATAAGGGAATGCGAGTAGATTTAGTTGTGGAGAGAAGAGAGGTATGTTTGGGTGTAGGAAGGATTTGATTTCGACTAATTAGGTCTCTCGTGTGCTGTTACGGGTATGAGGGCGGTTATCACTTCCAGGCTGCCCACACCGTGGAAGGTTGTTTTTTTGAGGAACCTGAGAAGAAATGTAGATTAGTGTTGGTCTTAACGATCTTGTGTCGTGATCGTAGAGCCCAAGGGACAGCTGCTTGAGGCCGGTCACGCACGACCTTTTTATGAGAGGTTTTTTGAAGATTTGCTCCGCTTCTAAAAGCCCTTACCACCGGAGATGGAAATCCGTGAGGTAGGGTGAGGTGTGACATTTTTAGGGTCGACGATTTTTAGCCCTTCTTTCCTTTGTGAGAAGGCACCATCGCTACAGATGCTGGTTGTCCGAGGGAAACACCTTACTGCCGTCACACTTCTCTGCAGTCAGCGGTACGACTTCGCCCTGAGTAGCTGCTTTTAGTCTAGTCTTAACTGTGTGGTGGGCAAGCTAAATGTCTTTACTATTGACAATGCAGACCTCATATAGCGAAAGAAATATTCGTATGAATCTGGGTTGTATATTAATTGACTACCTAATCATGATTATTGTGGATGCATGATAACTGCTTTTAAAAACTGATTTTTGTTGATCCATTGCTTCAGTTAACAGAAATCAAAAGATAATAAATAATTTGTTAACATAAATACGTCTTACAAAACGGTACAGCTAGGTACTAAACTTGTAACCGATATGATTCACATAACTTGGTTATACCTGTTTCAGAAACTATCGCTATTTTCCAATCATGTGCGGTTACACATATTTTGTCTCACAAAACCACATTCCTAATAGCTGATGGTGGTACCCTCTCAATTGTTAATGGTCAAGATGGGGAGTAAATCGTGATCGATTAAAAGTATTATTGTCTCAACTGGTCTGTCAAGTGCATTATTCTGTTGAAATCTATTTCTTTCAGAAATATAGAGAAGCTGTTATTTAGGTTTTTACCTAATTCAACAATTGTAATATTCCGTCTTGCTACGCTCATTCTTATATTTCTAGTAAATTTATTTAAACCAAAAATAAGATTTCGCTCATATTGAAGAGGTCAAATAAGGACAAGTGAGATGATAGCTACCTACTGAGATAAGTGAAATGCTTCAATATTCATTTTAAAAAAACAGGGATCGATTAGCAGCTTATCACCTGATATCGTTATGAAGTCACCTAAGAAATGAAAAAAGATCAAGAAAGCTCAACACGCTATATAAGCAATGATTACCAATGAAGTCCGAATTGCATATTTTGGACTTAGCAGGTGAATCTACTTTATTTACAGTGTGTATCATAGGAATTTATTCCCGTTAAAATTTGGATTGCGTTTGGTTAAGAACAAGAAATAATACTGTCGATGTAATTTGAGTCAAGATGTTTTGTCCCAATGTATCTGTGATCTTGTACAATACCGTAATGGATGTTTAGCTGCTAAACGGCAGGTCACATCTAACAGCTGTTCCCAATTTGTTGGTTTGTCCTCCCAAAGCTTAATATTCTAATTGAACATCTTTATCAATATGGGACATTAAGATAATGCAATTTAGTTTGTGAAGCCGAAAATACTCGATCTCCGGTGAAACTCAATATTATTGAACACCTTGAATCATAATAACAAAAACGCTTGTTATGCTTTTCTCATTGCCCGAAGTCACCGTAGCCAGTGAAGTAGTCGTTCTGCATATCGAACACTCAACTTTTAAACCCCCAGTTGAAGTGACTGCTGATCAAGATTTTGAGAGCTAACTCTCTTTTTGTTAACTTACACCATACGTTTAACGAAAGATGAGTAAACCGAACAGCAGTCCGCTCTGTGCTAATTTGTATCTTTAAAACATACCCTTCAAAGATAAATAGCTTAAGAGTGTCGTCGAAGTTCTCGTATGCAGTAGAACATTTAGTGCACTATGTCTTTATGACTGATATCTAATGATATCTAATTTGAGAAACAGGGTAGGCGACATACAACTATAGACAAGAAAATATAGAGCACCGAAGTTACTTCAACTGTGAAAACACTAGTTGTGTGTCTAGGCACATCATAAACAGATACAAACTAAAGTCGCACAAGATTAGAATGTCACTGAAATCAAACAAGTTTGGACAGGAAAAGTTTAATACATTGAACTCTGAAACTACATCGAAGCTCAAATAAAAACTACTTTTCGATGACTCCGGACATCAAACATACTTTAGGTAGTTTTCAGGCGGAAGTTAACATCGTATTAAATGCGTCAGTGAATGACTTGTGTGAATTGTAAGTGTTTCAGTCGCTGTATGGGATGACTTATTTCGCTCTAAAGGGATACTTGTCTTCTGAAATCCACTCACTGGGGTATCTCATCAATAAATTCAGTTTCGTGAGCACTTTAGACTCATGAACTTACTGCATAAGAAAAAACGATTATTGCATCTTTGTTACCATGGTGCACAACTACCTGGTTAGGTAAAATGGTACTTTTTTGTTAAACGATCCTCCAATGGTGTACATTTGATCATTAACTTCTATGACATTTAAAGCTAGTAGTTACAACCGTATAGTCCCGTTTTGTACCTACCAGAAATAAAAAACTATTTAAGGTTCTCATCAAATAGTTTAACCATTTCAATGTGAAACCTAAATGCCAAGGTTGGCATGGACAAAACTGGATATGAAGACATTATGGGACGACATGGACTGGGAGAAAGAAACAAAAACGATGAGAGATTTGAAAACCTATGTGTCTTCAATAAACTGGTCATCCGCGGCACCACATTCCCACACAAAGCTACATGGATTTCACCGGATCACAATACTCGGAACCAAATCGACCATATCTGTATCAATAAAAATGGAGGATGTGAGAACCAAGAAAGGAGCTGATATAGATTCAGATCACCACTTTCTGATCCCCAAAATAAAACTGGAACTCAGGAAGCTGGACAACTAGGCGGACAACATCACAGAAGTTTAATAAGGCATTTCTTGGGGATACTAACAAATTCAACGAATTCAGGATAGCCCTCAGCAATAGGTTCCAGGCTTTTCACGATCTACTCAATGGAAAGGAAACTACCATGGAGGACAATTGGAAAGGGATGAATTAGGCAATCATTTCAAAATGTCACAGGATGTACCATCACAGGGAATGGATCTCTGTCGGTACTTTTAAAAAAATTGACGAAAGGAGGAACAAGAAGGCAGCAATCAACGTTAGCCGAACAAGAGCAGAAAAAGTCAAGGCACAAGTTGAATACACAGAAGCAAATAGGCAAGTGAAGAGGAGTATGGCCAAGTCGGCGGGACCAGACATCATATCAGCTGAGTCAACGAAAGCAAACATGGCAGCAACGGCAAAAATAGTCCACATTCCTTCCAACAAGTTTTGGAATGAAGGACAAGTACCAGCAGACTGGAAAGAAGGATACCTCATCAAAATACCAAAGAAAGGCGATCTCAGCAAGTGTGAGAACTACAGAGGCATCACTCTTCTCTCAATAACAGGCAAAGCCTTCAACAAGGCATTGTTAAACAGAATGAGGGACTTCGTAGATGCCCAACTTCGAGATCAACAGGTTGGATTTCGTAAGGATCGATCGTGTACCGACTAAATTGCAACATTACGGATGATTGTGGAACAATCAATTGAATGGAACTCACCACTCCACATCAACACCATTGACTTCGACACTACGGCGTGCCTGACAAGAAAGTCAACCTCATAGGTTGATGATGGATTAAACTGCAAAATCGTGCACGGAGGTCAGCTGACAAACTCGTTCGAGGTGAAAACCAGTGTGAGGCAAGGTTGCCTACTCTTATCCTTTCTCTTTCTCCTGGTGATCGACTGGATAATGATAGACGTCAACATCTGGAGGGAATCACGGTATCCAATGGACAGCTAGGACGCAGCTAGACTTTGCAGATGATCTTGCTCTTCTATCGCACACGCAACAATTGATCTGCCATCCCTACCTAGTACTCGATTCCTAACAAAGGCATTGCCTACTTGGTTGTTTCAGGAAATACGAGCAATCCTTCAAAGACATCTATAATCGATTACTGATAACCTACGAATATCCTTCCACGGTGTGGGCAGCCGGGAAGTGACAACCGCCCTCATACCCGTAACAGCACGCGAGACCAAATTGGTCAAAATCAAATCCTTCCTACACCCCCTAATGTCTCTCTTATCGCTACGACTAACCATACTCATACTCCCTTTTCTCACTGCACCGCTAATGCAGACGAAGCGAGATCACGAAACGTCGTTCCTGGTCTCCTGAAACCCCGTTCTAGACTACATATTGGAGCATCAAATGTACGGACATTGTGTCAAATAGGGCAACAGGCATCATTAGCTAGGACTTTAGAAACTCGTGCCATCGATGTATGCTGCGTCTCGGAAACGCGCATAAAGAATCCTAGTAAGGTCATTAACCTGATTCCACCTTGTCAAAACGAAGAAGCAGCTCGATTTACTCTTCGTGTATCCAGTAGCCCTGATTCTGCTTCCAGGGGTCTTGCTGGCGTAGGCATAGCGTTGAATCCTAGGGCAGAATTATCTCTCCTAGACTGGATCCCAGTAGATAGTCGTTTGTGCGCTGTCCGACTGAACGGGACAGTAAGGACTCGTAAGGATAGGGACACTCGCCGTTGCCTCTTCGTCATATCTGCCTATGCCCCCACTGACTGCAGTGCAGACGAGGTTAAAGATGAGTTTTACAGAAAGCTTTCGGACCTCCTCCAAAAAGCTAGGCGCACTGATATCGTAATAATGGCTGGTGACTTTAATGCTCAAGTAGGTAGACTAGGTGAAAAGGAAAGACATCTAGGTGGATGTTATGGTGTAGCGACTGAGAGAACAGACAATGGCGACCGTCTGTTGCAACTATGCTCAGATAACCGCCTATTCTTAGCGAACACCAACTTTAGGCATAAGGAAAAGCATCTGTTGACCTGGCGACCCCCGAAGTCGTCTCAACGTTGGACTCAACTAGATCACATCGCCATCAGCCACCGATGGAGGGGTTCGATAGAAGACTGTCGCTCGTTCTGGGGCACATGTTTAGATTCAGATCATGCCTTAGTGCGATCGCGTATTAGTTTGAAGCTTTCTGGGCGTAGGAAAGACGCCGTAAGAAAGCCTCTTATGGTTTTACCTAATGATAATAAGGGGTAGAATATATATATATAGGCAACAGTAGGCAACTATTTAGACTCATCAAGGAAACTGGTATTAGGAACCCAACTGTGAGTGAAACTATTTCAGAAAAGGATGGTCTTATTATCCATTCTCAATGCAGGAGACTAGACCGATGGGCAGAACACTTTAGGGATCAGTTCAACTGGCCACGAGCCACTCTTCGGTTACCCACGATCTCCAGTCATCCTGAATGGTAAATCGACCTAAGTCCCCCTAGTCTTAATGAAGTTGAGAAAGCGTTAGGAAATCTGAAACGAGGACGAGCTGCAGGTCCTGATAGACTGACCCCTGAGATATTTAAGGATAGTGGTCCAGTTTTAGCAGCTAGGTTGACTGAGATCTTAGGTAGAATCTGGGAACTGGACGCAATCCCATCCGACTGGTCTCAATCCTTGATTGTCCCAATCTATAAGAAAGGACAAAAGTCTTCTTGTGACAATCACAGGGGAATAAGTCTAACTGATATAGTATCTAAAATACTGGCCTCAATAATACTTCGACGCTTAACGAAAGCTCGTGAAGAGCAGACTCGAGAAAACCAGGCTGGTTTTCGACCCGGACGTGGCTGTATAGACCACGTCTTCACACTCAGACAGGTCCTGGAACATAGACACACATTTAGGCGTCCTACAATAGTTGTTTTCCTAGACCTTAAGGAGGCATTTGACTCTGTTGATCGTAAGGTTCTGTGGCAGTGTCTGTCATTGAAAGGTGTACCGAAGAAGTACATTAACCTTATACAAGCTCTTTACTCGAACACCACTGGTCGAGTGAGGGCTTATGGCGAACTGTCACCGGAATTCTCTACATCAAGTGGTGTCCGTCAGGGATGTTCACTTTCTCCATTCTTGTTTAATTTTATCATAGACATGCTCCTAGACATAACATTGTCCTCGTCTGAATTTTCAGGAGTAGACCTTCTACCAGGTGGCTCGCTTATTGACTTAGAATATGCCGATGACATTGTCCTACTTGGTGAAGACGCTGACAAAATGCAGTCTTCTGACTACCCTAAGCAACAATGCAAGCATGTTCGGGATGCGGTTTTCCCCCTCGAAATGCAAAATGTTGCTTCAAGACTGGGTTGCATCGGCACCTGAACTAGTGATAGGGAGTGAAGTAGTCGAGCGTGTTGACCGCTCCACTTATCTCGGTAGTCTCATCAGCGCCGATGGCCTGTTGACTGACGAAATCTCATCACCGATACAGAAGGCTCGATTGGCTTTTGCCAACCTGCGTCACTTATGGCGTAGGCGTGATATCCGTTCTCTAATCAAAGGACGAGTGTACTGTGCAGCAGTCCGTTCCGTTCTCTTATATGGCTGTGAAACATGGCTAGTGAGAGTAGAAGATATTCGTAGGTTACTGGTTTTCGATCATAGGTGTCTTCGAAGCATTGCTCGTATATCGTGGGACACTCGAGTGAGCAAAGCTGTTATTAGGAATCTGGTGCTAGGTAAGAATGGCAGATCAATCGATGAAGTAATGAAACTTCATCAGTTGAGGTGGTTGGGACATGTGTTGCGTATGCCCAACCACCGACTGCCTCGTCGAGCCTTGTTTTGTAGTGTAGGAATAGGTTGGAAGAAAGCTAGGGGCGGCCAAACCAAAACATGGCAGAAATCCATGAAGTCATTGACAAGTGGACTGAGCCATGTCGGTAATGGTCGACTATCGGGTTGGGGTCCGCGAGATGATAATAACCGATGGTTAGAGACCTTGAATGACATGGCTCAAAATCGTTCGCAATGGCGCCGGTGCATTTATTCTTTGTGTTCTCTCAAATCCTAATTTTCTGGATTCTTCAACCCCTCTAGTTTCGACTATCTTAACTTTTCTCACTGAATCATACCTCTTGAATAGTATCTTCTAATCCTAACCTCTCCGATTACTTCTAATTCCCTTACTACCTCTAATACAATTGGATTTGAATTGACGATTACTTCTCTGTGCTGATGTGGTATGGCAACATGAACTGATGTACTCATGTACAAAGTTCTACGTTGCATCTGGCTGACTACGAATATCCTCAACTCTTACCGACTGCGTTTCGCATCCATATATCACGACAGAGAGAAGTGCTGCACAGTACACTCATCCTTCAATCAACAAAGGGATATCTATCCTGCTCCGTAGATGACAAAATGTAATCGAGCCTTGTGTGTGCGTGCCGAGATTTCGTCAGTCACCAGGCCATCAGCATTGATGAGACTCCTAAAGTAAGTGAAGCGGTCTACACGTTCGACTACTTCACTCCCTATCACTAGTTCAGGTTCCGATGCAACCCAATCTTGACGCAACATGCATGTTTGTACCAGATTCTAGTCTCAGCTGACTGACAAACTCAAGACTTATCGGCTTAGCTCTCCTGTTGAAATACTATATATATATATATATATATATATCGTGCACTATGTATTCCTTCCTCAGATGTATTCACCGAAAGTTATTACTAAACGACTTTTGCCTGCATCACTTTCAAGTGATGAATGCCTATGCCAGCTGACGTCCTACGGCACGCACGACTTACTACTCAATTCGCTATGCGTTTAGGTATTTTGTTTTTAGAGTACGTCAATTATGCCATAGTCGATAGATTAGACTTCCGGAAGCTGTTTTCCTCAGGAACTTCAAAACATATTATTCGGGTCCAGGTTACATCACGAGTTGAGAATTCATTGGTATTTTTTTTAATGATTTTGATTTACTCACGGATTACTTTTCCTGATTTTTTAGAACTACTAGGCTTGTCGTGCCATTCATCATAAGTATACCACCTACAGCCTTAATGTATCTTGGAACTGATCCCAGTGGCCTCACAAAGTACATCCAAACTTTACATTTTGTTGAAGTATCTACCGGTCCAGCACCCAGACATGATATAATAACATTACACAGATACGGCCATGCATTCGGTGGTTTACCATGGCTTTTTTGGATCACTTTAGTTCTGTTGATCGCTATTTTTCATATGTTTTTCTGTAAAATAATATACAACGAACTACGTAGTAAGAATCAGGAGTCTGGACTTCGAAATTCCTGGAAACTACCACGCTATGCATCTGACTTGATTTTATCAACAGACTCCGACATCAGAGACACTCGAATATCAAGGAGAAGAGTAACTGAGTTAGACATTGTCCCATGATTATATCATGCTGAACCTTGTTTTTTCTAAAGTTCTGTCTTCGTTTATATAAAAATATTTTTAGAAATAAACATTTATATACATACATGAAAAAATTGTTTTGAACAGAGCACACATATCTATACTGGAAAATATAATATCAGAAAGTAATAATTACACGAAAGTATGTGATATTTAGACTTATTCCCGATTAGATTAAGGTTGGGCGTGCAACTTTAAAGGAAACTAAGTGCACAGCACCGGATGTCATGAGAGTTATTCGAGCATTACACAAAGATACATACAAATTAAACCAAAAAGAGTACAGCTATAGTAGTGACTGAGTACTTTAGTTTTAAAGTATCGATACATTTTAAGACTTCCTCTGTACATCTTTAGTGATTTCTGTACAAATACTTCACAAAACAATTAAAAAACAGCTGCTGCCGCGCAAGCACTCGGTTACTAAACGGGTCAGTAAAAGCGAGGTTTGCATTGAAAGTCTATCACAGATACTCAGAACGTTAGTGGACATAAAGACTGACAAAACAGCGAACAATGTACGAAGAGTGATAACCAGGCTGTGTCAAGTTAACAGGTTGAAGAAACCTAAAACAAAGATTTGTGATTATAAGCCAGATTTAGCTGCCCATGAGTACGCTTTTAGGAAATGCTCGAACAAAGCTATGACCAGGTAGAGCTATGTTAACGATAGGATCTTAGCTACTTTTGTGACCACCTGTCGAATCAGCGGGAGACGTACGACCAGAATGATCGGCACTGTGAACATTGTTACGAAAGATCGACGAAGCATATGAGACATTATGACCTGCAGAAGATTCGGAATCAGGTTGAGGACTTGAACCGTTCATTTGCATCCAGGTATTAGACACACCATTCGGACAATAATTCAATCCGTAGACAAGATTAAGAACCCGCTGATCAATTTTTCCACCACTATGCTCCTAAACTCAGTTAGCACAAAGCAAAAGCGACATACCTCCAGGAATCTAAAAAAGGTTTCACCTGTAAGCATAGCGTCACTTCCAGCCTGATGCTGCAAACCGATACGTGGCACTCGCATCAGGTCTGCCAACTCTTGTAAACCACTTTTCGGAAACTTGTGTTCACTCATCATTGACTTTAGGTCAACTATCTTGGGGAAGAAAATCAATAACAGCTTTTGGAATTCCAAGAAGTTGTCCGGCATTCTCATCCAATCTGTGCAAATTTTCATCAAATACGCAAAGTCGTAGGCACTAAAGACGATTCAATTTTATCTGGTTGAGACCTACCTGTGAAAGCCTATCCACGTAATCTTTTCATTCAGTGGAAGACCACTGGTAAGAAACGCTTCTGCAAAGTCACTAAGTTCGACGCCTGTTCTTTTTAACTTATCGAAATCTATTCCAGAAACTTCTAATAGTTGAATAGAATCAGCCGCATGCATTTCATTGTCAACATTCCACTTGATGTTAAACTGCACTGTTGAGACCGAATCGACTGTCTGACCACTTTCATCGAAAAAACTGAATCCAATCTGTATTGGTTTAAGCATGTCAATATTAACTTTAATGTTGTGGTATGCTTGTTCAAAACTATTGGCATATTCACCAAATACCTTTGCAACAACACCTGGAAACTCTGTGTCTACTGCAACATACTGACAATCTCGTACGAGTCTGCGGACAAGGCGCATGCCCTCATGAAAATTGTGAGCCCAAATATCCCAGACGCGAACTTGACTGCTCTCCTGTGAAACAGTGAGAGCTGTAACATTGGTGGGGTTTGAATGGACGTGATGCAGTATCCCATGGTGGACATGATTATGCGTAGCATGTGCATGAGTGTTGTACGTACCTCCAGGAGTATAGCTATCGGTTGTTACTGTCATATTAGGTCGGTAGTTATACTTCCCGAAGTGAGAATTGGCAGGTGACTCAGGAACCGAAGTATGAATTAAGTGGTTTGAGTAGCCGTTTTGTGTTACAGACTGAAGCTCGCGGAATGGGTGCATTGAATAACATAAGTGACACATTCAGCTATCCTTCCTGAATATATATATATACACAGAAATAAAAGTCACAGCACTTGTATAAAACATTTAGTATAAAAAGGAAAAAACAAGCTAATACATACCAGGAACACTCATAAGAGCAATACGATCGTTTTATTCCGCAGTTGAACGCTTTCGCTTCCCCCCAAAAATATAGAGTAGCTTGACGAAACAAACTACAAATTTAAAAAAATTGCATTATTCGCTAAAGTCAGTAATAATTTATTAGTTAATAACCAGAGTTAATAATCTAATATGAGGCTCAAAATGTGGACACAATTGCTGTTCAATACACAATCTTTTCTTCTCGTCATTTAAACGCTTTCTTTGTCTAACCTGATCTCGTTGACTACTGTTTATTAACACCTAATCTCTTGATTTTCACTATTATGCTGCAATATATAATCTTTTCCAAGGATACAGACTTCGTCTCTCCTTGCCGATAGACAACCACAATAACAAACCTGAAAGCCTTAATCATACCAAGATTCAACTATAGTATTTTAGGATGAGCTATCTCAATCAACTGCTCTCGTTCTAGTTCCTCGAACTGTAATGTTCATCTACTGGCAAACTTAGGACCTGTAAGGACACTAGTTCCTCATAAAGGTGCCTGTAGGGAAGCCAAAGTTGACTCTTCAATATTAAGAATCTATCCTCGTGAAATTCCCTGATCTTACATAAAGTCTCAGCATCAGGGGATTTCAGTATGAATTACCTGCTTTGTGGTTGGAAAAATTATGGTAGACTTATTTTACCAATCTTCTTTGGCCTCATCACTTGTAATGACAATAATAATATATGTTACCAAGTAACACCGTGCATCCCAGTTTACAGGAAAAATCAGTTTGTGGATTATTACGCTGTATGGGGGTTGTTTTGCAACTGACGGAGATGGTCGAGGATTGATCCAAGTGAAGTCCAGAGTATTTTATAACAATAGATGGTACGATAAATTCACATAGTGTACGCCATAAAGTATTCTGAAATCTCGGTATATAATCAAGGCTACATTAAGGCTAGGAATATTCCTGCTTAGTGACTTGTAAGACCACATTTGATCGCTCAATAAGGTGGTTCAATAAGCAAAGGGTACGGACGTCAGATGATAGGTGGCGCTTACAAGTTTGCCAATTTCTTAGATAATTTATTGTCGTACAGAATCACGATAGTACCGTCAGTGTTAGAAGGTTAGTTGGATTTCATCTCGGTACTAGAACTTTTGGAAAAGAGGTTACCAAGCCGTCATCAGTACAAAAATAGGTAGTTGTTAGCTTTAAATTGGAAGAGGAAGATGTAGAAATATTAAAGCTGGTGCAAGGAAATATTAGATACTTTAGATACCATGTTACTTTATTATTCTATTTATTAATTGCTAATATGCCTTAGTCCAGTTCAACATTTCACCGAAGAAACTTTTATATATTTACATTTCTGTATTATCCCTGAAAAAATAAGTAAGGAAATGTCTACCACGGCAGCGATCAACGGAAGAATACCAGCAGGTTTGCAAACCGAAATTAAAAACATTTTTGGCTAGACCGCATATTTTAACGCAGAAAGTTGGTCAATCCAACCTTATTACAGTATGTTCAGTAACTAGTTTCACATGAGTACTGGACAAATATATTAGGTTATACAAACTGATTTCCTCCCTATGAGACAATGAGCGCCTGAATAGAACTTTGCGAAACTGTAACAACTATGCTATTCTATGTTATTGCACGTAAATACCTTCTCTTCTTCATCAAACAGCATCTGTAAAATTGTCTTCATTGTCTTTTGAATCACACATTAGGTTTTAATTACATTCGAAGTAATGGCTCATCACAGCCTGTTACTCTAACCTAACAAGGTCAACTTAATCAATGCAAAGACTTGAAACAAATGGTGCTAACCAATATATCTATCAGTGAATAAAAGGTAAGAGGATATATATACAAGGAATATAAAGTTATTATTTTTCCTTGCTAACTAGACGTTAATGGCTTTGGTCGTTGGCGAAGTATCAAGACTACCGTTGCTGTAGGAATATTCACGTCCGGAGTGAGGATGAAATAAGGAGAAATTACTTATCACTATGGCGATGTCGGCATCAAAAACACGGAATATTATGGCAAACAAATGAAAACTGTGTTGTAAACTAAATCACTTGACACACCCTCACCAAAATGGGACGACGTTGCATTTTATTTCCTGAATAGATGGCTTCTTCATGTCTGTGCTGCATGAAACGGGCCTGTAACGGATCGAACAAACACTAGCAAGCCGTAGGCACAATGCTAAATGTTTGACGGGCCAGAAAAGACTTACGGCAGTACACTGACAAGTACCATTGACTTGATCGTATGGCCTAGTTCCTTCATGCACAGCTGAAGATCTTGTAGTGGAACACTTCTACGAAGAAAATGCGATTTTTGAAATGTGAACATTATTGTACTCGCTATGTTTAACTGTACCAAAAACACTTCTACTACTTCTTGCGCGCAACGTTCTCTTCGCGTTGCCGCCATGTTTCTCCATTTGCTGCTCCCTATGTAATGCCAACGTTCTCCTTCAATAAACCACTGAACTATGGATTTATTTTGTTCTCCTTTTTGTCACGCGACCGTATGGAACATTTAGTGGTGGGCATAGTCAAGCTGGTTTCCGGACTCGCTCACTAAAATCTCATCAGCTACTCAGATGTAGCCATATTTGTGATTCTTATTCCTGTTTACTGAATGCCTTATCAAAAAGGATAGCTGATCTCATCATTCTATGGAACTAGAATATTCTAACACATGTATTCTAAAAATAAGGTTTAAGTTTGATTCACAAACGTAGGAACTTGCCATCTACTTTCTTCGACATACACTTCTTTTGCTCCACAATAACAACCCAACTTTCACCTCGCAATGAACTTGACTATCTTATGCAGTGCTTATACATGTTTTCTATATGCGATTATTGCTATCAGTAGATGATGATTGGACTTCGCTCGATAACAACCTACGCAGCCGTTCAAAAATAATTCTTTTCTACCCCTGGATCTTTGTCCCATAACTTGCTATGCTTCGTGGTCACCTTTCTATGACAGCTTTGCGTCATGCCAAGCTAAAACTACGTTTGGATTGGATGAATCAGAATTAGCGAAGACAGTAGACAAGTACTTTAACGTCAATGACTGCTTGACATCGTTTGATAGTATGAAGGTGGCATAATGTCTTGAAAAAAATATATATATTCAAAATGTATTATAAAAAGGGAGTTAACTCAACAGTTCGTTTCTAATCATAAGGGAGCACTGAAAGAGTTAGAGCTACAATACCAAATATTGAAAATGCTTGATTTGTATATGGCACCATCACATAAAGAGCGTACTCTTGGAATGAAATAAATAATATGTTGGGCTTTGGAGAAGACTTGGAGAGAGATGAACTGTTGTCCCCGACCGCTCTTTGTGCTGAGATGACAGTTCAGGAGATTTGTAATAACAGCTCAGTTAGGGTCAGGAAGTTGGTAATGCGTTGGCTACGCGCTGTTCAGTTCATTTTGTCAATCTATCGCACACATTCTTAAATGGAAGCAACCAACAACCACAGTTACATGTATTATATGTTATTTCAGAAATGGGATACGGAGTAGCTATGTAAGTTCCTTTAACCGATATTGACCAAATAAATGTAATAATGTGACTGGAATAGGTCCGGGAGCCATCTTTAAAAACTGTCACCTTATGATGCCTAGAATTTTCTATGTAGTACAACTGGCAAGGAATCTGAATGCCCGATAGTGTGGACAATATTTTGGACAGACTCTGTGACGGTAATTTACTGCTTACGGATAACGAGTCCACTCGTTATGCTTGTTTCATTTGTAATAGAGTAGCTTACATACTGGAGACCACTCATAAGAATCAAAAACAATTCATATGAAATGGCATCTAGAGGCATTACCAATGTAGGTGGACTTGTCGATAGATTGTCGAATGGTCCGAAATTTTTAAAGGGACTGGACTTTAGCTTGCCAAAGGGGGAAGATGAACTACTTGTCTATGGCAATAATCTAGAATTGAATGCTTCGGTATACATGGTGTAAGTTACAATAAGAGGGTCTATATTGAGACCGAAGTTCGTTTATTGCCCTAGTTTGTACATATAGCTGGGAGTTGGTGCATGGATGGCGAGATTCACCAAGTATTTAAAATTATTATATTATTGAAAGGAAATCTTGGGCATAGACGTGAGTTCACTTCCAAATTATCGACTTAATTATCCATTTATTTACTTAGTTCTGAAATCTCATTAGCATCAAACTCATAAACAACTGCCAAATGACTAGAATTAGTGTACTAAGTGGCTAGAACAATATCCACTGGACATTATCTGATAAGCGGAACCTTAAAGAAAGAATAAGAATTGAGCGAAAGAAATCAATTGGTTTACGTTAGCTCGTTGAAAAGATATTGGATATTCGATGCGTAACTGCCGCAACATTGGAATTCCGCGGGTTAAACTGAGATCTAGACGTAAGTTATTCAGTTTTTGCTTTAGGGAAGCACAGGTGTCATGTTAACTTGTGCTAGTCCAGCTTTCCCACGAATGTTGGATAAATGAAGCTTCATTCACGTTTTACCGTAACGAGTTGTTTTTGGCGACAATTTGATGGGAAAGTTCGTAGTCAGCTGACAAGTTATTTGTTCTGGGCTTGCTAACATTTTTAGCATGTCCTTGCCACTTATTGATTTTGGAGGGTAAGAAAATAGGAGGTGATTCAGATGCAAAATTATTACTTCTATAATTTGTGGCCTGTGATAAAGTCACCTCTGGTCCTTCTTTATGATGAAACAAATAGGTTGAATCTGAATATCCTCTCCTCATTCTACATCCCTTTAATTCCGCGAATCCACTTGTTTTTGGGCACTTCAAATTTCCTCCAACGGCTCACTTTTTGAGGCGGGGGTCGGCGGTCTATATGTAGTACTCAAATTTAGGACGGATGAATACTGTATACAAAGTCAAAAATGTCTTAGCACTGATATGGCTAAAAGCTATATGTATAGGCCACAGGCTTCTAAAAACTTTGGCGGCTATTTCACGGCAATATGCAGTAGTTTTAAATTCTTGGTAAATGATATCATCTAGGTAATTCTGTCTGGATAACATGTAGCTCAGTGTTATTCACCGCGTACTTATCCGTCGCTAGCTGACCAATATGCATCATGTTTCACTTGGAAACGTTTACCGGTATATGCCAAATTCTAAATCATACAGATAACTTCTGTAGGTCATTTTGAAGCTGTAGACTATCACCATTTTTACCTATCCCCATGTCTTCATACCGTCATTGTATAACAAAGCCAATGAATACAAATTTGAAGGGTCACCTTTATACAAAAAGAACAAAACTGCATCCTAAGGCAGAACTCAGTATCCCTTCTAGCCTGTTGCAAGGCCCTGCTGCTTATCAGAAAGAAGCTGGTTTTCATCAAGGTACTTAAAAAGGTATTTACGATTAATCTGAAGGGTTTGAAGGCAAGACTTTTAATTTCGTCCTCCCGGTCTCCAAGTAATCTACCTTGGATTACAGACAGATCAAAACATACCATTAAGGAATTCGCCATGAAATTTTCTAGTTCCTGGACTAGCGTCTCTGTGCTAATGTGGCATGGAAACCTGAACTGATGTACATGCGTACGAAGTTCTATCTTGTCACTGACTGACTAGATGACTTCGTGCTACACCTAGTGTTCTTAGCATCATTTTCTGTTAAAGCCTCACTGCCCGAAAATCTGCAGTTTTAAGGTCCTTTTCGCCAGTACTAAATCCTAATTTTGGTTTTTTCGGCCTCGTTTTATGATACGGTCCACTAGTGATAAGTATTTACGAACGAAGACTGATTTCCTTAGTTTACGTCCATTCTGTTGTATTATGTTCCTTTCATCAGGCGAATTAAATACTAATTTTAGACACTTTCAGCAAGGTGACTTCAGTGATGTTTTAAGGCACTCGCGTGCTTAATAAATCTTTTGTCAACGCGACGTCATGCTGGGAGCGGATTTCGGGCTTGGAGCTTTCGCTCTCCCTCACTCTGATAAAGATGACTCACCAAATTTTGTGATCAGTTTTCGTTCTTGGGACTGCTATTGTGGGAACTAGAGTTTCTTTGACGACATTCGGTCGTTTCTTATTCGTGACTTGTACCCATTCCTCAGCTTTTACTGGGGTGGCAATCACAGCTGCGTTCAGCATAGTGTGATATCATAAGTGATGTATGACAACTTGGATGGACAAATCGCGCTTTCTCCTAGAAATAGATCTAGCTTTCGTATTAGATTTTTCAGGCTTTTTCTGTCAACCTCCAATTAGAAGATGGGATACGGACAAACTTGTGTTTTTGAGCTTTTTGTTCCTCTTGGGATCGGTGTTTTTTCTGTCCCATTTAAGTAATTCGGTCGCACGTTTGGTTGGGATATCTGTGCATTAATTTGCGTGTCCTTGTTTCTTAATATACCCTTTGGCAGCGTTCACTATTACAGTGGCATTGAACGGCAAGTTATTTGCATCAGAGCAGTCAGTCAGTCATTTACAAAGTAGAACTTCGTACATCAGTTCAAGTTTCCATACCAAATTAGCGTTGAGATGCAAATGTCAATTCAAATCCCATAACTGTAGAAGTGGTAGAACTATTAGCGGTAATGGCGAAGATTAGGGTTCGAAGAATTTATGCCAGAAGTATAAGATCTGATATGCTTAACCCTTAAATTTTTAAGGATGATGGTCCAGCTTTAGCAACTAGATTAACTGAAATCTTAGGTAGAATCTGGGAACTGGACACAAGGACAAAAGTATTCTTGTGACAATCACAGGGTAATGAGTCTAACTAATATAGTGTCTAAATTGTTAGCCTCGATTATACTTAGACACCCTACTAGTGCTCGTGAAGAGCAGACTCGAGAAAACCAGGCTGGTCACGCACGGCCTTTTTATGAAGGGTTTTTTGAGTGTTAGCTCCGTTCTTGAAGGCCCTTAGTGGGCACCCTTACCGCCGGAGACAGAAATCCGTGAGGTAGGGTGAGGTGTAACATTTTTAGGGTCGAAGTTTTCTAACCCTTCCTTCCTTCCTACACATGCTGGTTGTCTGAGGGAAACACCTTACTGCTGTCACACCTCTCTGCAGTCAGCAGTACGACTTCGCCCTGAGACCTTGAGTAGCTGCTTTTAGTCTGATCGTTCTCCAATCGACCTGCCTGGCATGGTAGAACCTTCAGGAACATATGTTCCGGGTAATATAGCTCGACTGGGTCATCACGATAGTCAAGCCCGACCACCACGTCAAGGTAGAAGCTTTCGGTCGGGTTCCTCTACATTGACACTTATCTAGGCTCGTTCACCTCGAATGCGTCGAGCAAGTTGGATATCTTTTGGCATAATCGTAACACGCTTAGCATGGATAGCACATAAGTTAGTGTCTTCGAACAATGCAACTAAGTATGCTTCACTGGCTTCTTGGAGCGCCGAGACGTCTGAACTCTGGATACGAAGGTCAGTTCTGAAGTCTTGGGCGATTTCGCGGACCAAACGTTGGAAAGGAAGCTTGCGGATCAAGAGCTCAGTACTCTTCTGGTAACGACGTATCTCCCGTAAGGCAACAGTCCCAGGTCTATATCTGTGGGGCTTCACGCCACCGGTTGCTGGTTCACTTTTGTGTGCAGCCTTGGTAGCCAGTTGCTTGCGAGCCTCGATTATACTTAGACGCCTTACTCGTGCTCGTGAAGAGCAGACTCGAGAAAACCAGGCTGGTTTCAGACCTGGACGTGGATGTATAGACCACATCTTCACACTACGACAGGTCCTGGAACACAGACACACATTTAGGCGTCCTACAATAGTTGTCTTCCTGGACCTTAAGGCAGCATTCGACTCTGTGGATCGCGAGGTTCTGTGGCAGTATCAAAAGGTGTACCAAAGAAGTACATTAACTTTATACAAGCTCTCTACTCTAAAACTACTGGTCGGGTGAGAGCTTATGGCGAACTGTCATCGGAATTCTTCACTTCAAGTGGTGTCTGTCAGGGCTGTCCACTCTCTCCATTCTTGTTTTTGTCATAGACTTGCTCCTTATCCTCGTCCGACTTTTCAGGAGTCGACTTTCTACCTGACCTAGAATATGCCGATGACATAGTTCTATCCTGTGAAGTCTTCTGACTACCCTAAGCAACAATGCAAGCATGTTCGGGATGCGGTTCTCCCCGTCGAAATGCAAAATGTTGTTTCAAGATTGGGTTGCATCGGTATCTGAACAAGTGATAGGGAGTGAAGTAGTCGAACGTGTAGACCGCTTCACGTATCTGGGAAGTCTCATCAGTGCTGATGGCCTGGTGACTAACGAAATCTCAGCTCGGATACAGAAAGCCCGATTGGCTTTTACCAATTTACGTCATTTATGGCGTAGGCGAGATATCCGTTTACTGATTAGAGGACAAGTGTCTGTGCATCAGTTCGCTCCGTCCTACTATATGGATGCGAAACATGGCGTTAAGAGTAGAGGACTTCCGTAGGTTACTTCGATGTCTCCGAAGCATTGCTCGTGTATCCTGGGACAACCGTATAAGCAATGCTGTCGTTAGGAAACGAGTTCTAGGTAGGGATGGCAAATCAAGAGATGAAGTAGTGAAACTTCATCAGTTGAGGTGGTTGGGACATGTGTTACGTATGGCTAACCACCGACTTCCGCGACGAGTGATGTTTTGTGGTGTAGGAGTAGGTTGGAAGAAAGCAAGGGGCGGCCAGACCAAAACATATCAGAAATCCATGAAGTCATTGACAAGTGGACTGAGTCATGTTGGTAGATGTAGGCTACGTGATTGGGGTCCGTGAGACGAAAGTCACCGATGGTTAGAGACCTTGAACGACATGGCTCAGAATCGTTTGCAATGGCGCCGGTGCATCCACTCTTTGTGTTCTCTCAAATTCTAACCTTCTGAATTCCTCATAATCTCTATCTTTCTCCCTCTAAATTTATCTCACTGAATTATACTTCTCGAATCATATCTTCGCTCCCTAATCTTCTCCATTACTGCTAATACTTCTATTATCGCTATCACTCTTGAATTTGAACTGACAGTAGCGTCCCTGTGCTGACGTGGTATGGCAACCTGAACTGATGTACTTATGTACGAAGTTCTGTCTTGTATCTGTCTGTTGGTCTCTCTGTCTATAATCCAGTAAGATAAACTTAAAGAGAGAGAGATAAAGGTGACGAAGAATTCAGAAGATAACGATTTGACAGAACGCAAAGAGTGTATGCACCTGGATGAAACAATGGAGAGAGGCTGGCTGTATGCCTTCACACTACCTGAATTGCCTGTACACAGAGCTTTCAGTACACCCTTTTTCAACAAACAATTCCAGAGAACAGCCTTGTTCAACGAATCGAGTGCTGTCCTGACGTCAATCGGTAGTGGACTTATCGCCTGATAATTGCTACGTGAATGACGCCAACCTTTTCAAAGATGGGGACAACTATTGAATCACTCCACAATTTCGGAGCACTCTCTAGTGGCTAAACAGTTGTAGACAACTCAGTCAGTCTCATAATCAGGTCGCCACCATCTTTAGAAAGGGTCGGAGGTAGGTGATTTGGGTCTGGTGATTTGTAGCACTTCAAGAATTGGAGTTCTTTGTGGACTTTCGTCTCGTTAGGTGGATCAGTCGTCACCGGCCGTGGAGGACAGGGAAGTCTAATAAATATCACTTGGGCAGCAGACCAGCCGAACGGATCTTTGAGAAACTCTGTCCTTCGATTTCTTGCTGTCAGTGGCTCGGATGAGTTGGAAGAGGTTCCGGCAGTTACCAGATGCGGCTGTTACTTTCAACTCGTTAGCGCGCTCCTACTACCAGGTTTCTCGGTACTCACACAAACTTTGCACAATTTGATTGCGTGACAGTCTTCTTTTATCGTCAAACTCGTGGTCACCCAGAGTAGACCGACGTGCCTCAATGAGTTGTAAAGAGCCTGTAGAAACTCAGTGTTTATAAGCGAGACGTTTCGCAAAGCCGCATGCGACTTTATTCTCCATTTTCATGGCGTCATGCAATTGCAGCCAGTGCTCATCCATACTTCGGTGGGTCGATAGCTAGCCTTGAGCCTACCTCGGTTTGATATTTGGTTGCAAAAGGAGCTACAGCCAATTTAATGACATCAGTCAATTTAAGACGATAAATTTGTTGGCTACGGAAACGTAAGATAAAACTAGCACAAATAAGGGAATAATTAGAGTCCAGCCGAGTACTCTAAAGAGAGCGGCAGTATTGTACACAACCATGCCAGCGGTGGCTGATCGTGATGTAATCAACCTGAGTCCAGACTTGAGATGTATACGCATGGCCATACGAGAGCATTTCGAGAGTACGAGCGGACTCTTTCTATTCTCAACCGTACTAGGGCACTTGGGGGCAAAGTGACTGCCGCCTCTGCATGGGCGCGAACCACCAACTTTTCGGTTAATAGCCGAAGTTTAGCTAGCATTCACTTTAGTATCCACATCAGGCATCAAAGGCAATTCGTATTTAATGGTTCAACCCTTCGAAAAAAAAGATGGAACACAAATTAACTAACAGCGTTAACATAAGAACAGCATATTGAATGTTTTACGTTCCATTGGTTATGAAGTAGATGTCAAAAGGTCATTTAGTGGTGTGGAGTAAATTTTATAGCTTGCAGACTTAATACGAAAGAATCTACACTTAGTATTCTGCAATGTATCCCCAATGTGATTTGAGGTGTGTTTTAATGAAAGAATGGCATCATAGGTTTTGGACGTAACTGGATAATGACGAGGCTACTAAATTTCTATTCATACCGTTTTTTCTGTCTTCTACTTTGTAGATCGTATATAACCAAAAGGTTACCCTAAGTATCCAGCTTAAAAGCTAATAACTCAAGGTTACCGAATGTTTTAGGGAGAATCACTCCGACCTTGCGGTATTCTACACATCACATGGACGAGATTATTTTTGTCAATCAACCTCCCAGTTCACTATTAAACGCTGCATTTAATGCTGTTTCCGGATTCGAAAATATTGATCCGAAACGTCTAGACTCTTGTGAAGTTATTAAGCTATATCCATTGAAGCCTTCTAGAGACATTTGTTTTGTGCTTGCTCGCTTTGATGGTGAATGCTACGACCATCTTCGATCACTTGGAGTCTCAATTTATGGGCCTCAAGTCATCCTACATTACGTAAGAGAGAATAAGCCGTTACCTAATCTTCCATATCCACTATTTTCAACGGCCCTCCTTAATGCTACTGCCACAGTTACATCTGTAGCCGGAGCCCAGCGGAAGCAAATATTTGATTCGATACAAATGTTACATGGTTCTGTGTCACGGGACTTAACGGATAATGTGAATGTTATAGTTACAGCCAAAGTTGGTTCAAAAAAGTACTTAGTGGGTGCGAATAGAAATCTTCATATTTTACTTCCTGACTGGATCACCGAAGCCTGGCGTCTTTCAGAGATTCAAGATCCTATCGATATGATGTTAGGGATTTACACTGAGAAGTATCGTGTCCCGATCTTTTCTCAACTTGTTATTTGTGTTTCGGGTTTGTCTGTAGAAGAGCGCAAAGAGGTATCTGATTTAGTTTCCAAACATGGGGGAAAGTACTCAGGTGTAATGAAGATAGGTGAAACAACGCATTTAGTAACTAAGCAAGCATCAGGAATAAAGTATGTTCATGCTAAAAAGTGGAAAGTACAGATAATAAGTATCAAATGGCTTATCGATTCAGTAGACAAAGGATATGCTCTTGATGAGGAGGATTATCGAGTCGACCAAGTAAAGACAAAATCATCGACACCAACTCCAAACACGAAACAGAATGATATCTCCTTTGATAATATATCAGCAATTAGTTATGTTGGTGCTGCTTCTAAAGTTGACGAGACTCAAAGTGTATGCTTCAGGGAAAGTACACAAGTTGTTAGCATTCAAAATGGTAGTTCTATCCTTTCTGGCTGTTCGATCAGACTCTCTGATTGCAACAAGGATGAGATTCAGTTGTACTCGTCAATTGTTAGAGAATTAGGTGGCAAATTGTTCACAGAATTATTCGACCAGGTTACAGAAATGCTTACTCACGTAGTTGTTGGAAGTGTGCATAGTTTTAATTTTCTGTCGAAAGAAAAAGGTGTTAAGTACATCAGTGGAGCTTGGTTACTTGCATGTCGCGATTCAAAGTTCCGTATTCAAGAAGACGATTATCTAATTCCTGATACGAACGAAAACTGTGAAAAACTTGAAGACAAAGTTGACGTCACTGTAAGAAATATGGATTCATCTGACTATCAGTTAATCAATCAGTATTTTGCAGGTTGTGCAGCAGACGATGAATTTCGGGATAAAACTTCTGAAACAAGAGAGTCTACCCAAGGTTTCGCCAAAACTGCTATCAATCCCGAAACAGCTAACGAGATTAGGCATTCTGAGATTTCGGAAATAAATTTCTCTGGAGGGTGTTTTTTAAACCTCGTATTCTCTTTTCACAAGGAATTAAGTGATACAGATGTTGACAAATACACTGGTATAATTAAAACAGCTGGAGGTTGTATCTCTGATGATGAGCAGAATGTGAATTTTTTAGTTACTCCATTTTTCGTCGTCGACCTTCCTCAAATTAGCTCCTGTAAACTTGTTACTATTGCGTGGATTTCGTATTGTATTCACGAAAAGAGTCTCTGTTTGCAGGAAATTGGGAAAGAATATGCATTTAAACCCGTATTACGTAAACCAGGTCCACCACCGTTATCTGGATGTGTTATTTCACTCAGCGGTTTTGTAGGAAATGATAGGAGTTTATTAACTTCATATGCTCAAGCTCTAGGAGCTGTTGTCCAAGAATGTTTCCTACGCAAGTCAGTACCGTCTAGGAACCTCGCTGCTAGTACCCATCTAATTGCTGCCAAACCAGATGGCCGAAAGTGGCCGGCGGCTCAACAATGGGGTCTTCCGGCTGTTAATCGTCTTTGGCTTTATAAATGTGCCGAGACTTGGAGTTTAGTAAATGAATGCGAATTCCAAGTATGCGATACTACTAAGAATCCGAGAATTAGTATGAACGAAAATTTAACCGTAAGTTCCAAAGAAATGCAGGTTGGAGAATATGGCATGTTGAAAAATACTTATGATTTCCCTAAATCGACTAGTGATAAAACCACTGAAAGTCCTCAATATAACCTAGCACTTAGCAACCTAGCTGACACAATGCAAACCCCTGATTGGCTTCAAGATTTTCGCGAAGGTTGCTTATCAAAATTAAATTCCTCACTCCATTCTTCGAGTTATTTATACAAACCGTCCCCAACTTTTTCTGCTCAACTGTCCAGATGCTTGAAAAATGCAGTCCAAGAAACATCAGCACTACCCAAAAGAAGGTTAGAACATTCAGGTAATCCCAATTGACTTGGACACGCTACTTTGTATCCATTTGGTTTTTACCTTTTTTTTATGCAATATCTACTATATCTTACTGGATTGGTGGTCAAAACACAACATACAATTAAGTGGACCACTGGCTCAACTTCTACTCCATACACTTCGGTTTGGATAACCTGAATGGATCAGTAAACTGTCTAAACTTTTTTCCGCATTACTCATCCCACCTTTCTAGGTTTTGTTGAAGATTTTTAGGTGTACAAATAATCTTATTATAATAAAACTTCTTATAATTGGTGATCTACATTAGGTAAAATAGCTTCCAGATATTTTTAGTTGCAATCGTTTCCATCTTAATAGCGCATTAAAAAATCATGTTTTTCGATCTCTTTTTTTAACTTTTCCGTCCAAGAGACTCAAGGCAATTTTCTTCTAAGTGTTCGTAACCAGAATACTTCGAAGCTTCGAAATTCAGTGCAGTGTGATAAAGGAATGTGAGAATAGTTAGTCGTGGAGATAAGAGAGGTATGCGAGGGTGAAGGGAGGATTTGATTTTGACCAATCCGGTCTCGCTTGCTGTTACCTTTATGAGGGCGGATGTCACTTCCCAGCTGCCCACACTGTGGAAGGTTGTTTCTTGAGGGACCTGAAACTGAAGAAAGATTAGTGTTGGTCTTAGAGACATGGTTGCGTGACCGTAGAGCCCAAGGGACAACTGCTTGAGACCGGTCACGCACGGCCTTTTTATGAAGGGTTTTTTGAGTGTTAGCTCCGTTCTTGAAGGCCCTTAGTGGGCACCCTTACCGCCGGAGACAGAAATCCGTGAGGTAGGGTGAGGTGTAACATTTTTAGGGTCGAAGTTTTCTAACCCTTCCTTCCTTCCTACACATGCTGGTTGTCTGAGGGAAACACCTTACTGCTGTCACACCTCTCTGCAGTCAGCAGTACGACTTCGCCCTGAGACCTTGAGTAGCTGCTTTTAGTCTGATCGTTCTCCAATCGACCTGCCTGGCATGGTAGAACCTTCAGGAACATATGTTCCGGGTAATATAGCTCGACTGGGTCATCACGATAGTCAAGCCCGACCACCACGTCAAGGTAGAAGCTTTCGGTCGGGTTCCTCTACATTGACACTTATCTAGGCTCGTTCACCTCGAATGCGTCGAGCAAGTTGGATATCTTTTGGCATAATCGTAACACGCTTAGCATGGATAGCACATAAGTTAGTGTCTTCGAACAATGCAACTAAGTATGCTTCACTGGCTTCTTGGAGCGCCGAGACGTCTGAACTCTGGATACGAAGGTCAGTTCTGAAGTCTTGGGCGATTTCGCGGACCAAACGTTGGAAAGGAAGCTTGCGGATCAAGAGCTCAGTACTCTTCTGGTAACGACGTATCTCCCGTAAGGCAACAGTCCCAGGTCTATATCTGTGGGGCTTCACGCCACCGGTTGCTGGTTCACTTTTGTGTGCAGCCTTGGTAGCCAGTTGCTTGCGAGCCTCGATTATACTTAGACGCCTTACTAGTGCTCGTGAAGAGCAGACTCGAGAAAACCAGGCTGGTTTCAGACCTGGACGTGGATGTATAGACCACATCTTCACACTACGACAGGTCCTGGAACACAGACACACATTTAGGCGTCCTACAATAGTTGTCTTCCTGGACCTTAAGGCAGCATTCGACTCTGTGGATCGCGAGGTTCTGTGGCAGTATCAAAAGGTGTACCAAAGAAGTACATTAACTTTATACAAGCTCTCTACTCTAAAACTACTGGTCGGGTGAGAGCTTATGGCGAACTGTCATCGGAATTCTTCACTTCAAGTGGTGTCTGTCAGGGCTGTCCACTCTCTCCATTCTTGTTTTTGTCATAGACTTGCTCCTTATCCTCGTCCGACTTTTCAGGAGTCGACTTTCTACCTGACCTAGAATATGCCGATGACATAGTTCTATCCTGTGAAGTCTTCTGACTACCCTAAGCAACAATGCAAGCATGTTCGGGATGCGGTTCTCCCCGTCGAAATGCAAAATGTTGTTTCAAGATTGGGTTGCATCGGTATCTGAACAAGTGATAGGGAGTGAAGTAGTCGAACGTGTAGACCGCTTCACGTATCTGGGAAGTCTCATCAGTGCTGATGGCCTGGTGACTAACGAAATCTCAGCTCGGATACAGAAAGCCCGATTGGCTTTTACCAATTTACGTCATTTATGGCGTAGGCGAGATATCCGTTTACTGATTAGAGGACAAGTGTCTGTGCATCAGTTCGCTCCGTCCTACTATATGGATGCGAAACATGGCGTTAAGAGTAGAGGACTTCCGTAGGTTACTTCGATGTCTCCGAAGCATTGCTCGTGTATCCTGGGACAACCGTATAAGCAATGCTGTCGTTAGGAAACGAGTTCTAGGTAGGGATGGCAAATCAAGAGATGAAGTAGTGAAACTTCATCAGTTGAGGTGGTTGGGACATGTGTTACGTATGGCTAACCACCGACTTCCGCGACGAGTGATGTTTTGTGGTGTAGGAGTAGGTTGGAAGAAAGCAAGGGGCGGCCAGACCAAAACATATCAGAAATCCATGAAGTCATTGACAAGTGGACTGAGTCATGTTGGTAGATGTAGGCTACCTGATTGGGGTCCGCGGGACGAAAGTCACCGATGGTTAGAGACCTTGAACGACATGGCTCAGAATCGTTTGCAATGACGCAGGTGCATCCACTCTTTGTGTTCTCTCAAATTCTAACCTTCTGAATTCCTCATCATCTCTATCTTTCTCCTTCCAAATTTATCTCACTGAATTATACTTCTCGAATCATATCTTCGCTCCCTAATCTTCTCCATTACTGCTAATACTTCTATTATCGCTATCACTCTTGAATTTGAACTGACAGTAGCGTCCCTGTGCTGACGTGGTATGGCAACCTGAACTGATGTACTTATGTACGAAGTTCTGTCTTGTATCTGTCTGTTGGTCTCTCTGTCTATAATCCAGTAAGATAAACTTAAAGAGAGAGAGATAAAGGTGACGAAGAATTCAGAAGATAACGATTTGACAGAACGCAAAGAGTGTATGCACCTGGATGAAACAATGGAGAGAGGCTGGCTGTATGCCTTCACACTACCTGAATTGCCTGTACACAGAGCTTTCAGTACACCCTTTTTCAACAAACAATTCCAGAGAACAGCCTTGTTCAACGAATCGAGTGCTGTCCTGACGTCAATCGGTAGTGGACTTATCGCCTGATAATTGCTACGTGAATGACGCCAACCTTTTCAAAGATGGGGACAACTATTGAATCACTCCACAATTTCGGAGCACTCTCTAGTGGCTAAACAGTTGTAGACAACTCAGTCAGTCTCATAATCAGGTCGCCACCATCTTTAGAAAGGGTCGGAGGTAGGTGATTTGGGTCTGGTGATTTGTAGCACTTCAAGAATTGGAGTTCTTTGTGGACTTTCGTCTCGTTAGGTGGATCAGTCGTCACCGGCCGTGGAGGACAGGGAAGTCTAATAAATATCACTTGGGCAGCAGACCAGCCGAACGGATCTTTGAGAAACTCTGTCCTTCGATTTCTTGCTGTCAGTGGCTCGGATGAGTTGGAAGAGGTTCCGGCAGTTACCAGATGCGGCTGTTACTTTCAACTCGTTAGCGCGCTCCTACTACCAGGTTTCTCGGTACTCACACAAACTTTGCACAATTTGATTGCGTGACAGTCTTCTTTTATCGTCAAACTCGTGGTCACCCAGAGTAGACCGACGTGCCTCAATGAGTTGTAAAGAGCCTGTAGAAACTCAGTGTTTATAAGCGAGACGTTTCGCAAAGCCGCATGCGACTTTATTCTCCATTTTCATGGCGTCATGCAATTGCAGCCAGTGCTCATCCATACTTCGGTGGGTCGATAGCTAGCCTATTCGATTACTTACTTACACCTGTTTCCCCAATTGAGCATAGGACACCGACCAGTATTCTGCAACCTACTCCATCATGGAATTTCCTCCCTACTTCTGTCAAACAAATCCGAAGTATCTTGCGTAAACAGCTGTTGATAAACAACTTGTATCTTCCGCATGGTGGCTTTGGTAGTTCTCCAAGTTTCCACCACATGCAGAAAAACTGTCTTCACATCTGTGCTGGAAATCATGAATTTGGTGTTTTTCAGTTGTGTAGTGTTGTTTTGAGTACCTGCTGTTCTTCATTTGTAGAACTGCTGACCTCGTGAGAAGGCAGTATTGTTGCATATGATGGTCACCTGGCGGAAACGCCTGTCCCACCCCTCTACAGTCAGAAGTACGACTTTGCCGTCAGACCTTGAGCTGCTACTTTTAGTCTTACTGTAACCTGCCTGGCATGGTAGACCGTATAGAAACATATGTTCCAGTCAATTGAGCTCGGTTGGATCATCACAATAGGCAAGCCTCACCACCATGTCAAAGTAGCAGCTATTTCCGGGATACTCATATAGTTTTCTGTTTAACAACATAATACTGAGATGTGCTTCCTTTACTGAAAGGAATCTTCTTTATGTAAATTGTAAGCTAATTTTTATCTAGTAAGTACTATTTATGCTGATTTATTTGTTGGTTATGCTACGCCGTACTCCTGTATTTCTTCCCAATATTATCGCTTTATTTATTTGGCGCGTTCTTCTTGTGGCTTATTGCACTAGAATTTATACAGTTAGATTAATATCATGGTTACTGCACCAACTTAAAATTCCTTTTCTGACCACTTACAAAATTGTGGTTAGTCGAAGTAGCAATGTGAAATATTAGCGTAGTTCACTTTAATGTAGAACGTTGGTATTAGGTTTCTTGAATTCTTACAACTGGCAAGTGAATCGGGAGGGTAGTATCCTGTTAACTAATTTAAACGATAAACATATGGGCTCCTGAAAACTCTTTTTGAAAGTCGATTTTTATAAAATTAGCTTCTCACGGCAAGTTAGAGAAACTCGGAAATATATCTTACATTGTCTCACTACTGTTCAATTCTTCCTCAGGTTTTACTTCAGTTGAGTTTTTGTAAGATGCTCCATTATTTCGATTTTGTTAACCTCAATATCTCTTGCATACACTCAATTCTTTTTATATTGTGTGATTTGTTTATTCTTAACTGCGTGCTTAACAACTTTGTAATCTGAACTTATATATATCTGTGTATTGTTCAGTGTTTCCACCATTATTGTTACTCTATCTCTGTACGTCATTGTCTTAACAAAACGTTTATATGCCGAATAAAACAATGTATTTTTCTGTCTTGTACATTATCGTTGCCTATTTTTTGAAATTTAGATCTAGCTAATGAAGAAAATAACTTGTGCTTACGAGGAGTGGTAATATGTGTGGCAAAACACTTAAGCTCTCGCCAAGTGGAGTTAAATGAAATTGTGAAAAAACTAGGTGGAGATTTCAAATGGACTTACAATCCTCAGGTAAGGTTTCTTTAGAGTTGTAATTTAACTACGCAACCAGTTGTTAAGTAGATTGACAATTTATGCCGATTTCGATTTGATGTTTGACTGTTCTTGGTGTTGATTCCGTACTTAGTGAATTGTGTTATAGTTTTCGAGGTACATTGTGACTTTACATTCAGTTATCTTTATTTTTCACATTAACTGATAATATCTAAATGTTTAATATATTTATTTGTCTGATGTGATAGAATTTAAACCTAGTCAACCTTAATTTCAGGATCCTTGTGATTTCCTACCACTGTTAAATTTTCTTTAATAGGTTTTTGTCAGGTTAAATGATCACGTTTTTTAATTACGTCAAAATTTATCGATGTTCACAAAGCAAACTATTTTGGATATTAACTATTACTGTTTAAAATTGTGTGGATTGGCTCCCATGACTTTTGATTGGAAGAGAGGCTGGTATTGTGTTGGATAATTCCGGATTTATACTTCATATTTAGTTGGAAGTACTAGTGTAATCTCAATTCGCATACTTTGTCCTCAACTGTTAAGTAGTGTCCCTATCAGTAAATCACTCCATTATCCTTCTCGATAATTCTTGCTAGATTCCCTATCAATATCCAATCATCAGGGTTATATTACCTATGACAAGTGCGAAACGAAAGCTGAAAACTTTGCACGTGATTGTCCAAATATAAAATTAAGGAAGATTTCTCCGTTGGGGATTATGATTGACTTTTTCTCAGTTTGAGACGCTTTTACCACTCTCCCATAAATAATCAATCCATTTTCTTTTAAAAATATAAATTGAAGGATCTTTATTACAAAATCACATGCGTTCAACGCATTAGCATTGCAGTCTTTTTAACAATATTTACACTTCATTAATAACCATAGTTTACCCGAATTAGCTGTTAACCAGCTAAATATGTTTTGTACATAAGTGTGTCAGTTTAGGTAAGGATATCACTTACTTAATACTATCCATATATATTACAAACTCAAGGTCAAACGTTTAAATTTCGGCTGTTCTAAGAATCACCTAGAAAACAATTAGGTACTTCAATTTCTGTTGGCAAATCTTTCGGAAACTCATATATTTCGGTGTTATATTTACTGGAAAACAACTTCATAATTATCAGGTCTCCCTACTTTTGGGTTGTTAGTTTCACCAAATAGAAATTACTCAGTTTTCTCTAGCCATTTTTCTTTCCTCTCCAATATAATACGAAGTTTGTGAGAACATTTGAGTTTAGGAGTTTAGCAAGAAGTGATAAGAACTACACTCTAAGCAATTTTGTTACTTAATGAAAATGTGGAAAAAAGACATTATTTAAAAATTTATCGCCTTTTATTACTTGTTTCCGTAGCAAGTTCATGTATCATTTTTTCATAAATTTCTGTTCATTGACTACGAATAGCTTGGAGTATTCGTTTGGGGATTTAGTACTTGAGCTTCATCGCATAGATTAAAGGTTCAGGACGTATTGAAAAACAATGTTACAATGCGTTAGTAACTTGAATGGTCAGCTTACACCAAAGTCTCAGGTTCTAGGAAAATGTCATGTGACTCATTTCCAAATGTACTGGTTTATGCACTTGTTTTTGAGCAAAACATTTTTTGGAATGTACCAGGCAAAGTCTTCAACAGGGTATTGTTAAACAGAATGAAGGACTTCGTAGACGCCCAACTTCGAGATCAACAGGCCGGATTTCGTAAGGATCGATCGTGTACTTACCAAATTGCTACATTACGGATCATTGTGGAACAGTCAATTGAATGGAATTCACCACTCTACATCAACTTCATCGACTACGAGAAAGCATTCCATAGCGTGGACAGGAAAACACTGTGGACTCTTCTTCGACACTACGGTGTGCCTGAGAAAATAGTTAACATCATACGGAACTCTTATGATGGATTCAACTGCAAAATCGTGCACGGAGGACAGCTAACCGACTCTTTCGAGGTGGAGACCGGTGTCAGGCAAGGTTGCTTACTCTCACCCTTTCTCTTTCTCCTGGTCTTCGACTGGATTATGAAAACGTCAACATCTGGAGGGAAGCACGGTATCAACTGGACAGTTAGGACGCAGCTGGACGATCTGGGATTCGCAGATGACTTGGCTCTTCTATCGCACACTCAACAACAAATGCAAGAGAAGACAACCAGTGTAGCAGCAGCCTCTGCAGCAGTAGGTCTCAACATACATAAAGGAAAAAGCAAAATTCTCCGATGCAACACAACATGCACCAATCAAATCACTCTTGATGGAGATGCCTTGGAGGACGTTAACACCTTTACATATCTGGGCAGCATCATCGACAATCAAGGTGGATCCGATGCAGATGTGAGGGCACGGATTGGCAAAGCAAGGGCTGCATTTCTACAGTTGAAAAATATCTGGAACTCCAAACAGATATCAATCAACACCAAAATAAGGATTTTCAATACAAATGTCAAGACAGTTCTAATGTATGGAGCGGAAACATGGAGAACTACCAAAGCCATCATCCAGAGGATACAAGTGTTTATTAACAGTTGTCTACGCAAAATACTTCGGATTCGTTGGCCAGATACGATCAGCAACAACGAACTGTGGGAGAGAACAAACCAGATTGAAGTGGAGGAGGAAATCAGGAAGAAGCGGTGGAAGTGGATAGGACACACATTGCGGAAAGCACCTAACTGCGTCACGAGACAAGCCCTCACATGGAACCCTGAAGGCAAAAGGAAAAGAGGAAGGCCAAAGAATACATTACGCCGAGAAATAGAGAAAGATATGAGAGGAATGAACAAACATTGGACAGAACTGGAGAGAGAAGTCCAGGACAGAGTTGGTTGGAGAAAACTGGTGGGCGGCCTATGCTCCATTTGGGGTAACAGGCATAAGTAAGTAAGTAAGTAAGAGGTAGTTATACTATCTGACCGCTTAAATTGGTGGAACATGAATCCGCAACCTAATGACCAGGATTTAAATGCTTTAAGCACCGCTTCACTTGTAATGTAAGTATGGGTGTATGGCGTTAAAAGCTTTCATATGAAACCTAACTTTTGCCTTCAACCATAGTTTCACTGATTCAAGTCTCAGCACTTCTGCTTTGGTTTTGACAGTCAGAAACTATCTAAACTCCTCACTCAATGGAACTGGGAGCCTAGTACACAAAACTTATCTTGGTTAATGAATTGTGAAATGATCAGTTCTCGAAGGAATTAGAATAAAACATATCTTATTAAAACCGCCTTTAAATAGCATTGGTTCCATAAAAACTCCTAACGAGACTAATGGCCTCCTGGTTGATGGAGATTTGACTCTTTTATTCAAGTGATCATAACCAACTAACCGTTAACAGACATCTGACGGTCATAAATTTATAATTTTGACAAAATTTGTATTACGTATAGCTCAATAAATGTAATTTCGTTGTTTATGTAACCATTAGTTGAACGGTTGTTATTTACTTAGTATCGTGTCACCTCCTCCTTGATGAGACGTTTCTATTTTAGGTTTGTACACATTTGATCTCTGAAACTTCATCCGATGACATTTTACTCCCATCAACACCGTCATCCAGTATATCGGTTACACCGATTACTTGTCCGGCAGGTCAAGTCATGTATACCGATGTAGCCGCTGCCAAGCAAGATGGAAAATATCTGGTCAATCCAAAATGGTTAACTTCATGTATGGAAGCCTGTCATAGACTACCGGAGAGTGATTTCCCTCCTACATACCCGGATGGGAAAATGTCTGTCAGCAAATCTCCAGTAGAACCACAACCAAAAGTAGCACGTGTCGGTAAGACCAACTTTTCCAGTCAACTATTTTAATTTATTTTATTCTGCAGTGTATAGACTAAAATTACTGGGTGCTATTAAGCGAAACACTGTTGTTTTTTATTCCCGTTTGTTAACTCATCAAAAAACGAGAGATTTATGCAAGTTTTTTTTAATCAGAAGTTATTAATTGGAGTTTATTTTCTTCTATGTTCTGCATGTGATTTTATAGTTGCATCGCTATCATTTGTATACTTTGAAAACATGATGAAAGAGGCGACTTGATGGCATGTCTTTTTATTCCTTATATTTTTCGAAAGTAGGATTTAATATTATTGTTCTCTCTTTAGCTTCGCGAACTGCTTTTCAGATAGTTTTATATATTTCCTTATAGTCGTAGGAGATGCGTAAAGTCTTTCCAGTGTTTCAGTCTATCAAATAAAAATCAACAGATATATATTGGTTTGTATTTTAGTCTACAAATCACATAGTTTATATCTTATTTTCACCAAACAATTTTCTGAAATTATTCGGATACAATAGTTTTCAGTTTTCGACCGAACATCCTTGCTATTAAAGCTACAACTGAATCCAGAATTGTGTATTTTTCATCTAGGCAGTCATTCTTATTCTCATTATTTAACCTTCCCTATATCATACTGGTAGATAACATTTGTAGGTGTTCATATGAAAAGGAGAAAAAAATTACATTGCTTTCGAGAAGTAAAGTAGAAAAAACAATTTACTTATATAGCTGAATATTTATTTATGCTTGTAAAGTTATTTCATTTAAATAAATATTAGTATAGATAAGCATCACATAGTGAGAAAATGAAGTTTTAAAAAAAGACAGGAAGGAAGGTAAATATGTTCGAAAACAATAAATAAATAATAACAAGTGGATGTACCATGCCTAATAACTCTTCAAGCCACTGTGTTGTGCTATCTCTAGTATCTTAACCAAGGATTTCTGAAGTACCGATCAGTTATAGTGGAATTTCGTTTTCTAAGCTCTATTGTTTGATTGTGAAGCTTGTATTGTTCCTCTGAAGAATGTCAGTACGAACTTCAGGTAGAAACGAAATATTCGAATTTGTCCACGTATGACTCCTAACTACTCCTATCGACATCAATCTTGATTGATAATTGTTGACCTTTAAACTGCTGCTATCTGCCTCTTTGTTTTGATTATATCCCACTTTGATCAGATTATTGGTTCCATATATGTTCATGATTTTCATGTGAGAAATTGTGAGATTAGGTAGCCCTGCCTTACCCCACTGCTTGGATGAAACAATGGAGAGAGGCTGGCTGTATGCCTTCACACTACCTGAATTGCCTGTACACAGAGCTTTCAGTACACCCTTTTTCAACAAACAATTCCAGAGAACAACCTTGTTCAACGAATCGAGTGCTGTCCTGACGTCAATCGGTAGTGGACTTATCGCCTGATAATTGCTACGTGAATGACGCCAACCTTTTCAAAGATGGGGACAACTATTGAATCACTCCACAATTTCGGAGCACTCTCTAGTGGCTAAACAGTTGTAGACAACTCAGTCAGTCTCATAATCAGGTCGCCACCATCTTTAGAAAGGGTCGGAGGTAGGTGATTTGGGTCTGGTGATTTGTAGCACTTCAAGAATTGGAGTTCTTTGTGGACTTTCGTCTCGTTAGGTGGATCAGTCGTCACCGGCCGTGGAGGACAGGGAAGTCTAATAAATATCACTTGGGCAGCAGACCAGCCGAACGGATCTTTGAGAAACTCTGTCCTTCGATTTCTTGCTGTCAGTGGCTCGGATGAGTTGGAAGAGGTTCCGGCAGTTACCAGATGCGGCTGTTACTTTCAACTCGTTAGCGCGCTCCTACTACCAGGTTTCTCGGTACTCACACAAACTTTGCACAATTTGATTGCGTGACAGTCTTCTTTTATCGTCAAATTCGTGGTCACCCAGAGTAGACCGACGTGCCTCAATGAGTTGTAAAGAGCCTGTAGAAACTCAGTGTTTATAAGCGAGACGTTTCGCAAAGCCGCATGCGACTTTATTCTCCATTTTCATGGCGTCATGCAATTGCAGCCAGTGCTCATCCATACTTCGGTGGGTCGATAGCTAGCCTTGAGCCTACCTCGGTTTGATATTTGGTTGCAAAAGGAGCTACAGCCAATTTAATGACATCAGTCAATTTAAGACGATAAATTTGTTGGCTACGGAAACGTAAGATAAAACTAGCACAAATAAGGGAATAATTAGAGTCCAGCCGAGTACTCTAAAGAGAGCGGCAGTATTGTACACAACCATGCCAGCGGTGGCTGATCGTGATGTAATCAACCTGAGTCCAGACTTGAGATGTATACGCATGGCCATACGAGAGCATTTCGAGAGTACGAGCGGACTCTTTCTATTCTCAACCGTACTAGGGCACTTGGGGGCAAAGTGACTGCCGCCTCTGCATGGGCGCGAACCACCAACTTTTCGGTTAATAGCCGAAGTTTAGCTAGCATTCACTTTAGTATCCACATCAGGCATCAAAGGCAATTCGTATTTAATGGTTCAACCCTTCGAAAAAAAAGATGGAACACAAATTAACTAACAGCGTTAACATAAGAACAGCATATTGAATGTTTTACGTTCCATTGGTTATGAAGTAGATGTCAAAAGGTCATTTAGTGGTGTGGAGTAAATTTTATAGCTTGCAGACTTAATACGAAAGAATCTACACTTAGTATTCTGCAATGTATCCCCAATGTGATTTGAGGTGTGTTTTAATGAAAGAATGGCATCATAGGTTTTGGACGTAACTGGATAATGACGAGGCTACTAAATTTCTATTCATACCGTTTTTTCTGTCTTCTACTTTGTAGATCGTATATAACCAAAAGGTTACCCTAAGTATCCAGCTTAAAAGCTAATAACTCAAGGTTACCGAATGTTTTAGGGAGAATCACTCCGACCTTGCGGTATTCTACACATCACATGGACGAGATTATTTTTGTCAATCAACCTCCCAGTTCACTATTAAACGCTGCATTTAATGCTGTTTCCGGATTCGAAAATATTGATCCGAAACGTCTAGACTCTTGTGAAGTTATTAAGCTATATCCATTGAAGCCTTCTAGAGACATTTGTTTTGTGCTTGCTCGCTTTGATGGTGAATGCTACGACCATCTTCGATCACTTGGAGTCTCAATTTATGGGCCTCAAGTCATCCTACATTACGTAAGAGAGAATAAGCCGTTACCTAATCTTCCATATCCACTATTTTCAACGGCCCTCCTTAATGCTACTGCCACAGTTACATCTGTAGCCGGAGCCCAGCGGAAGCAAATATTTGATTCGATACAAATGTTACATGGTTCTGTGTCACGGGACTTAACGGATAATGTGAATGTTATAGTTACAGCCAAAGTTGGTTCAAAAAAGTACTTAGTGGGTGCGAATAGAAATCTTCATATTTTACTTCCTGACTGGATCACCGAAGCCTGGCGTCTTTCAGAGATTCAAGATCCTATCGATATGATGTTAGGGATTTACACTGAGAAGTATCGTGTCCCGATCTTTTCTCAACTTGTTATTTGTGTTTCGGGTTTGTCTGTAGAAGAGCGCAAAGAGGTATCTGATTTAGTTTCCAAACATGGGGGAAAGTACTCAGGTGTAATGAAGATAGGTGAAACAACGCATTTAGTAACTAAGCAAGCATCAGGAATAAAGTATGTTCATGCTAAAAAGTGGAAAGTACAGATAATAAGTATCAAATGGCTTATCGATTCAGTAGACAAAGGATATGCTCTTGATGAGGAGGATTATCGAGTCGACCAAGTAAAGACAAAATCATCGACACCAACTCCAAACACGAAACAGAATGATATCTCCTTTGATAATATATCAGCAATTAGTTATGTTGGTGCTGCTTCTAAAGTTGACGAGACTCAAAGTGTATGCTTCAGGGAAAGTACACAAGTTGTTAGCATTCAAAATGGTAGTTCTATCCTTTCTGGCTGTTCGATCAGACTCTCTGATTGCAACAAGGATGAGATTCAGTTGTACTCGTCAATTGTTAGAGAATTAGGTGGCAAATTGTTCACAGAATTATTCGACCAGGTTACAGAAATGCTTACTCACGTAGTTGTTGGAAGTGTGCATAGTTTTAATTTTCTGTCGAAAGAAAAAGGTGTTAAGTACATCAGTGGAGCTTGGTTACTTGCATGTCGCGATTCAAAGTTCCGTATTCAAGAAGACGATTATCTAATTCCTGATACGAACGAAAACTGTGAAAAACTTGAAGACAAAGTTGACGTCACTGTAAGAAATATGGATTCATCTGACTATCAGTTAATCAATCAGTATTTTGCAGGTTGTGCAGCAGACGATGAATTTCGGGATAAAACTTCTGAAACAAGAGAGTCTACCCAAGGTTTCGCCAAAACTGCTATCAATCCCGAAACAGCTAACGAGATTAGGCATTCTGAGATTTCGGAAATAATAAAAATAATGGCTTATCTACTCAGTAGACAATGGATATCCGTTTCTAAGGACGCGTATTTTTCTGTGTAAACTACTCTTGTACTGAATACTTGTTTATTCGTTTTCTCGTTGCTGCCGGCGTATCATTCATTATCCCTTCCGATATTTTACTTCTTGCTTCATTTATTCCCACAGGGCTGCATAGAATAGATAAGCTATTGTGTCACCGGTTTACTTTCCGTATCTTAATTTGAGCAAGTACAGACGTTTTATGGATTTTATGCGTTTAGAATTCCGTTCTCATTCTCAGCCCGCGACCGTAGCTGCTACCTTAACATGGTGATCGGGAAGATCTGCTCGTGAAGAGCAGACTAGAAAAAACCAGGATGGTCTCAGATCTGGACGTGGCTGTATAGACCACTTTCTCACACTACGACAGGTCCTGGAACACAGACACACATTTAGGCGTCCTAAAGTAGTTGTGTTCCTGAACCTAAAAGCGGCATTTGACTCAATGGATCGTGAGGTTCTGTGGCAGTGTCTGTCATTGAAAGGTGTACCAAAGAAGTACATTAACCTCATACAAGCTCTCTGCTCAAACACTACTGGTCGGGTGAGAGAGTCTGGGAAGTCTCATCAGTGCTGATGGCCTGGTGACTAACGAAATTTCAGCTCGGATACAGAAAGCCCGATTGGCTTTTACCAATTTACGTCATTTATGGCGTAGGCGAGATATCCGTTTACTGATTAGAGGACAAGTGTCTGTGGATCAGTTCGCTCCGTCCTACTATATGGATGCGAAACATGGCGTTAAGAGTAGAGGACTTCCGTAGGTTACTTCGATGTCTCCGAAGCATTGCTCGTGTATCCTGGAACAACCGTATAAGCAATGCTGTCGTTAGGAAACGAGTTCTAGGTAGGGATGGCAAATCAATAGATGAAGTAGTGAAACTTCATCAGTTGAGGTGGTTGGGACATGTGTTACGTATGGCTAACCACCGACTTCCGCGACGAGTGATGTTTTGTGGTGTAGGAGTAGGTTGGAAGAAAGCAAGGGGCGGCCAGACCAAAACATATCAGAAATCCATGAAGTCATTGACAAGTGGACTGAGTCATGTTGGTAGATGTAGGCTACGTGATTGGGGTCCGTGAGACGAAAGTCACCGATGGTTAGAGACCTTGAACGACATGGCTCAGAATCGTTTGCAATGGCGCCGGTGCATCCACTCTTTGTGTTCTCTCAAATTCTAACCTTCTGAATTCCTCATAATCTCTATCTTTCTCCCTCTAAATTTATCTCACTGAATTATACTTCTCGAATCATATCTTCGCTCCCTAATCTTCTCCATTACTGCTAATACTTCTATTATCGCTATCACTCTTGAATTTGAACTGACAGTAGCGTCCCTGTGCTGACGTGGTATGGCAACCTGAACTGATGTACTTATGTACGAAGTTCTGTCTTGTATGTGTCTGTCTGTCTGATTCCCAGCCAATCAGAAAGTTTTATTGTGTATTCCACACCAAAACTTTATTTAGAAGTCATTTTTGTTTCTTGTAGATATTTGCTTTCCGGAAACGAAGAGTTCATCTAATTAATAAATTTGTAATTATTCGTGTATGTAGTTAGTATATTTGTGTTTTTGTTACTTGGGCATTTTGATATTTATTAAATCACTAAAATCTGAGAGTAGTTTGTATTCTTCTATATTTCTCTACTGTGTAAATAGCTTCCGTAAATCTTTTGGGAGATATTAATCGTCGATTGGAAATGATGATTACTGGGAGTAAAACTAACTGCTTTCAGAATGAAACTAAAAATAATGTCAAGGAAAATGTAGATCCGATTCTCGACAATGACTGTAATCACCAACAATTTTTAAATATAGGTCAAAATTTGGCGAATGGCGACTTCATTAATTCTCCATTTTCATCAGTTCCTATGGGTCAGAGACGTCTCAGACGAAATCCTCGTCGCAGCAATTACTCTACTATTCATTCAAATACTAGTATAACTTCCCATGAGTCAAAATTAGACAGCGGTAATAGTGATAGATCAAACGTAGAAAACTTAAACAATCCGAATAACAATGTTGATTCGGTACAAGCTGGTCAAATGATCATGGTGAGTAAATATTGAATTTATCGTTTATTTTTTAGAAGCCCTTAGCAGTTATGGTTAACATTCGTGTGTTTCACTTCAAATCACACTTTTTGGCAAGCTTCGTAAATATAATACTGCTGGCTCTTTGTTATTGTTCTCACTCAAAATAGTGGCTTAAAATATAGTATACGATCCTGCGCTCGATTACGTTGTGGTTAATATAAATATAAATGAATCGAGTTATATTGGTCCCTATATTTCCTAAGCTGGGAACAGACAATCAAGCCATAACACTAATCACATCCTTTCAAATCTATACCTGGAGCACAGTTATGGTAAGATGTAGTAGTTCAAGTGTCCGAAGTTCTTGGAGTCATTCTGTCCCTGCAACACTTATTACTATTACCTCTGTTCGGCAAAAATTGAGAACGTATGATTATGATGGTCTGGTAAACATCAAAAATCACGAGTTCGAACCCTATAGTTTTTACTAAACGACAAATGGGCTGTTTAAATGCCTTATTTCTATTCGATGAAACTCTACTGTCGTTTCAAACGATTTGATTAAAGTGTTCCTCTGACTGGAATGCTATTGGTTGCTGGAAATCAAACATTAGTGAACTAACTGAAACAGAGGAATGTTGTTTTGATTGCGCAATAGACTTCAGCTTTAGAGACTGACGGAATGGATTTCTAAAAACAATAACCATTACATGGTAACAGTGTGATGAACGATATGTTGTTCCTATCTGTCCTTCCAATGAGCGCAGGTGCTAGATATACAATGTGGGCGTATAGGAAGTATTTTACTTACCTATTTATTTTTCCAGTCTGAAATAAGATGTAGGCATTCTCGAAATCAGTTACGTTTTTATATGTGTAAGGTACTTTTCGTGATCGCTATCTTGAAAACAGAACACGATATTTGCAGGAAGCACATGTTTGTTTCAGTTGGTAATATCCTGATATCTTTAAATTCGTAAAACATCAAACAATACCGTTACACAATATCTGGTCATTCTGACTGCTAAGCGCACCTGAGTGTACTGTTTTACAACTGGGAAATCAAAGTAAAATTTAGCATACAACATAATTCAACGTAATTTAAACCTGCTACTTTTCTGGTCGGCTCGACCCCGAGGACCATAGATAAGATTGAATAAAAAGCGATTTTTTTGTATTGCTGTTGACAGTTTACAAATATAACCAGCTCATATTGATGGTCACAGGTAAGATTTTAATAAATTTACTTCAGCGGAACATTACTCCTGTTTTGTAGAATGTTTTTTATCATTGTGTTAAAGTCAAAACTCGTACGCATCTGAAATTGAACACTGAACCGTTACTGTATCTTCTCTTCTGACCTGTTAGTTACGCTTCTACTGTAGTAGCCATATGGTTGATCTATATTAGCTGGAACACTTATTGTTTGAGGTCCTAATGTCCAAAATAGGTCTGTTGGATAGCAATAAGACCAAAAGCAAATTATGACCAGAAAATAAAGTAGTACTCCCACCTTCACTAAGTTATTTTCCATAGGCAATAAAAACAGTGGCCCCCTGATGCAGCTCATCTCACCGCCATTCCAATATCTAAACTCTACGTCAAATCGAAAAACAGGTTTCATTAGCTAAAATTTTAAAATTCCATCAATCTAGTGCTGTATTTCCAAAACCCTTAAACAGAATCCTAGCGTAGTTTTTTCGCTTGAGCTCATCTAAATGAAATGTTTATTCGATAAGAATAATGGAAAAAATGGTCTTTCGAACGTTTTGAAAAGCATTATAGGACTGTTTGGGATACACTTCTCTCTCGCTAAACATAAAATGTTAATTTAGGACTGTCATACATCAACACTTATATTAAGCACAGAAAGTGAAGTGATTAATCACTTCATCTATGTTGGAAACCATATCAGCTCTAGTGGGTTGGTGGTTCACTCACTTATAAGAAAGATCAAGCAAGACTGTACAGTCTGTTAACTATTCATTTAATTCACTATAAATTATGGTTATGGAGTGTGCGATGGTGAAGTGCTTGGTTTGGGACAAGAAAGATAATTCGTTTAGTTTATGAACTTTGACGGCTGTATGTTACATGTTTAATATCAGCTTCTATCCAGATTTACAATTTTGAACTGATTGACACTGAATTAAAGAAAGGCTTGTTAGCGACTAAGCAAAAATGTGGTATTAATCCTCTAAGTTGTCACTGTCTCGATTGTTCTCATAGGTTCGGTGGAAGTACGAAGATGACACTCTACATCAGACAACAGCAACTGGTGCTGATCTTATAGTTTCGAAAGTAAACTGTGAACAGAATCAACCTGAAAAGAAAATCGAACAGATATTGTCAAAAGAGATTACACAAAAGTAAGCCTACATCTGAATTTGTTCATTGTTATGAGACAAAATTATGCTATTTTCATACAACTGACGAGTATTTCCGATCTACTTTAATAGATCAGATAATCAGTCATCGTTCAAGTCACCGATGCATCAGCAGCCCGATTGTCTATCACCTAAACCAAACTATGTAATTTCTTTCACTGGCCTGTCATTAGACGAACGAGATCATTATGCAGAAATTGTGGAACGATTAGATGGAGAAGTAGATAATCAGACTACATTAAGCGAGAAAACTACACATTTAATTGTGTATACACCAAGTAACTATTTTTTCAGTCTCTTAATTTTTATTTGTGTGATGCATGATTTACATTAGATAAAGGGTTTTAAAAACTTCTGAATCCATACCAAATTTAGCAACTGATAAAAAGTCAGCTGAATTGATTGCTCAGTAGGCTTATCTAACCGTCAATAAAGTATCGCAATTTCTAGTATTCAATTAGGGCTTGTTAGGTTGGATCGTTGATGTGAGTCCTTATCTTGATCTCGTTTGTAGCACAAACCAGTTAAGTGTATTGATGACTACGCTTATCTCGACAGTCTCATCATCCCTAGCGTGCTAATGGCTATCAAATTCATGTCATAAGTAGAGGACGGTTCGTTTGCTTTGATTAACTTATGACACATGATACAAGCACTAAATTCGAGTATCAAAAGTGCAAGTATACACTGCATCACAGTATGTTTATCCAAATTTACAATGAAACGCATGTGTAAATTATAAGTATTGCACCATAAACGTTTACAAAGCATTGTTTATTTGTGGTGAAACAACCATGCAAACTTTCACTACGTTAGAGACCGTGAACAGTGAGAATTAGTGCACATTTGATTCATCTTACTTCTTCCCAAATCATTTCATTTTCTTACTAGATTACTCTGAGGCTTGTAACTTCTATCGACGCATCACTGCTTGATACACTCACTAATTGATATGCTTGAATGCTATTACGAGTTCAGCTTACTCGGTAAACAAAACGAAGGTCAACGATACAGTGACACGATAGGCTATTCTAGTTCGTTGTCCCAGGCCCTGCTAACAAAAGCAAGAAGTCTTGATAAGGAGTAGAGAATGTATTCTACAAGCACCCAGAAAATACGAGGTTGCTAAGCACACAAATCAAGCTTATTTATACAATGATAGCAACGCCCTTGGAAGAACCACAGAATAACGTACTAAAATAACCCATCAGTCGATGATTTCCGGGAGGGGAAATGTTAGCTGTAGGCCGACTAAGCGTCTCTTGGCACCAAAACATAAAAATTCAGATTTCCAGAATAAAATTACAAAATTAGGACCTTACACCGCCCTTTACATATTGTATTGTGGTAGATATTATCTGGAAGGAAAATCACACTTCACTTCTATATTTCATCTAACAGTACTCGTATGTTCAAAAATGCAGCATTTGACTTCATAATTTTTTACTTTATTTGGTTTCTCGGTAATTATTGAAGGTATTTTTCCCCATAAAAGCACTAATTTACTTTTGACTGTAGATCTTTTTCAATCTTTTTTATAGCACGAAGTGAAAAATGCCTTATCTGCCTCGCTTCTGGCAAGTGGATGTTGCACAAATCCTACTTAGACGCGTGCTCGCGGGAATCTCGCTGGGTTGATGAAGCACCATATGAGTGGGGTGGTCCTGGAACTGAACCCTTATTGATGCAGTTAAGCCCGTTTCCTCGTTCGCCTGGTGGTCCTACAATATTACGTCAACAGAAAGCTGCTCAGATTAGAGATTTAGCTAGATCTGCACGTCGTTGGCGGTTGGCTGGAGGCAAAGCGTTTCATGGTTGGAAGGTCATTTTTGGACCTGGTTGTGATAAAGAAAGTAGTTTCAGACGTGTTATCGAAGCTGGTGGAGGGAAAGTAAGAAAAAAGCGTTTAATTATTCCGAATGTTTCAGTATGTGGTAAATATGCCACCTGTTTCTTGCAATAATCCCTCTACATGTTTATTAACCTATGAAATAAAAATCCTCGTGCCATTTCATCTCAAAAATGCCACACCAAGTGAAGCAATGATATCGTGAGTAAATAAAAGAACGTACAATATATAAATGAACAAGAGTATTTATTAAGTTATTACAATTCAATTAAGAAAACGACAAAGATAAATTCCTCGCATTCAGAAAGTGGATCTAGCTTTTATGCAAGTCCAATCAGAAGAGTTAGGACGCCCCATGATACAATCTGAGTTCCTTCAAAAGTCAGGAGACCTATCCCCCTTCTGACAACCAGACAACCATTCTTTTAGGTACATGGAACGTCCATACATTGTAGGAGACTGGAAGACTATTTCAAGTTGCGGCAGAGATGAAAAGATACAACCTAAAGGTGCTTGGAATCAGTAAAACTCATTGGATACAGGTTGGACAAAGAAGACTAGCTTCAGTAGAGCTGCTTTTATATTCCGACCATGAAGCAGAAAATGCCTGACACACACAAGGAACGGCACGTATGCTGTCCAAACAAGCACAAAAGGCACTTATACGATGAGAATCTCATGAACCCAGTATCATCAAAGCATCGTTCAAAACAGAGAGGACATTATAATGAACTTCATCCAATGCTATGCACCTACCAATAACAACAATGAAAATGTTAAAGATTGATTCTATGAGAGGCTGCAGTCAATCGTCGAGAAATGCCCAAAGGGCGTGACCATTCTAGTGAGAGAACTAAAGAAGCACTGAACAACATCACAAAAGTTTTCCGGGATACTAACAAATTCAACGAATTCAGGATAGCCCTCAGCAATAGGTTCCAGGCTTTTCACGATCTACTCAATGGAAAGGAAACTACCATGGAGGACAATTGGAAAGGGATGAATTAGGCAATCATTTCAAAATGTCACAGGAAGTACCATCACAGGGAATGGATCTCTGTCGGTACTTTTAAAAAAATTGACGAAAGGAGGAACAAGAAGGCAGCAATCAACGTTAGCCGAACAAGAGCAGAAAAAGTCAAGGCACAAGTTGAATACACAGAAGCAAATAGGCAAGTGAAGAGGAGTATGGCCAAGTCGGCGGGACCAGACATCATATCAGCTGAGTCAACGAAAGCAAACATGGCAGCAACGGCAAAAATAGTCCACATTCCTTCCAACAAGTTTTGGAATGAAGGACAAGTACCAGCAGACTGGAAAGAAGGATACCTCATCAAAATACCAAAGAAAGGCGATCTCAGCAAGTGTGAGAACTACAGAGGCATCACTCTTCTCTCAATAACAGGCAAAGCCTTCAACAAGGCATTGTTAAACAGAATGAGGGACTTCGTAGATGCCCAACTTCGAGATCAACAGGTTGGATTTCGTAAGGATCGATCGTGTACCGACTAAATTGCAACATTACGGATGATTGTGGAACAATCAATTGAATGGAACTCACCACTCCACATCAACACCATTGACTTCGACACTACGGCGTGCCTGACAAGAAAGTCAACCTCATAGGTTGATGATGGATTAAACTGCAAAATCGTGCACGGAGGTCAGCTGACAAACTCGTTCGAGGTGAAAACCAGTGTGAGGCAAGGTTGCCTACTCTTATCCTTTCTCTTTCTCCTGGTGATCGACTGGATAATGATAGACGTCAACATCTGGAGGGAATCACGGTATCCAATGGACAGCTAGGACGCAGCTAGACTTTGCAGATGATCTTGCTCTTCTATCGCACACGCAACAATTGATCTGCCATCCCTACCTAGTACTCGATTCCTAACAAAGGCATTGCCTACTTGGTTGTTTCAGGAAATACGAGCAATCCTTCAAAGACATCTATAATCGATTACTGATAACCTACGAATATCCTCAACTCTTACCGACTGCGTTTCGCATCCATATATCACGACAGAGAGAAGTGCTGCACAGTACATTCATCCTTCAATCAACAAAGGGATATCTATCCTGCTCCGTAGATGACAAAATGTAATCGAGCCTTGTGTGTGCGTGCCGAGATTTCGTCAGTCACCAGGCCATCAGCATTGATGAGACTCCTAAAGTAAGTGAAGCGGTCTACACGTTCGACTACTTCACTCCCTATCACTAGTTCAGGTTCCGATGCAACCCAATCTTGACGCAACATGCATGTTTGTACCAGATTCTAGTCTCAGCTGACTGACAAACTCAAGACTTATCGGCTTAGCTCTCCTGTTGAAATACTATATATATATATATATATATATATATATATATATATATATATCGTGCACTATGTATTCCTTCCTCAGATGTATTCACCGAAAGTTATTAATAAATGACTTTTGCCTACATCACTTTCAAGTGATGAATGCCTATACCAGCTGATATCCTACGGCACGCGCGACTTACTACTCAATTCGCTATGCGTTTAGGTATTTTGTTTTTAGAGTACGTCAATTATGCCATAGTCGATAGATTAGACTTCCGGAAGCTGTTTTCCTCAGGAACTTCAAAACATATTATTCTGGTCCAGGTTACATTACGCGTTGAGTGTAGCAGCAACCTCAGCAGCAGTAGGTCTCAACATACATAAAGGGAAAAGTAGGATTCTACGATACAACAACGATACATGCACCAACCAAATCACGCTTGATGGAGATGCCTTGGAGGACGAAAGATCCTTTACACATCTAGGCAGCATCATTGACAATCAAGGCGGATCTGATGCAGTCGTGAAGGCGCGAATAGGTAAAGCATTGCTACAATTGAAGAACACCACACAACTGAAAAACACGAAATTCATGATTTCCAGCACAGATGTGAAGACAGTTTTTCTGCATGTGGTGGAAACTTGGAGAACTACCAAAGCCACCATGCGGAAGATACAAGTTGTTTATCAACAGTTGTTTACGCAAGATACTTCGGATTTGTTTGACAGAAGTAGGGAGGAAATTCCATGATGGAGTAGGTTGGAGAATACTGGTCGGTGTCCTGTGCTCCATTGGGGTAACAGGTGTAAGTAAGTAATCGAATAGGCACTAATTTCAGAGACTTATTCACTAGTTGTGCTAAATATTTCTATTGAATTGGAGAGATGACGATAAGTACTTTTAATCAGTCACTTTTTCTGTCGAATTTCTTGACCAATTCAAAGGCTAACTGACAATGTGCTTCGCCGGTTTAAGTAGTCAAATACCTTAGCTACTACTAATTTTAGCACCTTTTCGATGAGCTCCTAGAACTCCAAGCGTTTTCGTAGTTTCATTCCTCTGATCAAAAACTGTAACTTTGAAAATCAGTTAGGAGATCAGTGTCTAAAGCATTCAGTGTACTGGATATGTAATGATTCAAACATAATCTTTACAAAGATTAGGTTTTGATACGGGTAATATTTTGGGACTTTATGAAGTATTTTCACCACCCGATATAAAAGGAATTCATAAAGTTTTCATCTTACAAATATTTCTCAATGAAACCAAATTTGTTGGGTTCTTTAACTTACATGGAATCATCTAGTTCACTAACAAATGTTTGGACGATTTATAGTCTTCTCATTTACCCAGTTCAGTTAAAAATTACTTCCGATTGTACATCAAAAAGGGCAGTATTGTAGTAAGCGGAATAGCTGTTTACTTGTCTATTGTTTTTTATTATCCTAACGTGCCTAAATGCTAATATGCGATAGAAAACGAACTATGCTGATAAATATCTCATAATTAATACTTTATTAAGTTGTATTTATCTGTTTTCCCTCCTAGGTATTATCAAGCAATCCGCCATATCCTCCTCCTCATGAAGTTACTCATGCATTTTTTAAAACAAGTGGTACCTCTGCTAACACACTTTCTACCTTACCACGCAACTACTCGTGGCTGCGCATAGATTATCTCTGTTCCTACTTGAGTGCTGATCAAGAGATCTCAAAATCTGAATTCGCACTTTAATTCATCCAGTTAACAGCTGTCGCAGTGAATCAATCACTTATAGGACACATCTAATTTACTGATAAATTAACCACAGATATCTATTGCAGAATTGTGCATTCTAATATTGCTATTTTGTACTTCAGCTGGTGATGTTCGGGAGATATTGTTCAGTAAATACCGTATCATATCATTATTTTTACAATGAATTTTTATCGGCTAACACATGTAGAACCATAGGGCGAAGATAAACACTTAACGCATTTATTATATCAATATAATCTAATTTATTATCTAAGGTATCTTTACCCTTTTCTAGTTTATTTATTTCGAGTTTTCATCGTATTTCAGTTTCTTTAAAGTTTATGTAGCTAATCGTTCATATTTTTCTGCTTTTAACCATTAGCCAGCGTAGTCGATGGTTCATCACTTATTAATGGGAGCAGGTTTATTGTTTTTGAAAACAGATTTTCTATGTTTACTTCGTCAGTCTTGCTTCCGTAGTCACGATGAGTTCCCGGCTGAATTCTGTTTCTCTCGGCACTGGAAAAACTGTGGACATACTAATTTGAAGTTCTTGTGAAATAAGAACAAAATGTGGGAAGCGTGTGGTTTTCAGTCGAATCCTCCTCGGTCTTTAAAATATTTGGTTGCATCAATCAGGGAATTCGCAACAAACTAAATGTTATAATTCTCTCTTATTACAACCTAGCTATTCCTAATGCTTAGTATTTTCGGACACCAAATTCACTCGAGATGTTCTCCCAAATCAAAACACCGTTGAACAGGAACTAGAATATATTCCAATAACAAGGTTAAAAAGAAGACAGAGAACTCCGAAATGTTAGTATATTTATAGTTTTTATGCGAGAAGATTCCGGCATGTTCTCCCAGTACCGACTTGCTCTGATCGGATATGTAAGAGCCAATCAGCGTGCAACAACGCAATCGTATATGGAACATGCTTCAATCCAATCTATGTCCCGCTAACACTACACAACTGCTGATAGTTAATAAGAAATGTTAACTAGCAATAATATTTAGATATTAAGACATTGATACTTTCATTTTTTGTCAATGGGATTCATGCAATTAAATTATGTTAATATTGTAGATCTGTCTAGTTTGCGGGCGTCACTTAGCACCAACCATAGGTTCAGATCAACATATTGATCAACACCGACACATTGGGAATAACTTTACGGGTTTCCTGAATGATTTCGTTGTTAGTTTTCTCGGTGACCCATTAGTATATATGAATCTTAATTCGTACAATATCAGATATCTTACCTTGCCACCCATCAGTCAGTTACAACGTAGTACTTCACACTTTAGAAGGAGAAAGATTGAGGTGATAAGGAATACTGAAGATTAGATTTTCAGGTTAGAATTAAAAAGAACACAAAGAGTGGATGCACCTGCGCTATTGCAAACGATTTTGAGCCATATCTTTCAAGATCTCTAACCATTGGTGAATTACGTCTCACGGACCCCCACCTATAGCTTTCTTCAACCGTGTTCCTACACAATTAAACATTGTGTATACAGGTAATTGTTTTGAGGCATGCTTAATACGCTTTATAACCACTTCAATTGATGGAAAATTCATAACCTCATCAACCGGCTTGGCGCTTTTATCTAGTAACCTATGCCTAACCTCAGCGTTCCTTACTTAATCGAGAGCTCCATGAAACGTTTTCAGGACACATAATTAAAAATCCGAAGTATGTTCATATTTTTTAATCTCGAAGACATTGCTTCACAACTATGAAGTGAAGCAGAGCGAATTTCTACACAATATGTACGCCCGTTGGTTGACATATGGACATATTGCTTCCGCTTCAAGCAGACTTGATGAGGTAAACCGCCAGAAAGCTGAAGAAAGGTCGTCTCTGGGACGACATGTTTGACAAAATAAATAAAAATGAGGACAGTGGTAAGCCCTGCGGTTGGTAGTTCGCCAAGACCTGAATTTACCAGTAGTATTTAAGTAGAGATCATGTAGGTTATTCATATATTTTGGCACACCTCTCATACCAACATGGTTCAGGAGCCCTAACTAGGGGTCGTATGTTTATAGAGGCTGATATTCCAGGCACTATGTAAATGAAACAGGTTCTTCTGTGATTACCATAAAAAGATTTTAGTGGTCATAGACTAGAATGTTCATCAACCGGAACTAGTCGGATAATATCTAGCTCCTAAACTCTAGTTACTAAGTTAATTTGTTAGTTCAAACTGGGCCACCATACCTAAGGCTCCCTGGGGCTAATTCATCAAACTTGTTGTTCTACCTCACCTAAGATAAACTACAGTCTTTCCAACTTAAAATTTGCCTGACTTATGTTGAGATACCAATTGAACTATTTTCTAAAGCATTTTGACCATCAAGCTAATCGGGACTGATACTAAATAATAGTTAAGTGATTTCTAAGGTGGTGACCCGACCGAAGCTGCTACCTTGACGTGGTGGTCGGGCTTGACTATCGTGATGACCCAACCAAGCTATATTGGCTGGAACATATGTTCCTGAAGGTTCTACCATGCCAGGCAGGTCGATTGGAGCCGATCAGACTAAAACCAACTACTCAAGGTCTGAGGGTGAAGTCGTACTGCTGACTGCAGAGGGGTGTGACAGCAGCAGTAAGGTGTTTCCCTCAGACAACCAGCATCTGCAGCGATGCTGCCTTCTCATAAGGAAGGAAGGGTTAGAAAACGTCGACCCTAAAAATGTCACACCTCACCCTACCTCACAGATTCTCGTCTCCAGCGGTAAGGGTGCCCACTAAGGGCTTTCAAGAGCGGAGCTAACATTCAAAAATCCTTTCATCAAAAGGCCGTGTGTGACCGGCCTCAAGCAGTTGTCCCTTGGGCTCTGCGGTCACGCACCCAGGTCTCTAAGACCAACACTAATCTATCTTCCTTTTCAGGTCCCTCAAGAAACACCCTTCCATGGTGTGGGCAGCCGGGAAGTGACAACCGCCCTCATATCTGTAACAGCACGTGAGACTAAATTGGTCAATATCAAATCCTTCTTACATCCCCTAATTCCTCTCTTATCTTTACGACTAACTCTAGTCGCATTCCTTCAGCTCACTGCATCGTTCCTGATTTCCTTAAACCCCGTTCTAAACTACATGTTGGAGCATTTATTGTACGGACATTGTGTTAAATAGGGCAACAGGCTTCCTTAGCTAGGACTTCAGAATCTCGCTCAATCGATGTGTGCTGCGTCTCGGAAACGCGCATAAAGAATCCTAGTAAAGTCATTAATCTGATTTCACCTTATCAAAACAAAGTAGTAGCTCGATTTACTCTTCGTGTATCTGGAAGCCCTGATGCTGCTTCCGGAGGTCTTGCTGGTGTAGGTATAGTATTGAGTCGTAGGGCAGAACTAGCGCTCCTACACCGGATCCCAGTAGATAGTCGCTTGTGCGCTGTCCGACTGAACGGAACAGTAAGGACTCGGGAGGTTAGGGACACTCGTCGTTCCCTCTTCGTCGTATCTCCCTATGCCCCCACCGACTGCAGTTCAGACGATGTAAAAGATACCTCTATTCTCTCCACGGCTAACTCTACTCGCATTCGCTTATCTGACTGCACGGCTAATGCAAACGATGCGAATTCACGAAACATTATTCCGGACCTCCTCCAAAAAGTAAAGCGCTCTGATGTAGTATTGATGGTGACTTCAATGCTCAAGTAGGTAGACTAAGTGAAAATGAAAGATACCTAGGTCGATATTGTGGTCTCGCGGTCTAAGAACAAACAATGGCGACCGTCTGTTGCAACTATGTTCAGAAAACCGCCTATTTCTAGCAATCATTAATTTTAAGTATAAGGAAAAACACCTTTTGACCTGGCGACCCCCGAAGTTGTCTCAACGTTGGACTCAACTAGATCATATGGCCATCAGCCACCGATGGAGAGGTTCGATAGAAGACTGTCGCTCGTTCTGGGGCACATGTTTGGATTCAGATCATGCTCTAGAGCGAGCTCGTATTTGTTTGAGGCTTACTGGACGTAGGAAAGACACCGTAAGGAAGCCTCTTAGGTCTTTACTAAATGATAATAGGGCGAAGAATATATTTCAGGAACAACTAGAAAGACAGTTAGGCGACCATTTAAGCGACTCCCATCCGGAGGCAGGTTGGAATGATATCCAAAAGGCTTTGGAAACAGCAGTGACATCTTCTAGTAAGGTAAAGCATAAGGCTAGGATGAAGCCATGTATCTCAATAGCATCCACGGAACTGATGGATGCCCGAAAAATCATCTCACCTGGCTCTGAACATGATGAAGAACGAAGTCAGCTTAATCGCAGGCTGATATAAAGCCCACGTAACGACCGCGAACAGTGGTGGGTGGCGAAAGGAAAAGGCAGCGGTGATCGGCAACGCTAGACAACTTTTCCGCCTTATCAAAGAAACCAGTATTAAGAACCCGAATGTGAGTGAGACTAACTCGGAAAAGGATGGTCTTATTATCCATTCTCAATCCAGGAGATTGGACCGATGGGCAGAACACTTTAGGGATCAGTTCAACTGGTCTTCAGCCACATTTCGATTTAAGTCCTCCCAATCAACATAAAGTTGAGAAAGCTATAGGAAATCTCAAGGGAGGTAGAGCAGCAGGTCTTGATAGACTGACCCCAGAGATGTTTGAAGATGGTGGTCCAGTTTTAACAGTTAGACTGACCGAGATCCTAGGTATAATCTGGGAACTGGACGTAATCCCATCTGACTGGTCTCAGTCGCTAATTGTCCCAATCTACAAGAAAGGACAAAAGTCTTTTTGTGACAATCACAGGGGAATAAGTCTAACTAATATAGTATCTAAAATATCGGCCTCAATAATTCTTCAACGCTTAACGAAAGCTCGTGAAGAACAGACTCGAGAAAACCAGGCTAGTTTTCGACCTGGACGTGGTTGTATAAACCACATCTTCACACAACGACAGGTCCTGGAACACAGACACACATTTAGGCGTCCTACAGTAGTTGTGTTCCTGAACCTAAAAGCGGCATTTGGCTCAGTGGATCGTGGGGTTCTGTGGCAGTGTCTGTCATTGAAAGGTGTACCAAAGAAGTACATTAACCTCATACAAGCTCTCTGCTCAAACACTACTGGTCGGGTGAGAGCCTTTGGCGAACTGTCATCTGAATTCTCTACATCAAGTGGTGTCCGTCAAAGCGGTTCACTCTCTTCATTCTTGTTTAATTTTATCAGAGACATGCTCTTAGAAATAACCTTATCCTCGTCTGAATTTTCTGGAGTAGACCTTCCACCTGGTGGCTCGCTTATTGACTTAGAATATGCCGATGACATAGTCTTACTTGGTGAAGACGCTGACAAGATGGAGAGTCTTCTGACTAGCTTAAGCAACAATGCAAGCATGTTCGGGATGCGGTTTTCCCCGTCGAAATGCAAAATGTTGTTTCAAGATTGGGTTGCATCGGTATCTGAACAAGTGATAGGGAGTGAAGTAGTCGAACGTGTAGACCGCTTCACGTATCTGGGAAGTCTCATCAGTGCTGATGGCCTGGTGACTGACGAAATCTCAGCTCGGATACAGAAGGCTCGATTGGCTTTTGCCAACCTGCGTCACTTATGGCGCAGGCGAGATATCCGTTTGCTGACCAAAGGACGAGTGTACTGTGCAGCAGTTCGCTCCGTCCTACTATATGGATGCGAAACATGGCGTTAAGAGTAGAGGACTTCCGTAGGTTACTTCGATGTCTCCGAAGCATTGCTCGTGTATCCTGGGACAACCGTATAAGCAATGCTGTCGTTAGGAAACGAGTTCTAGGTAGGGATGGCAAATCAAGAGATGAAGTAGTGAAACTTCATCAGTTGAGGTGGTTGGGACATGTGTTACGTATGGCTAACCACCGACTTCCGCGACGAGTGATGTTTTGTGGTGTAGGAGTAGGCTGGAAGAAAGCAAGGGGCGGCCAGACCAAAACATATCAGAAATCCATGAAGTCATTGACAAGTGGACTGAGTCATGTTGGTAGATGTAGACTACCTGGTTGGGGTCAGCGAGACGAAAGTCACCGATGGTTAGAGACCTTGAACGACATGGCTCAGAATCGTTTGCAATGGCGCAATTGCAACCATTCGTTGAGCTCTCTCAAATCCTAATCTTCTGGATTCGTCAGTACCTCCATCTTTGTCTTTCTAAACTTATGTCACTGAATTATACTTCTTGAATAATATCTTAAACCGTAGTCTTCTTCATTACGATCAATACCTCTACTATCTCTATCACTATGGGATTTGATTTGATATTTGCGTCTCTGTGCTAATGTGGTATGGCAACACGAACTTATGTACATATATAGGAAGTTCTGCGTTGCAATTGACTGACTTACTGAAGGTGGTGTGATTTGCAACTGATCGGTTGATGGCTGGAAAGAGCATTTCACTTGAGCAACGTTTTGATACGTGCCTTTGCACCTTCAGCTAGTTGAATCTTAAAACTGACGAGGGTAGCATCACTCTTAAATGTTTTTTGAACTACTTGGTTTCAGGAACTGCATTCTGTTACAAGGTCAGTGTAGATTCTGAGCAAAAATATCCAGTTTATTATTGCTGTTACACTGACATTGTTTTTGTGAATATAATCAATTTTGTTATGTCGTTTACCTAATTACTAAAAATTGATAAAAGTAGGCATATATTGAAAAATTGAGTCACACAATATCAAATGAATCCATATCGTCGTTTATCAAGGAGTCGAAAATGATGATTCATTGTTAATTTAGTAACAGGAAAGATCCGTTAACGATAGCAATAAATACCCAGTATCTTAAAATCAATTATCGGTCGGTATAGGCCCCATGTAATTAAGGAATGCTCAGATAAAATACGAATATGAATATTGTAGCTAACGTGATATTAGATAGGTACTCCTGTTTGACAAACAAGTTGTACCTTATGAACCATAACATATATTTGAGTTTACACAGTACTTTTTTCACATTTGAATACTGAAACAAATTTCAATCTGTATTTATAATAATGTTTATGACGTCATATTATTACCAATAAAGACAGTGAAATTGGACAACATTCAAAAAAAAATATCATTGCAAATAAAAAAGAGCGGCAACATTAAAAATAGCTGCCAGACAGTTTGATTACATGAATGTGAAAAGTAGGATAAATACAAAAGATACGTGACGCAAATCAACAAACCGCTAGTTATTTTTCATTTGTCTGTGTTAAAAGATCTAACAACTACAAGCAAACTACTGAAACAAAAAAGCTGGAAAATTATCTCAGAAAAAGCAAATTATCTTTAATGAGATTATCAACAATTCTGATAGCACTTTTAGTAGTATGAGGAATAGTAAAAATCGACTAAGTACATTACTACATTTATCACAGAGCAAAACTGCATATTTCTATTCTCAAAAAATAAGTACGTTTTGCAGATATGTTAGGTGAACGTTGATTGAGACGGTACGTGTATTGGTTGAACTTATCGATTGAGGCTAATTCAATAACATATTATAAAAAATTTTGGATTTTTAAAAAGATGTTTGAGAGGAAAAATTGATTGGTCATCGATCGTGGACAAGCAGGCACAGCCTTCTAAGTATTAAATATGTGGTTTCACTTGCTCTTATTGATTTTTACCCGGGACTCGTTCCGCAAACTTGTGGTTGAGTTGGATAAAATGTAATGTATGTCTAACTCTGATTCTCTTTTTCGTCGTCAATCGTGTGCCTGGTTTTGCGTGATATGATCTCTGTGTGGTGTACCTTCCGAGTATCCAACTCAGTGGTAATATAAACCCAGTCATCATTTGATCGACGTATATAATACGGTGGGAAAAAGGTAAGTCGTTCAAAGGATCTATCCAATTTCTTACTGTTTTCATCATATAAACCAGTATTTATGGAACCTACTTGTGACTCTCCTGAAAAGAGTATCAAACTGTCACGGAAATTTTATAAAGCACTATTAAGCCCGAATGTTAACAATTAATTTAAACAACACGTAAAAGGGGTATTTAATGACTATTAATAACTTTTATGGTGGTATATTTGATCTGCAATCATTAATTTTCCATGAGTAGGGATATACTCCACGCTATCTAAGGGTATCGTTAGTCAGTAATAACTGTCATGTTTTCGTTCATTTAGTCACTAATTTATCCATATTTTGGAATAATTTTTGTCATGGAATTGACTGGAAACTTGACTTTTGCTGTGGTATAGTTTTTCTTTCATCATGACTGACTGCATTGCACGTGACGCGTCCGTAGAACGATGAAGTATTATATCTATCGTAGAAAACGTTTAATTATTCATGGCTTTCTGTAAGTTAATCTTTAGTGAGTACTGTAAATAGTAGAATCTTTGAGACAAAACTAATCATTTACACTTGATTCTGATTGGTTCTCAGATGCGACGTCGAAATGGCAAACGACAGTGGAGTTTATCCCCAGCCATATTTCATACATCAAGATAGTATCTGTTATTTGAATTGGAAGACCATAAATTTACTGATGACAAGATATTGAAGTGTTTTCAGTTCGCTTTAAAAAAAGCCTTAACAGAGAGGTTCGATATTTGAATCTTGTATTTCGAATGACGACGAATTAAACTTTTTACAACTGTATTATCGAGTGGATAGAAAGGCGGATTCTGTGAAGCCTCCAGGTAATTAGTTAATCAACTCATTAGTAATTACACATTTAACTGGCACGGAATTTAGATTACTGTGACATGTCCTAGGTTCGATTTCGACTTACAACCTTGTTATAGTGCAATATGTAATCTCCAATAATCCCCATTGTCATTTTCTAACATGCAAGCATCTGCATGCCTTTGATACAATACTCAAGGATTAGACATAAAAGCTAACTGATTATCATGGGCTATGAAATTTAACTGTTAATTTTATATTCACATTCTGCCTATATGTCATTTTAATAGATGACAAACTATTCATGTGACTAAATGTCTTGTCTTGGATTGTTAATCGTTCAGGGGATTAAGCTGGTAATACAGTCTCGTGATTAGACACCACTCAGAAGCCTTATTATATACATCTATCTGCTAGCATTCCTTTCAATGATTTTGACGATCTGAAATCACACATCTCCGTAACAGCCCTTCGACTGCACAATTTGGTAATGCGGTATGAAGGATATTGAACTTACTTATTTACATTCGCCTGTTACACCAAATGGAGCATAGGCCGCCCACCAGTTTTACCCAACCAGCTGTCTTTCCAGTTCTGTCCAAATTTTGTTCACTCTTCTCATGTCTTTCTCCTTTTCCCGGCGTAATGTATTCCTTGGCCTTCCTCTTTTCCTTTGACCTTGAGGGTCCCAAGAAAGGGCTTGTTTTGTGATGCAGTTGGGTGCTTTTCGTAGTGTGTGTCCTATCCACTTCCACCGCTTCTTCCTGATTTCCTCCTCCACTGGAATCTGGTTTAATCTCTCCTACAGTTGGTTGTTGCTGATAGTATCTGGCCCACGAATCCGAAGTATTTGCGTAGACAACTGTTCCTAAATACTTGTATCTTCTGGATGATGGCTTTCGTGGTCCTCCAAGTTTCCGCTCCATACAGTAGAACTGTCTTGACATTTGTATTGAAAATTCTGATTTTGGTGTTGGTTGATATTTGTTTGGAGTTCCAGATATTTTTCAACTGTAGAAATGCAGTCCTTGCTTTGCCAATCCGCGCCCTCACATCTGCACCGGATCCACCTTGGTTGTCGATGATGCTGCCCAGATATGTAAAGGTGTTAACGTCCTCCAAGGCCTCTCCATCAAGAGTGATTTGGTTGTTGTATGTTGTATTGCATCAGAGAGTTTTGCTTTTTCCTTTATGTATGTTGAGACCTACTGCTGCTGAGGCTGTTGCTACACTGGTCGTCTTCTCTTGCATTTGTTGTTGCGTGTGTGATAGGAGAGCCAGATCATCTGCGAATTCCAGATCGTCCAGCTGCGTCCTAACTGTCCAGTTGATACCGTGCTTCCCTCCAGATGTTGACGTCTTCATAATCCAGTCGAAGACCAGGAGAAAGAGAAAGGGTGAGAGTAAGCAACCTTGCCTGACATCGGTCTTCACTTCAAAAGAGTCTGTCAGCTGACCTCCGTGCACGATTTTGCAGTTGAATCCATCATAAGAATTCCGTATGATGTTAACTATCTTCTCAGGCACACCGTAGTGTCGAAGAAGCCTCCACAGTGTTTTCCTATCCACGCTATCGAATGCTTTCTCGTAGTCGATGAAGTTGATGTAGAGTGGTGAGTTCCATTCTATTGATTGCTCCACAATGATCCGTATTGTTGCAATTTAGTCGGTACACGATCGATCCTTACGAAATCCAACCTGTTGATCTCGAAGTTGGACGTCTACGAAGTCCTTCATTCTGTTTAACAATGCCCTGTTGAAGGCTTTGCCTGTTATTGAGAGAAGAGTGATTCCTCTGTAGTTCTCACACTTGCTGAGATCGCCTTTCTTTGGTATTTTGATGAGGTATCCTTCTTTCCAATCTGATGGTACTTGTTCCTCATCCTAAATCTTGTTGAAGAGGTTGTGAAATATTTTCGCAGTTGCTTCCACATCTGCTTTCGTTGCCTCTGCTGGAATGTTGTCTGGTCCTGCTGCTTTGCCGCTCTTGATTTGTTTGATGGCCATACTGATGTCCTCAATTGTAGGTGCGCCAATATTAATTGGAAGGTCCGTGGATGCTGCTTCGATGTTGGGTGGGTTCAGTGGAGCTGGTCGATTCAGGAGTTCCTGAAAGTGCTCTACCTACCTATTTCGCTGTTCTTCGGTGTTGCTGATTACTTTGCCTTCCTTGCTTTTCACTGGTCACTCCGGTTTACGATAGTTTCCGGCGAGCTTCTTTGTTGTTTCTAACAATTGTCTCAAGTTTCCGTCTCTTGCATCCTTTTCCGCCGTCATTGCTAGATCTTCCATATATTTTCGTTTGTCAGCTCTGATGCTCTTCTTCACTTGCCTGTTTGCTTCTGTGTATGCAGCTTGTGCGGTAACTTTCTCCGCTCTTGTTCGGCTGACATTTATTGCTTCATTCGTGTTCCTCCTTTCTTCAATTTTTGCAAGAGTATCAACAGAGATCCATTCTTTGTGATGATACTTCTTGTGACCCAGAACTTCGTGACATGTTGAAGTGATTGCCTCCTTGATCCCTTTCCAATGTTGCTTCGTCTCCATTGAGTATATCGTGCTAGGCCTGGAACCTGTTGGTGAGGGATATCTTGAATTCGTTGAGTTTTACGGTATCCCGAAGAAAGGCTGTATTAAACTTCTGTGATGTTGTCCGCCTCGTTTTCCAGTTTTTCTTAGTTTCCAGTTTTATTTTGGCGATTAGCAAGTAGTGATCTGAGGCTATATCAGCTCCTCTCTTGGTTCTCACATCTTCCATTTTCCTTCTGAACTTTTTGTTGATACAGATACGTTCGACTTTGTTCTGAGTAGTGTGATCCGGTCAAATCCATATGGCTTTGTGCGGGAATATTGTTTGTTGAAGGCACATAGGTTTGCAAATCTCCCACCGTCTTCGTTCCTTTCTCCCAGTCCATGTCGTCCCCTGAAGTCTTCATATCCAGTGTTGTCCATTCCAACCTTGGCATTCAGGTCTCCCATCAGAATGGTCAAATCCTTTGGTGAGCATCTGTCGATGATTGACTGCAGCCTTTCGTAGAATTGATCTTTAACATCGTCATTGTAGTCATTGGTAGGTGCATAACATTGGATGACGTTCATTGTAATGTCCCGTTTCTTTGTTTTGAAGGATGCTTTAATGATCCTGGGTCTATGAGATTCCCATCCTATCAGTGCCTTTTGTGCATGTTTGGACAGCATCAGTGCAACTCCTTGTGTGTGTGAAGCATTTTTCTCTTCATAACTAGAGTATAACAGCAGTTTCCCTGGAGCTAGTCTCAGTTGTCCTACCTGTGTCCAATGCGTTTCACTGATGTCGAACACCTCGAGGTTGTATCTTTTCATTTCTGCTGCAACTTGAAATAGTCTTTCAGTCTCCCACAATGTATGAACGTTCCATGTACCTAAAAGAATGGTTGCTGTGGTTGTCAGAAGGGGTATCAGCCTCGTGACTTTTGAGGGAACTCGGCTTTCATCACGTGACGTCATAATTCTTCTTCCAACTCTTAGGGCAGAGTGAAAATGCTTTGAATGATTTGTTCTGGTTAGCTTTTTTTGGCAAGTTTTTTTTAGTTGGGATGTGGTCGCCAACCTCATGTCCAACCCTCCTCCTTTATCCGGACTTGGGACCCGGCAGTAGCCCCTAAGGTTCTACTGGCGGAGTTATAAAGGATATGGAACGTAATACCTTTATCCCTATGTTTCGGGGATGTTAGATCCCCGAAATTCGCTTGATAATGCCTTATTTTGGTTTTCACGTTTGCCAGCATGGGCTGATCAGATGACCTTGAGATTTCATTTCCAACCAGGAAAATCCATGGCTGTGATTGCCTGCTGTGTATTTTAGTGTGCTTTTTTCTTAACTGTTTCACGGACGTTTCGATGTTTTATAAATATACGAGAGTTGTATGCTTGATGGTACTGTGATTGCTGGGTGTTTGTAGAATATACTTCTACGCTTACAAAGCCTTTTATTTCGACTTTGGGTATTCAAGGTAGCCTACCTGGACGCTGGTAAAAGTCTCGTTCGCGTTTATCGACTAAGGTAAACTCGTAATAGCATCAAGCATACTAAGTGACGAACTTATCACTATGAATAGCCAGAAAGTGCATTGACATGAAAAACTCGATTACAAACACACTATTTCAGAAAATTTTATCGATAATTAGTAGTAAACACTTGAATCACTCATTCCAGGCGCCTCAGTCATCTATTTATCGATATATGTAAAGCTGTGGTAATGAAAGCCGTCTTTGAAATGTAGGTTTATCACATCGATAGTTGCTTCGGTTTATTATGCTTGCAACTCTGATTAGAATACCAAAGTTCCAGTTTTTACATCAGGTCGACTTACGTATAGACGTGACTGATGTCAAGTCATTACCGTCAACCTTTTGATACCCAGAGTTCTAGATGTTGCAAGGATAGGTGGTATTCTATAACCGTTTTGATGAAGCATGACGGATTCAGAATTAGGTGCTATATTGTCTTGTATAATTTAAAATGCAGTGTTTTTTCCATTTAAAACTAGAGTTTAACTTAGGCCATAGGCTCTATAAATTATAGTGATGCGAAAATTCACAGTTAATAAGCACGACCATAAGAACCAGGTCTCGACCATACAGACATGGTCAACGTAGGACATAATACGGAAGCGCATCAATTCTTGTTGCTTAACATCATATCAACACACTAAGAGAGGGAGAATCAAAATAACCAGAATCATTGGAAGAAAGAAGTTATTAAGTGAAACGACAAGCTAAATTTTAGAAAAATTATTCAAAAAAAACAAAGCCAGTGTCAGCAAATCAGCGAAAATCGATTTTGCGGCAGCAGGGAGAAGAATTTCAAGCATCTCAACAGAAAATGCTCGGAATGGTGACTAGGAGACAGACCGACTGATACAACACACAACTTCGTTCATAAGTACGTCAGTTCAGGTTGCCATACCACGTCAGCACAGGGACGCTACTGTCAGTTCAAATTCAAGAGTGATAGCGATAATAGAAGTATTAGCAGTAATGGAGAAGATTAGGGAGCGAAGATATGATTCGAGAAGTATAATTCAGTGAGATAAATTTAGAGGGAGAAAGATAGAGATTATGAGGAATTCAGAAGGTTAGAATTTGAGAGAACACAAAGAGTGGATGCACCGGCGCCATTGCAAACGATTCTGAGCCATGTCGTTCAAGGTCTCTAACCATCGGTGACTTTCGTCTCGCTGACCCCAACCAGGTAGTCTACATCTACCAACATGACTCAGTCCACTTGTCAATGACTTCATGGATTTCTGATATGTTTTGGTCTGGCCGCCCCTTGCTTTCTTCCAACCTACTCCTACACCACAAAACATCACTCGTCGCGGAAGTCGGTGGTTAGCCATACGTAACACATGTCCCAACCACCTCAACTGATGAAGTTTCACTACTTCATCTCTTGATTTGCCATCCCTACCTAGAACTCGTTTCCTAACGACAGCATTGCTTATACGGTTGTCCCAGGATACACGAGCAATGCTTCGGAGACATCGAAGTAACCTACGGAAGTCCTCTACTCTTAACGCCATGTTTCGCATCCATATAGTAGGACGGAGCGAACTGCTGCACAGACACTCGTCCTTTGGTCAGCAAACGGATATCTCGCCTTCGCCATAAGTGACGCAGGTTGGAAAAAGCCAATCGAGCCTTCTGTATCCGAGCTGAGATTTCGTCAGTCACCAGGCCATCAGCACTGATGAGACTTCCCAGATACGTGAAGCGGTCTACACGTTCGACTACTTCACTCCCTATCACTTGTTCAGATACCGATGCAACCCAATCTTGAAACAACATTTTGCATTTCGACGGGGAAAACCGCATCCCGAACATGCTTGCATTGTTGCTTAAGCTAGTCAGAAGACTCTCCATCTTGTCAGCGTCTTCACCAAGTAAGACTATGTCATCGGCATATTCTAAGTCAATAAGCGAGCCACCAGGTGGAAGGTCTACTCCAGAAAATTCAGACGAGGATAAGGTTATTTCTAAGAGCATGTCTATGATAAAATTAAACAAGAATGGAGAGAGTGAACATCCCTGAGGGACACCACTTGATGTAGAAATTCAGATGACAGTTCGCCAAAGGCTCTCACCCGACCAGTAGTGTTTGAGCAGAGAGCTTGTATGAGGTTAATGTACTTCTTTGGTACACCTTTCAATGACAGACACTGCCACAGAACCCCACGATCCACTGAGCCAAATGCCGCTTTTAGGTTCAGGAACACAACTACTGTAGGACGCCTAAATGTGTGTCTGTGTTCCAGGACCTGTCGTAGTGTGAAAATATGGGACAATCAGTGATTGAGACCACTCGGATGGGATTAGGTCCAGTTCCCAGATTCTACCTAAGATCTCAGTCAACCTAGCCGCTGAAAATATACCACCATCCTCAAACATCTCTGGGGTCAGTCAATCAGGACCTGCAGCTCGCCCCCGCTTCAGATTTCTCACGCTTTATCAACTTCGTAAAGCCTATGGGGACTACGTCGATTCGCCATTCAGGATGGCTGGAGATCGTGGGTAACCGAAGAGTGGCTCGAGGCCAGTTGAACTGATCCCTAAAGTGTTCTTCCCATCGGTCCAATCTTCTGGATTGAGAATGGATAATAAGACCATCCTTTTCCGAGTTAGTCTCACTCACTTTCGGGTTCTTAATACTGGTTTCTTTAATAAGGCGGAAAAGTTGTCTAGTGTTGCCGATCACCGCTGCCTTTTCCATCGCTTTTGCTTTAGCCTTATGCTTTACCTTACTAGAAGATGTCACTGCTGTATCCACAGCCTTTTTGATATCATTCCAACCTGCCTCCGGATGGGAGTCGCTTAAATGGTCGCCTAACTGTCTTTCTAGTTGTTCCTGAAATATATTCTTCGCCCTATTATCATTTAGTAAAGACCTAAGAGGCTTCCTTACGGTGTCTTTCCTACGTCCAGTAAGCCTCAAACAAATACGAGCTCGCACTAGGGCATGATCTGAGTCTAAACATGTGCCCCAGAACGAGCGACAGTCCTCTATCGAACCCCTCAGTCGGTAGCTGATGGCAATGTGATCTAGTTGAGACAACTTCGGGGGTCGCCAGGTCAAAAGGTGTTTTTCCTTATGCCTAAAGTTAGTGTTCGCTAGGGATAGGCGGTTATTTAAGCATAGTTGCAACAGATGGTCGCTATTGTCTGTTCTACCAGGAGTAGCTGAATATGAGAAGTATCCTAACTTCGTCTTGCCAAAAACTCAACTATTTTTCTTTCGATATTACTGTATAAAAATTAACAGGATTTATTACTACCCAATATTTTTTATTTAGCTTGCGATATAACTGCTTTAAGATCTAAAAAACCTGGAGATGATTTTCTTTCATATGCTCCATTTGTTAATAAGCAATCCGAAAATTTCAGGTTACGTTCATTTCCAGTCGAAGATTTTAAGTGTCGGATATTTGTGTACGGGTTTCAATCATTATATCAGATCCAGATATTTGTACTGGTATTTTTAGCAGAGTAGAATCAGACCCCAATCTTACATTGGAAGGTATTACTAATTAATATCGTCGACTTATCAATCTTAAAAATGACAATAAGATGATTGAGCGTTTAAACTCTGATCACATACCATGTTTTGTTAATTTGATGTCATATAATTCAATGAGAATTTCCCATTCAGATTGAATTAATAATGTCTCAAAGCATGACCCATAGAAATGCTCTCACTCCAGTTAAAAATTTAATGTCCATAATATACGTCGTTATCTAAGGCCTCTCACTAGTTGCTGAAACTATGAACCTTGGCATTTCTCCCGTGTTTGCCCATTCGGCTATCACAAACGCGCAAAATATGGAGTAACTGGTTACAAAGAGGAATTTTTCAATTGTAAAAGACCGTAACCTTGCGTGTCGAGAAAAATTAACTGTGTACATGGTTTGTCGAATTCTAACCCTAAAATTTTACGAAAATACGTGTCAATCAATGTTAATAATCACATTAGATACTGCTTCTGATTTCTCGAAAAACTTGACACGATCTTGGTCGGTGAAGCATCCATCCTACTACCGATTGCGTGAAGAATGCATCAGGCATTTTAAGTAAAATTTCTCGAATGATCAAATGTTTTGTCAAATTTAATGATCTAATCTTAAAATGTAGATGCCTTATTGCTGATGAATCTCTCAATTTATTAGGTCACGACTTTAAAAACGATTGATGAGCCTCTCAAACTTAAAAAAACAACTTCATGTCAAAGGTTTCTGAATATTATTTCAATGTTTGATTCACAACCATTTTGACTGTAGTTGCAAATAACACCTGTTGTCGAATTAGAACTAGCGCAAATCTTATGTGGGAATTCCTTTTGTCAAGGATTTTATTTGACATATATTTTCTTCGAAAGCGAAACTTTGTCACTTTAAATTACAAGAAATACACGAACACACTTTAAAACCTAATTATGAAAAGAACTTATATATATATATATATATATATATATATATATATATATATATATATATATATAGGCGAGCTCCAGCAGTGTATCTTATGTAATAATTATGCAACCATTCCGGAGAGTTGAAAGATGAGGAACATATATGCTGAGAAAAACAGTCCTCCTTTAAGAGGGTAGACAAATAACGGAATTTTAAAGACAAAGGATTAAGAAAGGGGAGAAAAGAAACGGAATGAGAGTTACCACACAGTAGTCAATTCAACAAAAATGCAATCATACATATTATATCAGCATGTAAATGGGCAGGTACGTATACACATGTACTTGGTGATATGGTAGAGATAGGCTAGTTGCATTTTCGAAACTGAAAAGGCATAGGTTACTGGCGACTATAAGAGATGTGACTGTAGAAGTAGCAGTATTATTATTAATTAATTGCGACAAATTAACGACGATCACTAATAAGATAGTAATTATAATATGAAATGATGATTATAAATTTTTCAATCTTTTAAGCACTTAGTTTAGTCATTATTTACCAAAAGATGCACAATCATATTTACATATAGAATGTTTTACATACAGATAAATGAGCGATGAGAAAAAAAATTAATTACAAACAGCAAAAAATGAGAAAGGTTGCGAAGAAATCTGTAACTAACAAATAAAAAGTACGACGACGATGCACAAGTTAACAATGTATGATAAGAGGCGGAGAAATCATTGACATAGGCCCCCAACAAGAAGAGACAAAGCCAGCAATGTTAAAACTAACGAAATAAACAACAAGGAAGAAAATAGGGAAGACTGACATGACAGAGCAACTATAACAGAGTATGAAGGTTAACAAATACTAGATGAAATATGTTATATTAGACAAAATAATGAACAATTCTTATAACAAAAGTAATTCACGAATAACATTGAGGTAGATTGTGTGTAGTTCAGTTGGATTAATGCATGTTTTGTTATGTATACAGATCTGAGTAAAATGCACTGGTACATCAACGTAAAAGGAATGAAATGAGTAAAACTAATATATATATATATATATATATATATATATAAGCTTGGAATAAAATAAAATGTTATTTAATAGAATGAGGTAGATGAGAACAACAACAATAACATAAATGATCAAAACAGGAATCACTCACATTGAGAAATATCAGTCAATTATGGGGTAGTATGAAGAGTTGTTTATTGAATTTTTATCTTCTATTGATTTTTATAATTAATGTTGACATTGTTATAAAAATTACTATTATTGTTGTTATTTAATGAGAATAATGTTATTGATACGTTATGAATGAATTCCATGGTAGGTTTGAGTTCCTTTGGTTGAGAATCTCGAGGGAGCTATGCATGCGAGGAGGGAGAAGACAGAGATGAGATAATTAGGGAGATTTGTGCATTGTGAATAGAGTTCATCTAGTCATAAAACTATTATCAAACAAAGCACGATACTGCACTAAACAAAAAAGAATCATAACAGTTGAACAGCCGTAGTTTACATAAAATTTTAACGGAGTTTGCATGTGTTCCTTTTATAAACTAGAGACCGAGTCGGAATGAGAAATTAACATATATTAACCTATTCTGCAATTGGATATTGTCAATTTCATAAGTTAAGAAGTAAATCCGTTGGTTTAGTCAATTCTCTCTTCGTTTTAATCGCGGAGTTTAAAACCCTAAGACAAAAAGAATTACTCTTGTTTCCACGCTCCTTCGAAATGAATTTCATTTTCGAAATTCATCTTCCTAGATAACACAAATAATCTTTATTTAGTTTTTACACGGTTTTTCAATAAAATTTTCAGCTTCTTAATACAAATGATAAATTTTGTACATTTATTCATTATTATAACTAATTACGGAACAAACTTTAATGTAATACTATAAAATGAACTGAAATGACGTACATCGATTCTCAAAGTTTCTGAAGACTGACTATATCGAGTGTGAACCAGTTACCTATTAATGGTGACCCATGATTGTTATGATAGGTTTCCAATTCATCAATGTTGGAAATGTGTACTGGTTTATAATGAACGGTCCTATCGCATGACCTAAAGACCATAGGTTCAATTCAGAGGAGTCGCAAACTTTAATGATGCTTTTTTAGCTTATAATGTTTTCTAAAGTGGTTTTAGTCTGTGTCAAAAACACTTAATATTGATTGTAATGTAATGATGATGGTAGGATATACAGGTGTATCATCAATGCTTTAGATGTTTTCCGATGGATTTTAGCATTGCGATCTATTTTTAACCTTATTTGTTAGATCTGTTAATTTTGTCCTATAAATATTACAATAAATATATGCAACATTACACTATATTGTTATCGCTAATATGACACAATCATTTCAGATTATCATCATTATTGAAGCATACACATTTACATACAATTCTATAAAAAAAAATGAGGTAGACATTGTAAAGATCAAACAGTTCAAGGTCAAAAGATGACTGCATATAAGTAACATAAACTGACGATATCACATGAAATACAGAAAGAAAGGAAGAGATACGTTTAATTTAAAAATAAATAAATTAAAAACACAAAGCGTCTAAAAATGCTTTGTTAAAACTCAAAAAATTTGTTGATTGAACAGAGAACAAATTAACAGTAACAAAGACCATTTTCACAAAATTAGTTTGTAAAAACATGTTTCATACTAAAAAGCAAAAAGGTCAAGGGAATGTATCGATTTTTAAAAGTAGGTCAACACACATCACAGCTTATCATAATATGAGGTGATTGTTTAAAGTAGGATTTCTTATTTAGTAGACTGTGTGGTTTGGTAATAAGTGTTTGGGATAGATGCTATATTGGTTTGTTGACTGAGATTAAATGATATGAGAAGTTTGGCTGATGACTTCCCTTTGAACTCAAAACCAGGGCCAGAAAAAGAGTTGTGTAGCTTACATCAGCTCTCAATTGATCGTGCCAGTCAGAACGTATCATTAGTGAAGTCTAGAACATTAGGCTATGAGCAAAATACTAGACGCCGGATACAAAAACTATAATGGGGATTCTGATTACCGAATTTAACACGTAATATCGATTGACGTCCAAGAACAAATAATAGAAAAATAGCATTTCTGACAACTTATTGTAGGCTGCTTCTCATCAAAAAATATATAGTCCCAATGATTGACTGATTAGATGGACGATGGAATAAAATAAATCAGTCCTATCTTCTGTAATATTAATCACACAATAAGTTATTCTTCATCTTCAAAAATAACGAAATGATTTATGATCTATCTATCAATCAATTAGTCAGTTGCAGCATAGAAGTTGGTACGTACATATATCAGTTTAGAAGTCATACTTCAATCGACATCGAAGAATGAAACTGTCAGGTCGAATTCCAATGTAATAGAGGTAGGTTACAGCATTAGTTATTTACAATTTATTTAAACATAAAAAATTGGAACAAAAAGGCGCCTCAATATTTATACACCACATAGATAATTGAATCGATGATTGGGCTTGGATACTGCTCACATGACCACACAGAAACAAGTGGTTTTCTTAGGGGGGCCTAATCTCAAAGGTTTAAATCTCCATCGAAAAGATCAACAACGAGATATTACAAATCATTTCAAATTAAATACATACATGTCTATCAAATTTATGAAATTTATAGTTTGAATAAGCAACAAGAAAAAATGATAGGTTTTTCCACTATTCATAGACCATAGTGACAATTCATTCATATAACTTAATTTTTTCATCAATTCCATTTAATTTAAAGAAGAATTTAGAGATTTATCTGTGAAGTTGTAATCGCGTAAACATATAATGTACAAAAGTGGATAGGAATAATAATGCCCAACTTATTAAGAACTAATGAATACAACACAATTAATATCTATAAAAAATTTCATATTAATTTAACTCATTCATACCAGGTACTTTAAGTATTTGCCATACATCAAGAGTGAACATGAATGATACTACTCAGTTGCTGAAAGTAAATTAGATGGAGTTTGTTTTAAACCAGAGACTTAACAGCCGACAGTTGAATCCTTTGTTCTATGCTGAGAGACAAAAGGTAAGAATATAACCAACCTTGTTTGACACAAATGAACTGAAAATAATTACGGTGAAATAAGTAGACAAATCTAGCGTTTTAGTTTGACAATTTAATACTTTTACATAGTAATAAAATCAAAGGGCAAAATAAAACTAGTAAAGATAATCAGATTAAAATTATTCATTATGAAGACAGGAAAAACAAGATTGAATAGAACATATAAAATCATAGTATAAATTATGTGATTGAATACAATATTACATATTCATGTAACAAGAATGCTGAGTTGCAATTACAGCGCATCAACAACAAAACATAATTCAGCCTGCCAGTCCCAAGCCCGGATAAAGGAGAAGGGATGGACATGAGGTTGGCGACCACATCCCAACTAAAAAAAACTTGCCAAAAAAAGCTAACCAGAACAAATCATTCAAAGCATTTTCACTCTGCCCTAAGAGTTGGAAGAAGAATTATGACGTCACGTGATGAAAGCCGAGTTCCCTCAAAAGTCACGAGGCTGATACCCCTTCTGACAACCACAGCAACCATTCTTTTAGGTACATGGAACGTTCATACATTGTGGGAGACTGAAAGACTATTTCAAGTTGCAGCAGAAATGAAAAGATACAACCTCGAGGTGTTCGACATCAGTGAAACGCATTGGACACAGGTAGGACAACTGAGACTAGCTCCAGGGAAACTGCTGTTATACTCTAGTTATGAAGAGAAAAATGCTTCACACACACAAGGAGTTGCACTGATGCTGTCCAAACATGCACAAAAGGCACTGATAGGATGGGAATCTCATAGACCCAGGATCATTAAAGCATCCTTCAAAACAAAGAAACGGGACATTACAATGAACGTCATCCAATGTTATGCACCTACCAATGACTACAATGACGATGTTAAAGATCAATTCTACGAAAGGCTGCAGTCAATCATCGACAGATGCTCACCAAAGGATTTGACCATTCTGATGGGAGACCTGAATGCCAAGGTTGGAATGGACAACACTGGATATGAAGACTTCAGGGGACGACATGGACTGGGAGAAAGGAACGAAGACGGTGGGAGATTTGCAAACCTATGTGCCTTCAACAAACAATATTCCCGCACAAAGCCATATGGATTTGACCGGATCACACTACTCAGAACAAAGTCGAACGTATCTGTATCAACAAAAAGTTCAGAAGGAAAATGGAAGATGTGAGAACCAAGAGAGGAGCTGATATAGCCTCAGATCACTACTTGCTAATCGCCAAAATAAAACTGGAACTCAAGAAAAACTGGAAAACGAAGCGGACAACATCACAGAAGTTTAATACAGCCTTTCTTCGGGATACCGTAAAACTCAACGAATTCAAGATATCCCTCACCAACAGGTTCCAGGCCTAGCACGATATACTCAATGGAGACGAAGCAACATTGGAAAGGGATCAAGGAGGCAATCACTTCAACATGTCACGAAGTTCTGGGTCACAAGAAGTATCATCACAAAGAATGGATCTCTGTTGATACTCTTGCAAAAATTGAAGAAAGGAGGAACACGAATGAAGCAATAAATGTCAGCCGAACAAGAGCGGAGAAAGTTACCGCACAAGCTGCATACACAGAAGCAAACAGGCAAGTGAAGAAGAGCATCAGAGCTGACAAACGAAAATATATGGAAGATCTAGCAATGACGGCGGAAAAGGATGCAAGAGACGGAAACTTGAGACAATTGTTAGAAACAACAAAGAAGCTCGCCGGAAACTATCGTAAACCGGAGTGACCAGTGAAAAGCAAGGAAGGCAAAGTAATCAGCAACACCGAAGAACAGCGAAATAGGTAGGTAGAGCACTTTCAGGAACTCCTGAATCGACCAGCTCCACTGAACCCACCCAACATCGAAGCAGCATCCACGGACCTTCCAATTAATATTGGCGCACCTACAATTGAGGACATCAGTATGGCCATCAAACAAATCAAGAGCGGCAAAGCAGCAGGACCAGACAACATTCCAGCAGAGGCAACGAAAGCAGATGTGGAAGCAACTGCGAAAATATTTCACAACCTCTTCAACAAGATTTAGGATGAGGAACAAGTACCATCAGATTGGAAAGAAGGATACCTCATCAAAATACCAAAGAAAGGCGATCTCAGCAAGTGTGAGAACTACAGAGGAATCACTCTTCTCTCAATAACAGGCAAAGCCTTCAACAGGGCATTGTTAAACAGAATGAAGGACTTCGTAGACGTCCAACTTCGAGATCAACAGGTTGGATTTCGTAAGGATCGATCGTGTACCGACTAAATTGCAACAATACGGATCATTGTGGAGCAATCAATAGAATGGAACTCACCACTCTACATCAACTTCATCGACTACGAGAAAGCATTCCATAGCGTGGATAGGAAAACACTGTGGAGGCTTCTTCGACACTACGGTGTGCCTGAGAAGATAGTTAACATCATACGGAATTCTTATGATGGATTCAACTGCAAAATCGTGCACGGAGGTCAGCTGACAGACTCTTTTGAAGTGAAGACCGATGTCAGGCAAGGTTGCTTACTCCCACCCTTTCTCTTTCTCCTGGTCTTCGACTGGATTATGAAGACGTCAACATCTGGAGGGAAGCACTGGTATCAACTGGACAGTTAGGACGCAGCTGGACGATCTGGAATTCGCAGATGATCTGGCTCTCCTATCACACACGCAACAACAAATGCAAGAGAAGACGACCAGTGTAGCAACAGCCTCAGCAGCAGTAGGTCTCAACATACATAAAGGAAAAAGCAAAACTCTCTGATGCAATACAACATACAACAACCAAATCACTCTTGATGGAGAGGCCTTGGAGGACGTTAACACCTTTACATATCTGGGCAGCATCATCGACAACCAAGGTGGATCCGGTGCAGATGTGAGGGCGCGGATTGGCAAAGCAAGGACTGCATTTCTACAGTTGAAAAATATCTGGAACTCCAAACAAATATCAACCAACACCAAAATCAGAATTTTCAATACAAATGTCAAGACAGTTCTACTGTATGGAGCGGAAACTTGGAGGACCACGAAAGCCATCATCCAGAAGATACAAGTATTTAGGAACAGTTGTCTACGCAAATACTTCGGATTCGTGGGCCAGATACTATCAGCAACAACCAACTGTAGGAGAGATTAAACCAGATTCCAGTGGAGGAGGAAATCAGGAAGAAGCGGTGGAAGTGGATAGGACACACACTACGAAAAGCACCCAACTGCATCACAAAACAAGCCCTTTCTTGGGACCCTCAAGGTCAAAGGAAAAGAGGAAGGCCAAGGAACACATTACGCCGGGAAAAAGAGAAAGACATGAGAAGAGTGAACAAAATTCGGACAGAACTGGAAAGACAGCTGGTTGGGTAAAACTGGTGGGCGGCCTATCCTCCATTGGGGGTAACGGTCGTAAGGAAGTAAAGTAACAACAAAACATAATAAAAAGTTTTATCAATCGAACAAGTTTAAATGAAGCAGACTTTAACAAAGATAAAATACAAATGTTGTCTCATCAACTGTCTGCTATGACCATATTCAGTGTATTGTAGTCGAAACTATTTGTGTGAAAAACGCAAATATAGTAAACGTTAAAGCTTGAATTGAAGCCTTTTATGAAAATTATACTCTAGTACAAAGCATTAATGTGTACTAAATGAAGGTTAAAAGTGTTGGACACGATAAAACAAAGTGAATGTTGTGGATAATTTCAACTAAAATGTCTGGAGAATGAATTACACATTTACATAACTTAAGGAAAAATATTCACACAAAAATAGTAATAGGTATGAAAACAAAAAAGTTAACATTAGAATTTAAACTCAAGGATTCCCAATACATTTGTAGTTGTTTTATGAATCTTAAAATAAAAATATTACAGGAGAAAAAAATGATAAAGCTAATTGAATAATGAGCAGAGCCCAAAGAATCTAAGGCTTTCATCATGAAGTATATGAAGTAACTGTCTATTTTTTAAATTACTTGATAATCTCTTTTGGTAATAGCTCATCAACTGAAATCGGAACTTTAACGGTTGTGATAAAAATATGTATTGGGCATATAAAACCATGATATAGACTAGAATTAATTCATTTTAATGGTTCATTATTTTCATAATGATGTAAACAGAAAAAACATGGGTGTCAATTGGTAAAAACCTTATGATTTTCAGTCATATTAATACTTTCTAAGATAATTATAATTTATCCAGTAGAAACAATTGTCTAAATTTCGACCTTATATGAGAAAGAATTTATATAAACATTACCTACTAAGTGATTGCAATAGTAGAAAATTATGTTATCTTCATCATAAATACATTATATATATATATATATATATATATATATATATATATATGCATAAAAAACGGTACCACAGTTATCGTGATAAACACTTACACACAGAAATAAGAGACTATTATGATCCGACATCAAAGGATGTAGTTTTACATTCATGTTAATGAAAAATGTATATATTAATATATACTAGTATTATTCATTATATATACATATAAATTCTATAGACGGTAACAATAGCAAGAGCTTATTGCCGTCATAATAATAATAATAATAAGTCACAAGTACACATTCACACTTATTATCTTCAAGTTGTACTTCACCTGGAGGAATTTTTAATCACAGTATGCCGACTTCCAAGTTATAAGAATAAAAGAGGATGATATTGATGGTAGCGGTGATGGAAGGGTGGATGAATAGACATAAAAACGGGTGAGCTTTAAATAAGGATTCAGAAACGGTAAGGTGAGAGTATACGGTCCTCTATGCATTATTCTATATTTATTCAATAAGTTATTTTCCTGTGTGTCTATGTCTGACTCGATAGTGGTTAATCGGCTTTGTAATCAAACCGCGAATAAAGTTTTTTTCCAAATGAAAAAAAGAACAACAGACAATATAAAGCAACCAGTGGGTTCAAAGAGTAAAACCGAATAGACAAATAAAATTTAAAAAATTGTAAATTTTAGATGCAGTATCCGAAATTCACTGTACATATATGCGCATACATACATATGCAGATAATAAAAACAACTAATAACAATAAAAGAGTGTGTATATATTTATAAATTAGTGGCATAAAATGACGTCCCGTGTGAACATTTAACTGTTGATATACATTACGCTTGTGCAATTTTAAGCATGAACATGGACTTAAATACATTTGAACAACACAACATATTTATGTATTTCTGTTGATACATGCACGCTATGAATAGGAAAAGATTAGACATGTAAAAACTGAAAAATGTATATATATATATATATATATATATATATACATACAAATAAACGGTGCCGATGAAAATCAACTCCAAAGACGAGACAAATACCCTTGCACACACACACACACACACAAATTATGGTTCAAAAGATGAAAATGGACAATGAAAATACTATAAATTGATATATGTATAAACGGCATAAAACGCTCTACGGTACATAAGAGTTGGCGTCATGGCGGCATTTTGCTTTGCCACAGACTTTTAACTTTATATAAAATATGAACATTAGCAAGACAATAAGATATGCATGCATATACAAATAAATGAAGGAGACATGGTTGAATGAGAGTCAAGTACCAATAGGCGGTACATAAAAAAAAGAGGAGAGCGACAACGATGATGAAACGACTAAACCGAAGATCAAAGGTCATATAATATAGGATCTAGCCGAATTCATATCCCCTCTAAAACTACAAACCAAACACCAAAACGACTATTACTGTTCACATTACATAAATTTTCTACTATTCTGTTTTATTTATTAAACTTTTTAAGTGAAGACTGAATCGTTTATGTTTTGATGCCTATATGTTCAATTTTAATACAATTTAATTTAAAGATAGTAGATGGACTAGTAGGTAGAATTGATCAAATAAGTGAGTTTTCTCTTGATATGTCTAAAGAAAAAAGTTACGGGTAGTTAGTAATACTGTTAATTAAAATGCTAACAACTGAATTCTTACTGAGAGGTGCTATCGATGAGCTAACAATCCCTGAGAAATTTCATACTTGTGCTTCGTAACCCAAAGACTTCGTAAATACACATCCTCAATAAAAGTATTTCTTACAAGTATCAGCAGTATTGATTAATTTAAACCCCATAAATTATAACGACTGAGCATTTAATGCGCGTGAAAAAAAATACATTTAAATAGGTGGCTTCTGAAGATACATTTAATTCGCATACTCAGAGTAATATTAAAAGCGACGGGAACACTGGTGGAGACTTAAGAAGGGTCTAGACATGGCTGACAAGTTTCTAAACTTATTCCTAAAATAAATCAAATGAGTTATGAAAACTATTTCCAAAAAGCATATTTACTATCTCAAATAGCGATGAAAGTGTTATTTAGATTAGATTATTTTAGGAAAGCTTTACAAATGTACACTTACATAGGAGTGAATATTTCCCCATGTGAATTTTATGATGTTCGAATGCAAGAGTTGCATTGAAAGCCACAAAAATATGTATGTCACCTAAACAAACATACCCATCGGATAAGACATACTTACTGTTCAAGAGAGGAAATTAATCAACCCCGACTTCAACTGGTAGAGCTGAACCCCAAGAGGAAAATCAACTTTTCAGGATCAGGTGATCAGCTCACCTGGCTTTTCCACATAGCTTACATATGTGAACATGATAGATCATTTGCAAATAAAAAGAGGGTATTGTTAATAGATGATAGGAATGCTATTGGTCTACCACTTAACTCAAATATCTGAGGGGTGTATACAGATCAGTTTTGTGCACTGTTCGTTTGATTGTCAATAAAGCTTCCTCCATATATTTAATTTAACAGTGAATATATTTAAAATATTCAATAAAACATCTAGTTCCTACTTGTTAGGATTTTCGCGACTTTAGCGATTAGGAGGCTTAAACGTAGCCCATGTTTTCAAGAGAATCCGCGATTAAACCTCAACTGCTTTGATAGCAGACGTGGACAGTATGAATAACTTATTTTTCATTTAATTATAACTATAATTCTTCTGTCTTTGTTCTCGATTAATATTCACAATAAACCGTTGTTATATTTATTTAGTAAACTTAGATTTCCCAAGCACAAACTCCCATGAAAACCTGAATTCTGACCTCATGACAAAATAATTTTACTCTTCACTGATGAATGATTTATTGATTGAAATGCTAGGTATATTGAATATTTTTGAAGTTTCAATATGTGATCGAATAGTAAGTAATGGAACACAATTAATTCATGGTATTATGCAAACATTGTTATTATTTTTTTTGCTTAAGTAAAGTGAATGAGATTAATTTTATGTACATGGAATAATTACACAATAAATAAAATTAACAATTTAATTATCTGATAAACTTGAAAAATTAATAATCTAAAATATTGCACCTTATGAAAAAACAACAAAAATTTTTAAACAGATAAAATCTCAATCTATCAGAAGTATGAATTTTTTTTTATCTATTTAGAAAATAAATTCTTTATTTTGTAAAAGGTCACGCACGATCTAGCATTAATTTTTAATAAAATCAAAAGGGAATTTAGTGTATACAGAATCATTTTCAGAAGAGTTTTTAAAAAACTAGATTTAGGAGATTATAACTAGAAGATAGTTGAAAACCAAGGAGTATTAGATAATTGATTTGATAGCAGCTCAAGCTCCTAATCAAATAAAAAAATGAAACTAAGTTTTTTAGGTCTCTCAATGAGAAAAATATCAATAAGTTACAGAGACCGAATTCAATGACTTGGATAGCAATATTTTTTGGTATTCATCGTCATTAGGAGGTATACAACTGACTTTATAGGTATAGACTTCTCGTTATTCTGAAGTATGTAATAAACTGTCACTAGATTATAACTGGCTTTATAGTGAATACTACATTTGAATCAAACAGATCTTCCACTTTATTGATGAAAATTCCATACTGACAAACTGAAATGATTGCTTCAATACAATTGTAAAAGTATATTAAATGTTATGTTCAAGCGATTATTTAAACTACATTACCTTCATTCACAATGTAACAAACTTCTAAAATTCATCAAATTTTCCTAACAAACTCACTACAATGCACATCATTACAGGCATAATCATTATAATGTTGAGAGTTGTTTTCAACCAGTTAAACTGTTTTTCATACTCCTTTCTTTTTTAACGATGACGTTGACATAATAATCTTTACCGATAATGAAAATTATGGAGAGAAACATTTCAGCATAAAAAACCACAATCCTAGCAAGACTTTATCGCTCACTTTGTCGTTTAAACTGCGCAAAAGCATACGCAATAACGTCCCGTCAATGACGCATGAGATTCTGTTTCTCACAAAATTTATTGTTAGTTGTGATTTTGTCATGAGTATTGGCCTTTTGTATTATTTATAGGAGAAAATTTAGAGTTTAAATTAAAGATAAATTATCGGTTCCTACCACATCAACTTATTACAGAATGTTCACAATAAGAATTGACGATTAAGAAAAAATAATCAAATGATAAACAATTTCCTATATGTAAATGTTTATTTAAAGTTTAGTGTTTAAAATTGAATTTGTAATACAACAATTTAGATACATTCAATTTTTAACTATTTAATAGCAGGATTCTAATACCGTTCAAAACAGTGGTTCCCTTTGATAAATTTGAATAGAGAAATAAGAAGACATATTTTGTGAGATAGTACCATTTCGTGCTTTCTCGTCAGTCACATACAAGCAACATGTTATTTGTGTAAATACAGCAGTTTTGAAGATAAGGTCAAAATTTCTTATTTAGCATGACATTCACTCACTAGAACCATGGTAAACAAAGGTCAACATACAGTTGTTTTTGAACACATAAAGTTGGACTTTTCCGACCAATCAAGTTAGCTTCGAGTAGTTTCAGTGTGTGTGGGTTTTGATTACATGTCACAACTCTAAAGGCTGATTTTGGGTCAATTTGATGACCACTCATCATTAGATGTTTTGCAATGGACGAGGCTGGGTTTCTTGATCGATTTTGAGATGATGGGCTAGGTTGATGAAACATGGATTTGATTAGCCATTTCGGAATATGTTCCCCTGTCTTCCAATCGGCGATCTGTCCTCCCTAAGTAACTTTCTCCGCAGTTACATGTGAATTGGTAAATACAGTGGGATTTGGACTGAATCGGTCTTGGAGACTTGATTGGGGTAACTGAGATCGATTGGGTTGTTGTGATAAGCCTCAGATTAGCTGCATTGAAGGTCTTTATTATTGCAGCTGCAGTCTGTTTGGTTGTAATTTTCATGCAATGATCACCTTTGAAAGGTAACTGTAGGTACACTGGTTTCTTGGGCACATCAGTTGCTATCAGCTTCGTCATAGTTGCTTGTATGTGACTGACGAGAAAGCACGAAATGGTACTATCTCACAAAATATGTCTTCTTATTTCTCTATTCAAATATATATATATGTACATATAAATTAAAAGGTAACAGAGACGAAAAGAATAACAAAATCAAGGTCGATACATAAGAGCAAACACATCATTAAGGTATTTCCGATATAGTGATGGATTCGCTTTTAAAAATTTGTCATTATTCTGTTATGGGAACTACTTTACTATTGGCGGGAGTCATTGTTGGGGATGTTAGATCCCCAGAACTCGATTGATAAATGCCTGATTTTGGATTTCACGTTTGCGAGCATGGGCTGATCAGTTGACCTTGAAATTTCATTTCCCACTAGGAAAATCCATGGCTGTGATTGACTGCTGCGTATTTTAGTGTGCTATTTTTGTGACTATCCCAAGGACGTTTCTATGATGTATAAATAAAAGAGAGTTGTGTGCTTGATTGTATTGTGATTGCTGGGTGTTGTAGAATATACTTTCTACGCTTACCAAGCCTTCTGTTTACAGCTTGGGATTCAAGGTAGCCTACCTGGACGCTGGTAATTGTCTCGTTCGCGTTTATCGACTAAGGTGAACTCGTAATAGTTTCAAGCGTCCCTAGTAACGAACATAACAGTCATTTAGACAGTAAATATAAAATCCAAAAAGACGCTTCAGATTTTATTTATTTAAACAGATAAACATCGGTGAAGAAAGAGGCACCTAAATATTTATGCAGCACACAAATATGAATTTTTGAGTGGGCCCAAGCCAAAACAGGTGGTTTCTTAGCAGGCCACCAACCAAGCTTTTGATCGGGAGATACAGTTCACAAGGCAGTAAAGCAACTTTAGGAGATGCAGTTATGTGGTAGCTGGTGACCGAAAACAAGCACATAAACCAACAGGTAGCGGTGTGACCTAGTTGGGTCCAGCGTTGCGACGACTCCGGGGATCGCCATGTCAAAAGATGCTCTACCTTGAGCTTGAAGTTAGTATTTGCTAGAAACAAGCGATTATCTTAGCATAGCTTCGGAAGACGTCGATCAGGTGCGACACTATAAGATCCACCCAGGTGTCTTTCCTTTTCTCCTAGTCTACCTACTTGAGCATTGAAGTCACCAGCCATTATTACTACATCAGAGCACCTAACTTTTTGGAGAAGGTCCGAAAGTTTTCTGTAAAACCTATCTTCTATCTCGTCTGAGCTTCAGTCAGTGGGAGAGTAGGAAGAGACAACAAAGAGGCAATGGCGAGTGTCCCTGTCTTTCCGAATCCTGAAAAGGAAGGTAGATTAGTGTTGGTTTTAGCGACCTGGCAGCGTGACAGCAGAGCCCAACGGACAACTGCTTGAGGCCGGTCACGCACTGTCTTTGCATGGGAAGTTAGAGAAGTGCTAGCTCTGTTCTTCAAATGACCTTACTCCTGTAGACGGAGATCCGTAGGGTAAGGCGAGGTGTGACATTTTTAGGGTCGACGTTTTCTAACCCTTCCTTCCTTGTGAGAAGGTAGCGTCGCTGCAGATGCTGGTTATCCGAGAGAAATACCTCACTGCTGTCACACCCCTCTGCAGTCGGCAGTACGACTGATCGGCTTCAATCGACCTGCCTGGCATGGTAGAACCTTCAGTCAATATAGCTCAGTTGGGTCATCACGATAGGCAAGCCCGACCACAACGTGAAGGTAGCAGCTACGGTCGGGATATCAGTTTAAATGTAAGAACATAACCAAGATGAAACAAGGAATGGAGATAGTTAATATTCAGAAATCGGGAAATCGACTACTGGTATGCTTATGCTAATTAAGATACGACTTGATATCAGCGAACGGGACGTAAACCAGTGACACAACAGGACAGCTTATCTACTCTCTGCAGCCCAGTCCAAATAAATAGAGCAAAGGGTATATTAGAGACAAAATTCATTAATCTGTCCAGTGGGTTTAAATACTTAAAGTTGCACTAAGTGTCTAGCCGCCTGTTAGTCTAATTAATTCAGTATTGAAATATTCCTGTACTACTCCCATATCTAGACTCTTAGTTATTTAATGGGGACAGATAAACTTAAGGTGGAGCTCATTTCTCATATCCTATTTACGCTACATGGATTTGACCGGATCACACTACTCAGAACAAAATCGAACGTATCTGTATCAACAAAAAGTTCAGAAGGAAAATGGAAGATGTGAGAACCAAGAAAGGAGCTGATATAGCCTCAGATCACGACTTGCTAATCGCCAAAATAAAACTGGAACTCAAGAAAAACTGGAAAACGAAGCGGACAACATCACAGAAGTTTAATACAGCCTTTCTTCGGGATACCGTAAAACTCAACGAATTCAAGATATCCCTCACCAACAGGTTCCAGGCCTAGCACGATATACTCAATGGAGACGAAGCAACATTGGAAAGGGATCAAGGAGGCAATCACTTCAACATGTCACGAAGTTCTGGGTCACAAGAAGTATCATCACAAAGAATGGATCTCTGTTGATACTCTTGCAAAAATTGAAGAAAGGAGGAACACGAATGAAGCAATAAATGTCAGCCGAACAAGAGCGGAGAAAGTTACCGCACAAGCTGCATACACAGAAGCAAACAGGGAAGTGAAGAAGAGCATCAGAGCTGACAAACGAAAATATATGGAAGATCTAGCAATGACAGCGGAAAAGGATGCAAGAGACGGAAACTTGAGACAATTGTTAGAAACAACAAAGAAGCTCGCCGGAAACTATCGTAAACCGGAGTGACCAGTGAAAAGCAAGGAAGGCAAAGTAATCAGCAACACCGAAGAACAGCGAAATAGGTAGGTAGAGCACTTTCAGGAACTCCTGAATCGACCAGCTCCACTGAACCCACCCAACATCGAAGCAGCATCCACGGACCTTCCAATTAATATTGGCGCACCTACAATTGAGGACATCAGTATGGCCATCAAACAAATCAAGAGTGGCAAAGCAGCAGGACCAGACAACATTCCAGCAGAGGCAACGAAAGCAGATGTGGAAGCAACTGCGAAAATATTTCACAACCTCTTCAACAAGATTTAGGATGAGGAACAAGTACCATCAGATTGGAAAGAAGGATACCTCATCAAAATACCAAAGAAAGGCGATCTCAGCAAGTGTGAGAACTACAGAGGAATCACTCTTCTCTCAATAACAGGCAAAGCCTTCAACAGGGCATTGTTAAACAGAATGAAGGACTTCGTAGACGTCCAACTTCGAGATCAACAGGTTGGATTTCGTAAGGATCGATCGTGTACCGACTAAATTGCAACAATACGGATCATTGTGGAGCAATCAATAGAATGGAACTCACCACTCTACATCAACTTCATCGACTACGAGAAAGCATTCCATAGCGTGGATAGGAAAACACTGTGGAGGCTTCTTCGACACTACGGTGTGCCTGAGAAGATAGTTAACATCATACGGAATTCTTATGATGGATTCAACTGCAAAATCGTGCACGGAGGTCAGCTGACAGACTCTTTTGAAGTGAAGACCGATGTCAGGCAAGGTTGCTTACTCTCACCCTTTCTCTTTCTCCTGGTCTTCGACTGGATTATGAAGACGTCAACATCTGGAGGGAAGCACGGTATCAACTGGACAGTTAGGACGCAGCTGGACGATCTGGAATTCGCAGATGATCTGGCTCTCCTATCACACACGCAACAACAAATGCAAGAGAAGACGACCAGTGTAGCAACAGCCTCAGCAGCAGTAGGTCTCAACATACATAAAGGAAAAAGCAAAACTCTCTGATGCAATACAACATACAACAACCAAATCACTCTTGATGGAGAGGCCTTGGAGGACGTTAACACCTTTACATATCTGGGCAGCATCATCGACAACCAAGGTGGATCCGGTGCAGATGTGAGGGCGCGGATTGGCAAAGCAAGGACTGCATTTCTACAGTTGAAAAATATCTGGAACTCCAAACAAATATCAACCAACACCAAAATCAGAATTTTCAATACAAATGTCAAGACAGTTCTACTGTATGGAGCGGAAACTTGGAGGACCACGAAAGCCATCATCCAGAAGATACAAGTATTTAGGAACAGTTGTCTACGCAAATACTTCGGATTCGTGGGCCAGATACTATCAGCAACAACCAACTGTAGGAGAGATTAAACCAGATTCCAGTGGAGGAGGAAATCAGGAAGAAGCGGTGGAAGTGGATAGGACACACACTACGAAAAGCACCCAACTGCATCACAAAACAAGCCCTTTCTTGGGACCCTCAAGGTCAAAGGAAAAGAGGAAGGCCAAGGAACACATTACGCCGGGAAAAAGAGAAAGACATGAGAAGAGTGAACAAAATTTGGACAGAACTGGAAAGACAGCTGGTTGGGTAAAACTGGTGGGCGGCCTATGCTCCATTTGGTGTAACAGGCGAATATAAATAAGTAAGTTTGCTTAATTACATGAGTCTTATCAGTAACAGTATTGCTTTGATGACTATCAAATAAAAGGTATGTTGTAAAGCAGTTTGCTCAGACTAGGTCGTAGAAAAAAAACATAACTCAATCTACTTCACAAATTGCAATTTCATTTTAACGTATTTAAAAGTATCATGTAGATACGGAATAAATTAATCCGAAAAAGTTAACTTATTCGAAACGATACGTACACTTTGAATTATCATAAAAAGAGAGGTACTTATTTTGCAGCGGAATCCAAATAATAAGTTAACTAACAGTGTATATATATTCTAAAATGGATACGTCAATACAAATATTTCATTACCTTAATAGGTCTACTGAAATTTAGACACAGTTAATAATGCTCGAATATGACATTTTAAATTATCCACTTTTTTTATGCATATGATGAAATAGTATCAAGCTTTTCTAAGACAGTTTTGCAGTATCAAATTAGCTACTTTATTTAGATGAGGAATGTTAATCCATCTGTTTATGGCGGGGGGAAGGAGAGAGAGAGAGTATTTAATTGTTTGTCAGTGATACTATATACTACATTGTTAATGATCACTGATTCCCATAAAACCTAATTTTGGTTATTTAGCAGGCTTGATTACGCTGAGTGAAACTTTACAGTTAGACATTATGGAAAGAATACATAGAAACGATATATTCCCCATAAGCAAAGCTGAATAAAGCGGAAAATTCTGAACCGTTATCAGACTATGTATTGATCATGATCAGATATTATTAATCAAAATTGTCCGCTTGATAATTAAAGGATTTAAAAGTAAACTGACGTGTATTTTAATGTTATATACTTAAAAGACAGAAAATCTAAACTCAAAGTTAATAACTAATTAGTGCACAGGATAGGGGATTCAAAGAGAATGAATATTCTAACAAACTTTGACTCAAACTACAAAACTCCTACAGTCAAAAACGTAACAGTGTGGTCCGATTTTTCTAGGATATGATAAATAAAAATCTATTTCGGTATCATATTGGGGAAAGGTTTTCGTTAGGTTTGCACAATTTAAAAATAGCTCGTACCAGACACAAACTTCAACCAGCCAAATATTAAACAACATGACTCAACTGATGATCAGATTAATTCCAGTCACCAGGTGCTAAGATTTCAAATCAACAACTAAGACTCGTTTGCCACCTTATCTAAAGGAGATCAGATGGAATTAGAAGATGGTTTAATCACGGATTGAGTTCGATACACGACATTTCCAATGTGTACTGTCAAGCAGTTCCAGACTAGGGCGAAACATCTGCGTAACTTTTCCTGGTTTTCAGTGACTTAAACTAACTTCTTATTCACTTTAAACTGTTTTAGATAAGGTAACAAATGAGGTGTAATATGAGTGGTTGCATTTATCTTGATCTGAAAACGTAGCACTTGATGGATGGAATTAATTTGAGAAATGTGACTCTTAAGCAGTGTGCATCCACGACTCGGCTGGGGATTACACCTAGAACATATGGGTTTTATGATGAGCACTAAACCATTAGGTCATCGAACAAGTTATTCAACGATTTATATGCTTAACATCAATTGCTTCGTGATATTCGTGCAACTGTTGTCGCTAGAGAATTAGTCTGAATTGATATGGATCATAAAAATCACCAGTCAGTGATACGCAGATTATAAGACGTTAGAAAAAAATTAATTTTAAAATCTGGAAGCGGATTGGACATACAATGCGGAATGCACCCAACTGCGTCACAAGTCCTCACTTGGAATCCACGATGTCGAAGGAAAAGAGGAAGGCCAGGGGACACATTACTTCAAGAAATGGAGACAGACATAAGGAGGATGAACAAAAATTGGACAGAACTGGAAAGGCAAGTCCAGGACAGAGTAGGTTGGAGAATACTGGTCGGTGGCCTATGCTTCATTGGGGGTAACATGCATAAGTAAATCAATGTTTGACTTAGTAACGCTGCTAACAGTTAAGAAATGTTTATGTTTTATGAGTAGTATTTTGACCACGGAAATTGTTCAATGTTTATATTTTACACCCAATTCAGTGGATCACTTTTCCTAGAAACTCTACTTATATATTGCCATTGGTTAAGTGTATTGTATCATCTTCATGCAACTCATAATACCATAATTTTACTGCTTTGTTTTCCTTTTTTAAGTAATTTTACATTGAATCTAATCTAAATAAAACATGGTTCATCGTATCAACACTCACGCTTTTGGTGATTTTAAGAAAACGAACTATTCACTTGAATTTATAGGAACATTCTTCAAAATGATAGAAATAAAAACTCTTTTGATATGTTAATTGTATGAAAAAATGAATTTCATTTAGATATGTATTAAAGAAGAGTAAATTATATTAAAATAATTAAAAATCTATTAGGTACAGGTAGATTGTGAAAAGAGAAAAGTAAACTGTTGAGTTAAATTAAACCAACCAACTAAAAACTTTTTTTCCTGAATTTCACTACCATTTGAACAGGCTGGTGTATTTTTATTCTTGCCCTTTAATCCCAACACCATAAACACCAAACAACTAAAGACGTTAATAATGTTACAAAAGTAATCGAAATTAGAGTCAATCAAATCTTATACAAAAATTCTCTTGATATACTTTCCACTTTTAGGCCTAAAATCCGGTTACTGATTTCATCTTTCGTGTTTTTGATAGACTGATGTGAAAGATACACACATATTTGGATGTATTTATTTTATGTAAATAAGGGAGGAGGAAGTATGTATTTTATCTTTATAAAACCGATTTTTAATTTTGCATGACAAACACCACCTACCTTCGAAATGCAGAAAGCGGCAACACCGAGAGACATTTGTTAGATTAGTTTTTATAAGATTCGATCGAGTCCAATGTGCGCGTCCAGCTATGTGAACGCACGAGAAAATTGAGTCTATGAATAGTTAGACCACAAATCGAATTCGAATGATAGGAAGGATATCAGAAATTATTTACTATGCATGTGTGTGTGCGGTAACGGCCTGATATATATATATATATATATATATATATATATATATATATATATATGGCGGTAGGAGAGAAAAGCGGCATGTTTGTTGACACACACAAGCATAAATAAATGCTAATCAGAGGTAGGTTGGCCTGATAAACATATTTACCCACAATCAATTTTACACACAATCATTGACCATCGTTAACAAAGAACAAAACCTTAAGAGAGAAACGGATGGGCCATCTGTCAGTCTAAACAGTGAGAAAGAGAGAGTGATAAACTCACTTTATTTGACAAACTTTGTTTTCAACATTCGTATGATGAATGACGATTAGCCAGAATAATAAATGAAACTTCCTTTTATTGTCCATCACAAAACAAATTTCAAGTTGTTTCTGTCAGCAGTAGTTGATAAGATGATCTGTTTGACGAGGCATGGTGTAATAAGACATAAGTTGAACAGAAAGTCACATCACAAGTTCAAATCCCATCTCATTTGATTTAATTTTTAAACCTCATGAATAATCGAAATGGCTTAAGAATGGCGTAGAGAATGACTGCTAGAATACCGATCGATAATTACATATTTTTTGATTAATGAGAATAAATAATGTGTTTTGAAAGAAAAAAATTCGTCCTTAAGTAGTTGTGTGTTCTCTTTGGTGTCAGTAATACAAGGCGAACTAAGCTATACACTAATAAGCTTTTGAAATTAAATTTTAGAATCAAAACAATCAGCTTAATATGCCCACAAATCAGTTTACAGATTTTGAATGAGGTACTAAGAATAACAGAGTTGGTTTAATACTCTTTCTTCCTTTTACGCACTATTCTCTTGACATACGTTTAGTATTCTCTTAAATCTGTAATGGAGAAATATCCGATTTGTAATTCTGAGGTAAATCCCTCGGCTAGTAGTTAAGTTTAATCGGTTGTAAAAATAAATAGACCAATACACTGAACTGTGGTAGATTTCAGAATGAAATGACATCAAGTGAAAAATTACTGAAAATCAAGGTCACTTAACATAGATGCTTTCCTATCACTCAAACCTTCAAGTTTGATGAAGAGTACAACATATAGACATTGAATTTATAGTGAATAACTGATAGGAACTCCACCGAAAGTCACTGGCTGTGAAGTTATTTATATTCCCGAAAATATGAATTACTGTTTTGCGTCTATGTCCCACAAAGAAATAATCTTTCACTGCTACTCCGACTAAAGACGCTATTTTCTCAATGGTTTGTCAGTATGGTATATTTTCACCCCAATTGAAGGCCTTTGTACATATATTTATGCGCATGTGCTGTTTGCTTCAATCTATTTTCTTTTGTATGTATCAAAAGCCTGTTTTGCAAGATTGTCTTTTGAACTAGTCAGGGTGAGAAGCTGAGAGATAATTCAAATGTTTGAGCATCTCATCAGAGCCATAATCCAATGTTATGATTTTAAGACATAAATAACCTAATGTAGAAGCTTACTTTTGTTGTTGGTTATGCACATACACACACCTCTAAGATTTAATCAGTCAACGACAACATAGAACTTCGTACGTACGCACATCAGTTCAAGTTGCCATACAACATTAGCACAGAGATGCATATTGTAACTTGAGATCCCATATTAGTAGAGGTAGTAAAAGTATTAGCTGTAATCGAAAATTTCTGGGTTTTATTATGTCTTTTAGAAAAAATACAAACGTTTAACCTCGCTAAAAAACCGCTTTCGGGTTGAAGATAATATTTCTCATTGCCATGATTATGTTATTGTCTACACGTCAGTAGTATTCTGCTATATCGCTTGAGTATGACTGCTGTCTCATCTAGAAATTTAGGAATCTTATCTATCTTCAATCGGTTTTTGAACACTGATAGAACATTTTTAATTCGAACAGATTTCCTTACAAGTCGAAATTTTTTAATATCAATGATGCAGAGCCATAAATGACAAACTGAAATGCAATTAATAGCTAACCATCATTTTAATTGAAAAAGCTTAGTATTCACAAGTTTATGAACAATGTAATATATTACAATCGACATTGTTTCATAAAAGAATGTCATCCAAACGAGCAAAACCTAGATCTGATGGAAATGCACAAAGTTGTAGGTTCATGCATACACATTCCAAACAATATTTACTAACATTATGCAACTATCAATCGAATCACTAGAACAACGTTAAAAGCAAAAACATTGATTTTTGAGTTCGTCTGACCTCAAAAGCCAAATATTTTAACGTTAAGGACAAAACTCAGTCGAATGAAAGAAGTGAATTTAATTGGTTCACCTGTATGAGAACTTAGTGTTCACAATTTTTTAAATAGTTAGTTGAAACTATTTTCACCACCAGAGTTAATGGGAATTATAACGGGTAATAATTATTTGCTCACAGCAACAATATTGCTGGAAAGCATATTTCGAGTAAAAATGGACGTTGGAAACAAAAGAGGAAGCAAGCTAATAAGCTTCATCTACATTGACGATACGTAACACATTCTAAAGATTTTATCAACAATCTAAAATTCATTTGTTTATTCATACCAGTTTCTATTTAAACGTAGTGACGAAGTCATTATTCCACTTTGTACCTATAAAAATCAATAGTTTGGTGACTCTCGTCACTTGACAAATGAAGTAATTTTTCAGAAATTCACAGATGAGTGGGAGACAGAATATAAGTATAAAAAAAGTCAAGATAAGCTAAGACTAGGCGTATAAAATCAGTTGTGTCAGTAAGATCAAGAATTTTAATGACATGATACCCAGATAGCAAACGATGCCAGTGTCGAAATCAATCATACACAATAGAGAACCGGACACATGCCTAGCGAATACTAAAATCCTATTACCCCCAATGGAGCACAGGCCACCGAACAGCATTCCCCAACCTACACTGTTCAGGAATTCTAAATTCCAAGCCCACTTATCCCTGTACTCAAAGACTATCGCAAAACTACCCAAACCAATAGCGACTGATAATAATATTCTAGGACATTAAGCGAATTCAATTTCATTCAAGCTACTGAGTTTAAATAATTGATTAGTTCGACTCAAATTAGTCAGATCCATAAAAGTCAACTCTTAATACATTTTAACGTATGACCATAGTTTCCACCTTACGGGAGATATGTTTACAATTGGGTTACTCAGCAAATTTTAAGGATTTATTTACTAGAAATTATGAGTTGTAGGTATTGTGTGAAAGTCAGTAAAAGGACCCAGTCACTCGAACTAAAGTGGAACGGATCTGAACGCAGTATCACTGAGTTATAGATTCATTTATAAACCTTAAGAAGATTCTATAGAAGTTAGATTGTATAATATAGATCCTTACTTATTGTATAGCCTTATCCAGTCAGTCTAATCTCCGAAAGCATGGAGTTCAATAATAAACGAATTACTGAAGCAATATTTCACATTCTTTAGCCCTGCATTATTCAAATCTTGTTTGGATTCAAAGTAAACAATGTGATTTTGGATTTATCTCTTTACAATTTATTATTGTAGACTTCATATACCTATATACAGAGAAAGAAAGATAATAACGTATCAAGTGGCCGAAAGAAATCTACCTTATTGTTTTCGTCAATAGCGAATAACTGGATAGCTAAGAAGTATGATGAATGCCTTAGTATGTATATTTGTGTGTCGAGTCATGCTGATAGATGCAACCTGGTTCGGGTCCGCGAGACGAAAGTCACCGATGGTTAGAGATCTTGGATGACATGGCTCAAAATCGTTTGCAATGGCGCCGGTGAATTTATTCTTTGTGTTCTCTTAAATCCTAATCTATTGGATTCGTCAACACTTCCACCTTTGTCTTTCTAAACTTATCTCACTGAATTACACTTCTTGAATATTATCTTCAAATTCTAATCTTCTTCATTACCAGTAATACTTCTACTATCTCTATCACTATGGAATTTGAATTGACAATTGCGTCTATGTGTTAATGTGGTATGGCAACCTGAACTGATGTACTTACGTACGACGTTCTACGTTGTAACTGACTGACATTTGTGTCTGTATGTTTGGATGGATGGATGAAATAGCTAACAAAAGAAGTTGTCTTTTCAATCAATTTTCATTCAGTCCTACAACTATTTTAATGCGTGACTTCATTTACTGACACTAGTTCACAATTTACTATTTTCATAAGCAAGATGAAAGTGTTTATTTGAATAAGAAACAGAATGGCGTCACATAATCCAGTAAATTGTTAAAAATCTTAACTGAATCGACAATAAAGCCTGCGCATACGGTTACAACAATACATCTTAGGGCAAGAACTAATAAAATAAAGGTTACAATCTGATTCATAAAGTAGTTGACTAGTAGGTGGGTGATGAGTAATGTTACTAATCCAATTTTTTGGTGATAACTTTTCTGTAGGCACTAAAATCACCAGTTTGATAATGTTGTTGTTGATCGGATTACATACTGGATCATCAGAAGTATTCAGTATAAAGGAGTATTTGAACAATGTAAACAGAAATTGATATTTTCTTTCAGATCCAGGAGTACATTTAGTATAAGCAAATCTGAGCTGTTAAGCAGAAATAGATAGTAGCCAGCAGTGAAATCCAAGAAGCGCGTTTCGCCTCATTTGGGACTCGTCAACTGGATGTACCTGCATCTCAGAGTTGATGTTCACTCCGGAAGAAGAATTCAGTACCTTTCGCCTCACACTCCGTTGTGTTATCCACCTAGCTACCGGGTCCATACAACCACTGGCTTGTGCAATGGAGTAGATTTTAATACATTTGTAATGGTACTTTGAATCTTCTCAGTTATAGTTAGGATTGCGACTGATCATCTTGAGATGCAGTTACACCTAGCTGATGAGTCTCAAATAAGACGAAACGCGCGTCCTGTATTCCAATGCTAGCCAATATCTATCTCTGCTTATAATATATGTGACCTAATGGTTATATCGAGGCAATCCGTACAATATGCACATATCCCAAATGAGACTAATCTATTGCAATTCTATGAATGGGAAGATCCAAACTGTCAATAAAAATGAACTATAAAGGTTATGACCAGAGAGAGAATTAATTAACACTTATTGCATATTTTATAACAACCATAGTTATTGTAGGCACCTTTCAAATATATATATATTGGTTAAGGTTTCCACAATGCACATGAACACAGTAAAAGAATAAATCAGAACATGAGAAGTATGTTTGAAAAAGAACAAATAAAATCAACTGACCTAGGATCAAAAATAATACAACGGAATATTTGAAAGATGGTGCATAACATAAAGTTAATTCCGTAACTCAAATTTTTAGTACTACTAACGAGTTATTCGAGTTAGTTATAGCTAAATTTTAGGGAACACATGTCAGTCAGTCATATGCAACGTAGATCTTCGTACGTAAGTACATCAGTTCATGTTGCCATACCACATCAGTGCAGAGATATACATGTCAATTCAAATCCAATAGTAGAAGAGGTAGTAAAAGTATTAGAAGTAATCGGAGAGGTTAGGATGAGAAGATATTATTCAAGAACTATGATTCAGTGAGATAAGTTTAGAAAGTCAAAACTAGAGGGGTTGAAGAATCCAGAAGATTAGGATTTGAGAGAACACAAAGAATAAATGCATCGGCGCTATTGCAAACGGTTTTGAGCCATGTCATTCATGGTCTCTAACCATCGATTATTATCATCTCGAGGACCCCAACCAGGAAGTAGACAACTACCGACATGACTCAGTCCACTTGTCAATGACTTCATGGATTTCTGCCATGTTTTGGTCTGGCCACCCCTAACTTTCTTCCAAGCTATCTCTACACCACAAAACAAAGCTCGTCGAGGCAGTCGGTGGTTAGGCATACGCAGCACATATCCCAACCACCTCAACTGGTGAAGTCTCACCACTTCACCGATTGATCCGCCATCCTTGCCTAATACTCGTTTCCTAACGACAGCATTGCTCGCTCGGTTTTCCCACGGTATACGAGCAATGCTTCGAAGACACCTATGATCGAAAACCAGTAACCCACGAATATCTTCTACTCTCACTGGCCATGTCTCACAGCCATATAGGAGAACAGAGCGAACTGCTGCACAGTACACTCGTCCTTTGATTAGAGAAGGGATATCACGCCTACGCCATAAGTGACGCAGGTTGGAAAAAACCAATCGAGCCTTCTGTATCCGAACTGAGATTTTGTCAGTCACCAGGCTTCCAGCGCAACTACTCTAGGACGCCTAAATGTGTGCCTGTGTTCCAGGACCTGTCGTAGTGTGAAGATGTGGTCTATACAACCACGTCCAGGTCGAAAACTAGCCTGGTTTTCTCGAGTCTGTTCTTCACGAGCTTTCGTTAAGCGTTGAAGTATTACTGAGGCTAATATTTTAGATACTATATTAGTTAGACTTATTCCCCTGTGATTGTCACAAAAAGACTTTTGTCCTTTCTTGTAGATTGGGACAATTAGCGACTGAAACCAGTCAGATGGGATTACGTCCAGTTCCCAGATTATACCTAGGATCTCGGTCAGTCTAACTGTTAAAACTGGACCACCATCCTCAAACATCTCAGGGGTCAGTCTATCAGGACCTGCTTCTCTACCTCCCTTGAGATTTCCTATAGCTTTCTCAACTTTATGTAGACTGGGAGGATTTAAATCGAAGTGTGGCTGAAGACCAGTTGAACTGATCCCTAAAGTTTTCTACACATCGGTCGTATCTCCTGGATTGAGAATGGATAATAAGACCATCCTTTTCCGAAATAGTCTCACTCACACTTGAGTTCCTAATACCAGTTTCCTTGATGAGTCTAAATAGTTGCCTACTGTTGCCTATCACGGCTGCCTTTCTCTCTCTCGCTTTCTCCACCCACCATTGTTCTCGATCATTGCGTAGGCTTTTTGTCAGCCTAAGTCTAAGCTGACTCCGCTCCTCATCGCCCTCAAAGCCAGGCGGGACGAGTTTTCGAGCATCCATCAGTTCGGTAGATGCTACTGAGATCCACGGCTTCATCATAGCCTAAAGCTCGACCTTGCTATCAGATATCACTGCTGTTTCCAAAGCCTTTTGGATATCATACCAACCTGCCTCCGGATAGGAATCACTCACACGGTCACCTAACTGTATTTCTAGTTGCGCATGAAATATATTCTTCATTAAGTAGAACCTTAAGAGGCTTTCTTACGGTGACTTTCCTACCTGCAGTAGGACGCAAACAAATATGTACTCGCACTAGGGCATGATCTGAATCTAGACATGTGCCCCAGAACGAGCGACAATCGTCTATCGAACCTCTCCATCGGTGGCTGATGGCGATGTGACCTATTTGGGTTCAACGTTGAGACGACTTTGGGGGTCGCCACTTCAAAAGATGCTTTTCCTTATGCCTAAAGTTAGTGTTTGCTAGAAATAGGCGGTTATCTGAGTATAGTTGCAACAGACGGTCGCCATTGTCTGTTCTCTGAGCCGCGACATCATAACATCCACCTAGGTGTCTTTCCTTTTCACCCAGTCTACCTACTTGAGCATTAAAGTTACCAGACATTATTACTACATCAGAGCGCCTAGCTTTTTGGAGGAGGTCCGAAAGCTTTCTGTAAAACTCATCCTTAACCTCGTCTGAACTGCATTCAGTGAGGGCATAGGCAGATATGACGAAGAGGCAACGACGAATGTCCCTAACTTTCCGAGTCCTTACTGTTCCGTTCAGTCGGACAGCGCACAAGCGACTATCTACTGGGATCCGGTGTAGGAGCGCTAGTTCTGCCCTACGACTCAATACTATACCTACACCAGCAAGACCTCCGGAAGCAGCATCAGGGCTTCCAGATACACGAAGAGTAAATCGAGCTACTACTTTGTTTTGATAAGGTGAAATCAGATTAATGACTTTACTAGGATTCTTTATGCGCGTTTCCGAGACGCAGCACACATCGATTGAGCGAGATTCTGAAGTCCTAGCTAAGGAAGCCTGTTGCCCTATTTAACACAATGTCCGTACAATAAATGCTCCAACATGTAGTTTAGAACGGGGTTTAAGGAAATCAGGAACGATGCAGTGAGCTGAAGGAATGCGACTAGAGTTAGTCGTAAAGATAAGAGAGGAATTAGGGGATGTAAGAAGGATTTGATATTGACCAATTTAGTCTCACGTGCTGTTACGGGTATGAGGGCGGTTGTCACTTCCCGGCTGCCCACACCATGGAAGGGTGTTTCTTGAGGGACCTGAAAAGGAAGATAGATTAGTGTTGGTCTTAGAGACCTGGGTGCGTGACCGCAGAGCCCAAGGGACAACTGCTTGAGGCCGGTCACACACGGCCTTTTGATGAAAGGATTTTTGAATGTTAGCTCCGCTCTTGAAAGCCCTTAGTGGGCACCCTTACCGCTGGAGACGAGAATCTGTGAGGTAGGGTGAGGTGTGACATTTTTAGGGTCGACGTTTTCTAACCCTTCCTTCCTTATGAGAAGGCAGCATCGCTGCAGATGCTGGTTGTCTGAGGGAAACACCTTACTGCTGCTGTCACACCCCTCTGCAGTCAGCAGTACGACTTCACCCTCAGACCTTGAGTAGTTGGTTTTAGTCTGATCGGCTCCAATCGACCTGCCTGGCATGGTAGAACCTTCAGGAACATATGTTCCAGCCAATATAGCTTGGTTGGGTCATCACGATAGGCAAGCCCGATCACCATGTCAAGGTAGCAGCTACGGTCGGGAAAACATGTAAATAATTCCAATGTGTAATATCGCATAACCAGAGAACAAAAGAATTATGCTATCAGCATAGTGTACATCAGTCAGTTACATGAGTCTAGAGGTTAGATGAGGATTGATCAGTTAAGCTATTAGTTCAAATCCATTATACTTCTGTTCAAATAAATTTTTGTGTGCCTCATAGTTAAATTATCTTCAATTTCTTAAAAGCTAAAGTGTACTCTGATCATGAGTAAGATTTTATGACTGCCACCTATTACGAAGTTTCACTCTCCCAATAAATGAATCGCAATCTTTAACCCATATTTGATTGGGAATAAACATTTTAGTAACAGGTTTGCAAAATGTTTTAATCAACTTCTGAATTAAATTAGCATAACAACAAAAAAGACCTCTTTTCATGTACAGAAATCTAAGTGGTATACCTACGAAGCAGAGTATTTATTAGAATTGTTTTACACACAGAGAGATGAAAAGTTATTTTTGCTTTGACCATCTGAACGATTTAGTTGCGGACAATTATTGAAGTTCCCCATAACTCTCTTGGGTTGATTCAGAGTAGATAATGTGGTTTTTATTTATTTTCATGAAAAACAATTGTCTACAAATGGTGTTAAACAAAATTAACAGAAACATGAACGACAAAGTAATTTGATCTTAAATTTGGAAGCTTTGTAGTATGGTCAATTGTTTTTTTCCTATCCTAAGGTAAACAAATACGATGATAAAGAAGAATGGTAAAATACTAGGAAAAAACTGCTAAAATAAAAAATATAGGTAAAACTACAGATGAGATTTATGCCTTGCTTAAATATATAAGTTGGTCAGCTACTAAAGTGCAACACGATCTGTATTCTTTCAATCGGTTTACGTCTACCAACATAACAAGTTGATGAAATATGATCAAAAAGATTCTATACAAACAATTTACAATAAAATAATACAAATTAGCAATATATCAAATGTATTTTCACAATGACTAACTCAACAGTGGATAGAGTTAAGTAAAAAACTAACTATAAATCCATGCATACACAACAAATATGTGATAGATAGGATAAATTTCAAAACTTACTGAATTTATTAAATGCCTTAAACTTTGAACCAACTTATGAACTCCATGCCGAAGTTGTGAACGTAAATGCTTAGGCCATAAATTAGTGTTAAGTAATTTATCAGATGATAAATTATTACTTCCAAAATTATTATTCATTGATACTTCGTATGAGTTTACTTTCGCAATAGATTTTAACTCACTACTATGACAATTCACACATAAATTCCGAACTAAGACAGTCCAAGTTTTTGTCAATTGAAGTATTTGTGTTAAACAATCGAATTCCCAATTGCTATTGTTATTATTAGAAGTATCTTTATCTTTGCATAAATTGGTATGCTGATCAAATGGAAATGATAATAATGATGGAAGATATATAGTACCCATTGAGATAATTAATTTCGATGCAAAACGTTGATGCAAAAAATAATTAAAAACACTTGGTAATTCCGTATGTCCAACAGTTAAATGTGATAGACAACGTATACCTGCTTCAATTAAATCTAATGTAGCATTTAATACTGATGTATTGAACATAATTTTTGATTGATCATCATTAAAATGATGTGAAGTATAGTTTAGAAAATGAAACTCATCTTTTTGTTTAGTTGAATAATTTTTCATCGAATTTTTAAAATTTAACGATTTCGGGGATAATAGCAATGAGGGCTGATATAATTCATTGTTATTTGCCAATGATACTGATAATGATGAAGTAGTTGTTATTATTGGACATTTTTCAACACATTCATTACTAATCTTATTGTTAATTATATTGTCTGAATGCTTTTTATGTGTATTGGAATGATCATCTTCACTTTTACATTGAAGCGACATATTTAATATTGACTGACTAAGATTATCACACAATGTATGATAGTAATTTTTTTGTTCATTTATTTCACCATGCAATATTTGTAGGATTAAATCAATTCCATTGTGCTGAAATTGGAAAACAAACATAATTTACAAATGAGAATTAACGATAGTATATGATAAACACTATTTGCATATAGATATATACAGAATTAAGTCAACCAAGAACTCGACTATACATTTGTAAACCAGTTTACAGATACTCTATGACAGTTTAAACTAAAGTAGGTAGAAAAGTGCATAAACCAACTGTTATAAAATAAATATTTCAATATCTCAAATCTTTTATAACGAAAACATATCTGTATTATCAGTATGTCTATCGTGAGAGCTGAATGAGAAATTCATGTTGTCTAATGAATAAATAACATAGTTCATGAAAGTGAGTTGTTATGTTGCTAATGTCTTTGATTTAGGACATTTTATTGTTAAGTTATGAATTGTTTCTATAACCTACAACCTACGTCTATTTTTCACAGTTTACTAAATTACAATAAAAAAATTAATATGCTTATCACCTAAAAAACGACGTGACACATCATTCTTAATACTGTGAATAACTTTAAAACCATGTGGCTTTAAGATCACTCTCTAACAACTGTGCAGTAAATCATATAAAAAAACACAAAAGTATTATATGAATATTACTTCACTATATAGTACTGGTTAATGTATTCGGCTATGAGTTACATCTTCATTTGAGTATGGGAGTTAGTGATACTATTCGATTCCTCAGATGAATATAAAGCGAATCAATACAAACTAGTGACGTGTTTAATATTTAAGTGGATATAAGACGTGTTTTTACCGATTATTTTGGCTTATTTTTCAATTACGGTAGGCAACCACAGATCTACAACATCTGAACGATTCAACAACGAACCCTACGCTCCACACATGACTTGGTTCTAAGATTAAGCACACCTTTACTCATGATGAATTAAGGATCTGAATTTCAATAACTGGACCAGATGTTCAGACTGCGCTTCAACTACGTAGGTTTACGGGTTGAAATAGTATCATTGACCCCTAAAAAAATATAACCAAGTATATAAATCTGAACTTCATAAATAGGTTACAAAAGCACATTCACAATAGTAGCTAAATAGACCTAATTTGAAACCAACAACTGAATAATACCTTATATAATATCATAGTTATAAAAACTTATGGTGGTCAGTCAAAACAAAGTAAGTTCACTGATTACGGGATGAGTGACTGTTGAAAATTATTTCAAGATGCCATGAAAAACTAATGCATTAAGTGTTAGTTTACAGTGCTGTCAGGATTACAACTGTTCAACAACTAGATACTCCTATTATTTAAGCGAGCTACTAGTAATTATCACTAAACACTATCACATTTGATTATTTTAAGGATACGTACAAAAAGGGAACGAATAAATAGCAAAACCGTAGTAGCGAGGATGATAACACTAAAGCAGTTTTAAATGTTGCCTCTAGTGAAACGATTAACTGGGTTGTTCTAGACAACCTTACTAACTTATGACTGTCACCCCCAATGAAGCATAGGCCACCGACCAGTATTCTCCAACCTACTCTGTCCTGGACTTGCCTTTCCAGTTCTGTCCAATTTTTGTTCATCCTACTTATGTCTGTCTCCGTTTCTTGACGTTATGTGTCCCCTGGCCTTCCTCTTTTCCTTCGACATCGTGGATTCCAAGTGAGGACTTGTGACGCAGTTGGGTGCATTCCGCATTGTATGTCCAATCCACTTCCAGCACTTTTTTCCGATTTCCTCCTCCGCTGAATTTGGTTTGTTCTCTCCTGCATTAAGTTGTTGCTGGTGGTGTCTGGCCAACATATCTGCAGTATGTTGCGTAAACAATTGTTAATGAACATCTGTATCTTGTGGATGATGGCTTTAGTAGTTCTACAAGTTTCCGCCTCATACAATATAACTCTCTTTACATTTATACTGAAAATTCTGATTTTGGTTGATAGTTGTTTGGAGTTCCAGATGTTCTTCAATTATAGAAATACAGCCCTCGCTTTGCCGATCAGTGCCCTCACAACTACATCGGATACACCTTGCTCATCAATGATGCTGCCCAGATATTTAAAGGTTAGTACGTCCTCAACATAATAAGGTAGTTTTGGTATATTCAAATGTAGAATTGAAAAAAAATCTCAAGGAAAGCTTTATAAGTACTGTAGTTACTTTGACGTCTTAACTCACCAAATCAGTTAATGGCTTGTAGACAATTAGTCATAATTAACGTAAACTCTGTCACATATCTGCGTAAACCCAAGTATGCACATCAAACCAGGACAACGGGATGTATTACAGATATGTCGTATACATTCAATACTTAAAGAGAGACAATAAACAAGAAGAGCGAATACTTAGCCTTTATTTTAGTTATGTATAACTGATTCGCTATTTCTGAGTGCACACGACACCTGACTGAATTGCAATTGATATTTCAGTTGAATATACATATTTTGACTTCATGATAATACACTTCCCGACCGTAGCTGCTACCTTGACATGGTGATCGGGCTTGCCTATCGTGATGACCCAACCAAGCTATATTGGCTGGAACATATGTTCCTGAAGGTTCTACCATGCCAGGCAGGTCGATTGGAGCCGATCAGACTAAAACCAACTACTCAAGGTCTGAGGGTGAAGTCGTACTGCTGACTGCAGAGGGGTGTGACAGCAGCAGTAAGGTGTTTCCCTCAGACAACCAGCATCTGCAGCGATGCTGCCTTCTCATAAGGAAGGAAGGGTTAGAAAACGTCGACCCTAAAAATGTCACACCTCACCCTACCTCACAGATTCTCGTCTCCAGCGGTAAGGGTGCCCACTAAGGGCTTTCAAGAGCGGAGCTAACATTCAAAAATCCTTTCATCAAAAGGCCGTGTGTGACCGGCCTCAAGCAGTTGTCCCTTGGGCTCTGCGGTCACGCACCCAGGTCTCTAAGACCAACACTAATCTATCTTCCTTTTCAGGTCCCTCAAGAAACACCCTTCCATGGTGTGGGCAGCCGGGAAGTGACAACCGCCCTCATACCCGTAACAGCACGTGAGACTAAATTGGTCAATATCAAATCCTTCTTACATCCCCTAATTCCTCTCTTATCTTTACGACTAACTCTAGTCGCATTCCTTCAGCTCACTGCATCGTTCCTGATTTCCTTAAACCCCGTTCTAAACTACATGTTGGAGCATTTATTGTACGGACATTGTGTTAAATAGGGCAACAGGCTTCCTTAGCTAGGACTTCAGAATCTCGCTCAATCGATGTGTGCTGCGTCTCGGAAACGCGCATAAAGAATCCTAGTAAAGTCATTAATCTGATTTCACCTTATCAAAACAAAGTAGTAGCTCGATTTACTCTTCGTGTATCTGGAAGCCCTGATGCTGCTTCCGGAGGTCTTGCTGGTGTAGGTATAGTATTGAGTCGTAGGGCAGAACTAGCGCTCCTACACCGGATCCCAGTAGATAGTCGCTTGTGCGCTGTCCGACTGAACGGAACAGTAAGGACTCGGAAAGTTAGGGACATTCGTCGTTGCCTCTTCGTCATATCTGCCTATGCCCTCACTGAATGCAGTTCAGACGAGGTTAAGGATGAGTTTTACAGAAAGCTTTCGGACCTCCTCCAAAAAGCTAGGCGCTCTGATGTAGTAATAATGTCTGGTAACTTTAATGCTCAAGTAGGTAGACTGGGTGAAAAGGAAAGACACCTAGGTGGATGTTATGATGTCGCGGCTCAGAGAACAGACAATGGCGACCGTCTGTTGCAACTATACTCAGATAACCGCCTATTTCTAGCAAACACTAACTTTAGGCATAAGGAAAAGCATCTTTTGAAGTGGCGACCCCCAAAGTCGTCTCAACGTTGAACCCAAATAGGTCACATCGCCATCAGCCACCGATGGAGAGGTTCGATAGACGATTGTCGCTCGTTCTGGGGCACATGTCTAGATTCAGATCATGCCCTAGTGCGAGCGCGTATTTGTTTGAGTGGTCCCCATCCGGAGGCAGCTTGGAATGATATCAAGACGGCTGTGGAAACAGCAGTGATATCTGCTAGTAAGGCAGAACAAAAGGCTAGGAAGAAGCCGCGGATCTAAATAGCATCTACCGAACTGATGGATGCTCGAAAACTCATCCCGCCTGGGTCTGAACATGACGAATAGCGAAGTCAGCTTAATCGCAGGCTGTTAAAAAGCCTATGCAATGATCGTGAACGGTGGTGGGTAGAGAAAGAATGTGAGGTGGAAAAGGCAGCTGCGATAGGCAACAGTAGACAGCTGTTCCGACGTATCAAACAACACGGTATTAGGAATCCGAATGTGAGTGAAACTATCTCAGAAAAGGATGGTCTTATTATTCATTCTCAATCCAGGAGATTGTGTCGACGGGTAGAACACTTCAAGGATCAAGAAACAGATCAAAAGGGGGATACAATCAAAACAAATGTGCAAACAACGACAGGTTTAAGTTCAACAGCAACCAATCATGTGAATAGGTGTAGACTACGTCGTTGGAGTCCGACAGAAAATAAAAACCGATGGTTAGAGAACTTGAACGTCATGGCTCAAAGTCGTTTGCAATGGTGCAGCTGCATCCACTCTCTTTGTGTTCTCTCAAATCTTAATCTATTGGATTCGTCAACACCTCTACCTTTGTCTTTCTATACTTATCTCGCTGAATTATACTTCTTGAATATTATCTTCAAATCCTAATCTTCTTCATTACCAGTAATTTTTATACTATCTCTACCACTATGGAATTTGAATTGACAATTGCGTCTCTGTGCTAATATGGTATGGTAACCTGAACTGACGTACGTACGTACGAAGTTCTAAGTTGTAATTGACCGAAACTCTTGTAAGACTCACAAATAACAGTAAAATTTAAATATTTTCCACAGATGACATTGGGAGTTTTTTATCAGTTCTGATTAACTGCTTAGTAGCGGCACCGTAGTTAATGAATTTTATCTGGGGCGCGGTTATCGCTAGTTGAAATTGCTCGAATATGAGGCAACAAAAGCCTGCTATTGAGGTGATTTTCTACACATTCGGTGGTAGAGGGTCCAACATACTTAAAACTCCAAAATAAAAATGAGACTGTTTCAAAAAACGATTGAAGGGATTTATGATGCATTCGCAGAAACTAGACTGTCACACTGCTGAAACTAACACGGGGGGTTACTGATACAACAAAAGTATCCAGACAGGGTGGGTTGAAAATCGTGGCTTCATGAGAAAGTTAGGTGTATAAACCATAGACAAAACGCGGTCGGTAAACTATACCGGGAACTCTGAAGATAAGGTTTATAGAATGGCTGATTTTATTGATGTTTCTGGGGACTTAGAAACCCAATGAAATCAAATACCTCTGTGCTAAGAATTACATACTGTATTAAACATATAATATTGAGTAAAGCTATTATTACCACTATTAGTAATACGATAAACAGTGATGAACCTCAAGTGTTTGAAATATTTAAAGACTCAGAAGAAAGTTGTAAGCTTTGGTCACTTTGGAAACTTTAAAAACAAATATTATAGTAAGTATACAGTAATATTTTACGTTTATAATGGGATGAACGCCCAACATTGGTAAGATGAATTGCTTTTTTTCAAGTGGTATTCAATATATTTTAGTAATGGTAAGAGAAACAGTGATTTAGAGGTCATTAGCAGTTAAAATTCGAAAACCACTGCATTGTAGTGTGCAGGGGTTGTTAAGGGTTTTAGAACCACTTGGTCAATACATATAGCTCTCACCTAACACGTCAAGATGTTCATTAAATCTCAAACAAACTGCTCGATCAAAATCCGTCAGGTTAGTGGTCTGTTGGAAAAGGTTTACAGAATCGCAACTAATCTTAAACCTACTGTCTCGCAAGGTTGGTCGCGACAAGGCATTTAAATGCCCCGAGGCTGAGTCAGTTCTTCTACTAAAAATACAGTGTGTTCACAGTCTCTGGTAGGAAAATCTTGCTGAATGTCTTTACGTAGAGAGTGCACTGAAAAACAAGGGGACAAAAAGCGGATACGAGGTGAGATAACAAGGTTGATAGGAACTGAGGATATATTCAGGATAATTTATTGACAAGCGCTGATGAATAAAAAGGGTAAATACACTAAGTAAAATGAAACCTAGGTGCGGTTCGTTCGAACTAGCTAATAAGAACCAATAGGTATGTACATGGTGTAAGAACCAAAAACTATTTAAGTGACTAGTATTAACAGGTAACATTGGGAGATAGCGCAATATGGGTAACTTTCGTTGTGCAAGAAATTAAGCTGCTTATTGTGAAATTGCTGGTTCTAGATTGAACTCAACAGTGTAACCACCACATTGACGTCGGCAGACCATAGAACTAAGAAAATCCTTATTCATATAAACTTTCCATGTTTGCTAGCGAACAAATGAAGATTAGTTTCATTTAGGCTATCAGTAGTTTAAAGACACACGATCTCTAAGCAACTGATATAATACAGTTGTCATTATACCACTGAATCGACCAGTACGGTCATATGATTCGAGATTTAGTTATAGAGAAAAAACAGTAAGAAGATGAAACCCAGGTAACTTATTTACCCTGCACTTGAATATGAACTACTCTCTGAGAAGTCACATAATACCAACTGTTTAACCAAGTTCATGTAGGCAGAGCGAGGTTCAAACTTGCGACCAAGCTGTTAAAAGTCGAACGCCTTACCACTGAGGTACCGTGGAAATAAAGCATCAAAGATTATCAGTCATGAATTAAAATGAAATCTATAGGTTTTTCAAAAACTTACACGGACAACATAAGACTTTGCGGCATTGTTTCTACATGTCAAGTTTGCTAGTGCCCCTAGAATACACCGGGATACAGGGTTATCGCTTCCCGTATTGGTTGTACAATAGGGTTCGTAGCTCACATTGCATAAGCTGAATCTCAGTCGCGAAAGGAGTTGTTTTACTACATTGACGGAGACATCTGATTCCAACTTATCAACTGCGACATCTGAAAGATTTCGTATGGTCCATAGGGCATTAGCTATTACCCGCGAAGAATGACAGTCTAAACAATGAGAGAAGAAATCCAACAGTGGATCTTGAGCAATTATCTCGCATTTGACAGGAATCCAAGCAGACAAAACTCGCAGAAGTCTGGTAGCCGTCCATAAAACTTTTTCGTAAGTCGAAATCATGATAACCCTTAAAAGGGAAGATAGTGCACCTTGTTCTTTAAACGCTTTCTTCGTACTTTCAGATCTGTATGCTAATATGTACAAACAGTCACAAAGGACTGCTAAAAACTTTGGATTGACGCTTTGCTGTATGCTTGTAGGCGATGTTAATGAACATGGCGTGTCTAATTTTACACAATCAACGGAATAATTTAAAAGGTTTATCAGGCGATTAGAAATGCATGTTCGACTAATAAGACTTTTAGATGTTTTGTAACTCAACAATATGTTATGTAGGGCGGCCAAACAAAAGTATAATACGGATTCAAAAGGAAAAAGTAAAAGTCCGTTGATCACATCAAGCCCTCCATAATGTACTATCATAACTAGTCCATCGGAACACTGAGAAAGATAGTTATTGATACCGCTCATACAATGAAGTACATCCACGTACTTCGCAGTAGAAGGGAAAAACACAGGTATCTTTATATTGCAAAAAATATCTGGATATATACGGGCGATAAATGACGCATATCCACCTTTGCACAAATGGAATAAATAAGTGTATGCATTAAGAACGACATCAATATTCACATCAGAAAGACTCTGTACGACCTGGATCACTGCCACGGAGTGTGCCTCGTAGAAAGAAATAAGATCACAACATGTATATTCAAGATCATCTGAATGCTCAAAATCGAAAGCTGGCCATGTGTTACATGAAGCTGGCGTTGTTAAACTGACTCCAGAATCGGAATTATACAAAGACGAAGAGTCACTCCCACTGCTATCAAAGTCAGCTTCAAAGTTCATTGCCACCTTGACTTTTGGAAGCATAGTCAAATCTGGTAAAGATCATTGTCAGGATTAACACCGACCACGATGATCTCAGAACCGAAGTTAAATAGTGCTTAAGGTCAAGCAGCAGTGTTTCACTGTTGAAAAACACACATACTCAATCTCTTAAAAAAAGAAGATCATCCATTATCTAATATCTCAAAAATCTTTATTCAGAACGAAAAATATCCATAACTAAGTTAAAAGCTGATTTCCACCTATTTCCGCCTATTTCTGCTGTTTACTTTTGTTGCAGTTAAATCCGATATGGTTTACATAAGCTAGTATGAACCTAATGATTTTTTTGAGCCTGATTTTTGTTTTTTCTGTACGATCTCGGGTATTTGGTGATGTCTGATGGATGATAGTCAGCTTCCCAACTGCATTAACTTCATTTATTGCTTGAAACTAAGTAAAAACTACGGTCAGAATCCTTCTGCAAAACTTTCTGCTTGTGCCAGGCTCTACTTTTCGCCTTTAGCAAGCATTCTGTGCCTCAACTAACCTATGTTCTCCTCGTTCTAGGTGTTTACTTTTCCTTAATTGTATAATTCACTCGAACTTACATTTCCCCATCGGAAAATCCTTGACTGTCATTGGCTGATGGATTATTTTAGTACGCTACTTTGTGGCTCTCCCAAGGGCTTTGCTGTCATTGTATAAAGAAACCTGATTTGTATGATGAGCAACCTCAACCTTTCTGGGTGCCAATAGAACACATTCTCTCCGCCCTATCAAGAATATTTGATCCAGTTAGCAGGGCCTGAGACGAACGGATGAGAATATCCTATCGTGTCACTGTATCGTTGATCTTCGTTTTGTTTACCGAGTAAGGTGAACTCGTAATAACAGCAAATATATCATCTGTCCGGACTCTAGTACCTGAAGGAAGCCGGTAAATCTTTCCAACCAAGTATCCTTTGCCATTCATGTTGAAGCAACACCAACAAGGTTCTGCCATGTTGGATACCGTGTGGCGTTACGACTTTGAAACGGCTATTCATATATATTAACACTCCACCTCCGTTTTCTGTACCCGACTGCATCGGAAGAGTGTCACACCATGAAATTTCACTTCATCACTTCCACTGTTGCGGGACAGACATGTTTCAGCCCGGATTATGATCTCCAGATCCATCTGAGAGTATATATTTATGACCTCTCCCAGTTTGCCTCTCAATCCTCTTACGTTGCTGTGGAGGCATTTGATGGTTTGTCTCATCACCCGGTGCGCCTCTGCAGTGACATCCGTCCTAATATTTTCAAGCAAGTTTGCCAAAATGGGTTTGCCGGTTTTCTGAGAACTGGCTTGTATAGTGTTGTCCGTTAGAGACCGTGGTGTGCATGTCTCGTACCGTAGATTGTCGTCCCATTGCTATGGGAGGCTCTCAGAAAATTCAATGTGACTGGAATGATCATTCTTCGCACTATACTAAGCCCGAATTCATCAGTTACAGAGACTTAGTATTTGTGAAATTTAACAGACGAGGAAGCAATTATATGCTAACTGCCATGGTTGTGACTCAGATTAGGAAGGAACGTTTAGTCAAATGTCTCTGAAATGATGGGAGGATTTCTTCCGCAACTTGTGCCGCGTCTACACTTACCCTCAACGGATGAGTTTCCGTTTGGCTACCTTTTGACCCTTGAATAGACAGCATATTTTGGCTAGGTTACTGCTCATTCAAAGCACTGTACAGTATTTATCTCACTGTCCTTTATCATTGACAACCGTAGTTTACAGTAAGCTTCCTACTGACAGTGCAAGATTAAATAAAATTAGTGAATTTTAACTAACGTCACTGTCCCTGATTTGCAGCGTTTTGGAAGCTATGATGTCGTAGATTCGTTTCTTAAGCTCACCCGCTGCTCTGTACTAATAAGAGATATTTCCTTTTTACCACAGTTGGTGAATTCGTTGGTATATTAGCTGTTGTGGCTGCTAAACTTTTTATATTTCATTGATTTTTGTTGGGCAAATTATGTTTGCTACTGGGGATCAGTGGATGTATTTTTAAGCGATCTTTCGCGTCGCTGTCGTTAATTTTGTAGGCTTAATGAGTTCACGATGAAAAAATATACCAGAACCATGAAACCATAGTACTGTCTCGACACAGCGACAATGAATCCAGCCACTACAGAAGTTATATTCAAATGCAGAGTTGCTGATTTTAGCTGGCACTGGGCAAGTGACACAATAGTCACTGTTGTGTTCCTTCTGAACTGTTAGGTTCGCCACAGCAGCCAATTACATCCAAGGATTTTCCTAGTGGGAAATGAAGTCTCAAGGTCAACTGATCAGCCCATGCTCGCAAACTTGAAATCTAAAACCAGGCATTGATCAAGCGAGCTCTGGGGAACTAACATCCCCAACACTCCTTCCCGTTTTAATAGCTTGTGCTCCTGCGGTCGACTTGCATTTTGACTATAGTTCGCCGCTGTCTGAGAGGATATCTTCTGGAATGGTGAACAGCGTGCTGCCGAGTTTCTCCCCGTGGTAGGGCAACCGGTAGGTTGAAAGTATCGAGCAGGATGTCAAGGGGAAAGTCTCTTGCTCTTGACGGGGGATCTGGGACAAGCCGTCTGCGTATCTGATTTCGATGACGTGACCATTTATTAACTCCTACCTCTACTTCGTACATAACTCGCCCAACCCTTCTGACCACTTGCGCTTCTGCCCAAGGACCATGGTTCGTTCTGTAGTCACGGGTAAACATAGGGCATCCCACTTCGTAAGCGGATTATCTTTATGGCTTTGTCTCTACTAATTTTGGTGCATTAGTCGGATGCGTCAGGCTGTGGATCGTTTTCGGTCTTCTTCCCATCAGGATTTCCGCTGGGGACTATTGTAGAATCTATTTTGAAGGTTTTGTTTTTGGAAAATCCCTCCATGTATATATATTTGTGTTATGATCTGACTGACTCTTTCTGTTGATATTTTGGTACTGTATTTGATCCCATTTTGGGATTTTATCATTTGTATCTTGTTATTATTTCTATATCTTGTACTTATATTGAAGTCCCTATGTTTCCTTCTGGACTATATATGTGTTGTTAAAAATTGATACTTAATATGGCTACAGCCATTTTTGGATTTGATACTCCAGCAGCAGATCGTGGCAACTAACTGGAAGCACTTATTCTTCCAGTGTTGAAACTTATTGTTGTGATTATAAACTCGAGCGTGTAATATTGTTTTGGTAATTGTCTGTATTTCCTTTGTTGATTAAAAATAGAATCGTTCTTTTCCGAATTTGTCATTTTTGGACTTGGACTGGGCGAGACGCGTGTGAACCTACACCTTTTGGATTCAGAGATCACTGCGAGAGTAATAAATATTTCTCTAGTTCAAAACAATATTTGGAGGAGGATCGTTTGGATATTTTATCGTCAACTAGTTCAAAACCATATTTGGAGAAAAATCCTTTGGATATATTATTGTCAACAATAATTGAAGAAACGGAACCGGTGAATTCTAATATCTGATCATTAATGTGTCAATAATTTGGAGTTTCTTTTCCGCTGAATTTCAAGTGCTATAATGAGCTCTCGTAAGGAGCCAAACACGAATCGGGGTGGAGCCTATGAAGAATCATGGAATGACGACCCTCCTGTTAAAATGCAAGTTTCCTCTGACTCTTCATGTTTAAAAGGTTCACTCTCTGATAAGGATGATATTATGCTTAGTACTTGTTATCGTAAGCCATCGTTAGAGGGCATTAAAGGGACGTAGTTTGGACGAGAATTTTAAGGTACCTGGGAAAGGTATGATGTCTAAGACAGCGGTAGTAGGCTTAGAATTGCCGAAGGTTGAATTAAGTTATTTTGATGGTCGACACCGTGATTATTTTAAATTCATGCAACAATTTCAAAAGTTTACAGAACCTAGAGTTGATGACGATAATCTGCGCCTATTGTATCAAGTCCATTATTGCAAGGGAAAGGCAAGAGTGGCGATTGAGGGGTGTCTTATCATGGAACCTCGGACAGGTTTTAAAGCGCTAAGGATATTCTAAAACAGCTCTTTGGACAATCGCATGTAATTTCTCGTGAAACATTGGAAGAATTGTTTAGGTCTGGGAATTCCGACTACAACAACGCAGAACAGTTATCGAATTTAGCAATCAAGATGCAAAACGTGGCTATGACTTTGGAACAGTTGAATCGTACTGCTAAATTAAATTCTTTAGTAACATTAGAGAGAATAGTGAGGCTTTTACAGCGTTCCATGCAAGTCCAGTGGGCGGACCTATCAGTAAGGTGGATTGAAGAAGATAGGGAACCGACTTTCACTAAACTTACTGAATTAGTATTAGCGCGAGCAAGAATAGCTGGTAGCAGATTCGGTTGGCTGGCCAATCGACCAAAAATAGGACGGGACGTGAAGATGAGTTGCCACCTACAATCGAAACATGCGAACACATCAATCGTAAGGCTCACTTGTAGCATTTGTACTGGCAATCACATTGTTACTAAATGTCTCCAGTTTTTAGAGCTTACCGTTCGAGATAGGTGGAATCAAGCCAGAAAAAAGGGGATGTGTTTCATCTGTCTGAAGCAAGGACATAAGGCTAGCGGTTGTAAGACGACAATCCGTTGTAGTGTCGATAAGTGCCAGAAAAAACATCATGTTTTGCTGCATGAGGGCTTGACCACGAACAGGTTGGATGATAAGCGGGATTCCCAGTATTGTTGCGGACTTACCACACCACTAGGCTGTCAGGTATGCTTAGGACTGATCCCAGTACGAGTGGGATCGGGATATGCTTTTTTGGATAACGGTTCCGATTCTACATTGATAACATCATGTGTGAAATCGCTTGGGTTGCAGGAAGACTATGAGTTAGTTGTGGTGCAGACCGTAGGAGGTGACAAAACGGCAGAGAGTACGAACGCCACCTTCGAAGTGCATTCTTTAGATCAATCGGGACATATTGTTATCGAAATGGCGTTGGTCGTATCTAGCATACCAAGGCATAAGCCCACGATGTCAGCAAAGAAGAATCTAAATAAGTGGCCGCACTTAAATGATATACCAGTTGAAAGCCTAGACTCTGAAGACGTTTTAATGCTCATTGGTTGTGATGTACCGGAAGCACATTGGGTGTTAGAGCAGCTGCTAGGTGGAAGGAAGGCACCATATGCGGTAAACAAAACACTACTTGGATGGACTATATTCGGACCTACATCATACCCGGAGTATAGAAAAAGAGTTGTTAATTTTATTAGTAGCGTGCAAGTTTTGCAAGACTAGATACGTAAGCTGTTTGATGTGGAGTCTGCTGATATCTATTCTCGTGACAGGTCAGCGTCTGTAGAAAACCAGGTAGCCATTGAAATTGTGAATAGAGGTAGACATTTCGTCGACGGCCATTTCTTATTCCCGATACCATCGAAACAGGACCCCTCTTGGATAGGGACCAATTATGAGGTAGCTGGTAATAGGCTACGGAGCTTGAGGCGAAGATTGATGAGGGACGATAGGTTGCGTGTTATGTACGCTAAAAGTATGAAAGATAATAGCAGCTTAGCGCGTCCAGCTGATGTTTGTTCGCAGTCAACTGACGGACCGTCGCATACTAGTCCAAGTAGTCATAATAATATTGATAAAGTTAGTGTAAATGGCAGCATTAGTAGCTTCGCTTTAAAGCCTGTATGCCAACCATCTCGCAACTCGTCACTAACTGTGAATGGTTGGAACATCAGTGGTGACAAAAACAACCTCGAGGTTTAGGCGAAACCCCATGTGTCTATTAATAGTGTGATAGATGTGAATAATAAAAGTGATGGTAACCACTATAGGTAGGTGGGTTCAGACTTACAAAGTGGATAAGTAACTGTTTACAGGTTCTCGAATCAATTCATCCAGAAGAGAGAGCAGAAGCCGTAAAAGAGATTGACTTTGAGAGACTTCCTACGGAACGCACATTGGGATTATTTGGGAATACTATGGTAATGTGAATAATAAACGTGATGCTAACGAGAGTGGAATCACTATAGGTAGTGCTATTTATTCGGTTGCCGTTACTAATGTAGCTTCTTTGAGTACTTCGGATCAAGACGAAATTGAATGTTTGAGCGTGGAGAATGTAGGCGACCTTGGCAGTAGCGACAGCCACATTGATGGCACTACTGAGAGGGCTAACATTCATCGTCAACATGATTCCGTTTTGTCAGACAAGTCACGTTGTTTCTGTCTACACTAGCATCCGTAGAGTGAAACTCTTCCATTGTTATATAACTCATCTCGCTACATGAAAGAACAGCATTAGTGTCACAATCCAAAACCGATAAACTCACTTGTTGTTCTTCATGTTCTGTTTCAGAGACACAAGACATATGCACATCAATAGCATCGTTATCATGCAACACTGTGGACTGGCTGTAACCATCACACGCATTTTTCTCATCATAACTCGACTGACAGTCAACCGGAGTAGAAACAGTCACAGTTGCACAACCTTCTGCATCTTCAATCAACTTTATATTTGAGGCAGGTTTCGATGACCTTAAAACACTAGAAGGCTCATTCGATGAAGTAGATCGACTAGTCACTATAGATGGGTTGCTCACACTTTCTGTTTCTTCACTGTCGCTACCACTACTACGATTCTGATGACTACTATTTCCATTGCTAGTCACAGCATCCGAAAGGGAACGAAGTTTACGCTTCTTAATAATAGTAGCATCATGTCGTTTCTTCTGCTTCTTAGCTTGGGTAGCAGTATGTGAGCGTAATATACGATCATTTCGACGACGATGAGTGTCTTTCAACTCCCCTCGATCACTATTATCATTAGTAGCCGCAGGTGTACAAGCAGCAGTACACTTCTCATGATATCCAGTCGACTCATACACAGTGTCCAACTCTACTCGATCAACATTACTTTCCTTACTAGGAATGCTCTTAACCTCATCCATCTTATCACTGTTGGCAGTGCTCGTCCCGATACTTGTAGTACGAGTCAATGATGGTGGAGTGCGACAGGTGTACAATGCCATGCTCGATTCCTCATGCTGAATAGTCAACACAACAGCATGTCCATGAAACCTAGATGACTACTAATTGCACCCAGGGCACTGAATGTTAGCCCTCTCAGTAGTGCCATCAATGTGGCTGTCGCTACTGCCAAGGTCGCCTACATTCTCCACGCTCAAACATTCAATTTCGTCTTGATCCGAAGTGCTCAAAGAAGCTACATTAGTAACGGCAACCGAATTAATAGCACTACCTATAGTGATTCCACTCTCGTTAGCATCACGTTTATTATTCACATTACCATAGTATTCCCAAATAATCCCAATGTGCGTTCCGTAAGAAGTCTCTCAAAGTCAATCTCTTTTACGGGGATGCGTGCGACCGCTGTGGCTGCCGGAAGACAACCTAGATGACTCGGGTCTACGGTTTGGTCCACTGTCAGCACTGAATGTTGTTGGGCTGCTGATGGACGGGAAAGCCTATCTGCTGTAATAAATCGGAGAGTAATCTTCTTTAAATCGATGGTATTTGTTGGTGGGGTTCGAAGTAAATGCTCCCTTAATGGGTTATGTAGCAGTCCTTCTACGAAACGAGAGCGTACCAACTTTTCTCGCCCGGCGACATCTAACTCAGGAAATGCTTTGACTGCAAGTTATTGTAGGGAGTCCAGGTACTGAAGGGGATTCTCATCCGCTTTCTGGTGACGTGATAGAAATTCAATCGTCACCTGCTGGGTATCTACAGGTAGTGAAAAACACTCGTCCAATATATTCCAGTTTTTAGATAGAGAGTTATTTATCGAGAATCCATATGCTGTTACTCTTTTTACAGCTTCGTCGCTTAAAAACGATACTAGGTAGTCGAAGTGTTCTGAAACAGGTACTCTACGTAGGTATGCTTCGACTCTGAATTTCCACACTGAATACTCAGACGACGTTTCCAGTAGCGATGGTTGTCGAGCACTTGAGGGAGTTGTTGCCTTGGGTGGCAGTATTGGGGGTTCCTCAGGGTTTGATTTGAGTTTTTCGGTAGACACCTCCATCACCAGTTGTAACACGCGTAATCGGCAGTCAGTGAAAGGCAGAAGAAATCTAAAATTGCAACACACAAGGTTAATTCGCCACCTCACACCAAGAGAGAACACAAGGCTGTTGTCACGGCACTCTTTATTTTCAAGATCAAAAACGCGGGGGTTCTTACAGGAAGAGGGTGGGGGTAGTACCAAGGTCTTATGAGTCATCTTGTAGGTTTAGAGCACTCAAGGCTTGCTCTTCGGCTTCCAAAGCATTTGTGTTTGATCGCCCTGAAACAGAAAGAAAACAGAACAAGTTAGCAACATCACACATAGTGATTTTGACTCCGTTACACTGCTCTCTCTTCTGGATGAATTGATTCGAGAACCTGTAAACAGTTTCTTGGTAAGTCTAGTCACTTGGTAAGTCTGAACTTACCTTTTCTGAGGAGTAAACCAAGGGTTTTTGCAAGCTCGATTGCATCCTGCACATTATCAATTGAAGTTAAAAAGTCGTCGAAATAAAAACTCTTATCCACAACTTCCTGGACATTTTTATTCAATTCCTTTCCAAATATATCTACCGTCTTCCAAAGAGCGAAATTAGCGCAAAAAGGAGAGGACACGGCTCCGAACGGATGAACTGTCAAACAGTATTCCTTAGCCTTTCGTCCTATATCACCGTCTTCCCACCACAATAGTCGAGACGCTCCCCTATCTCGTCTCGGGATCTTTACCTGAAGAAACATCTCGATGTCAGCGGCTAATGGCACGTTGCATAATCTGAATCGTAGAAGCATACCAACTAAACTATTTACAGTATTTGGTCCTCTCAAAAGCTCATCATTAAGAGAACAACCTTGATAGACAGCTGTACAATCAAAAACAATTCTTAATTTTCCAGGCCCTTTAGGGTTGATAACAGGATGATGAGGAATATACCAACAAATAGCATCACGGTCGAATTCCTCCTTACTAGCTTCAATGATGTAGCCCTTACTTAAATGTTTATTTATTACAAGTTGGCATTTCTCCAGAAGACTATTATCCTTCATAAACCTCTTCCTTAAACACTCTAGTCTACGTTCAGCTAGTTCCAAATTATTCGGTAGCCTTGGCTTATCAGACTTCCAGGGTAGACCAACTTGGAAATGGCCACCCTCCAGTCTAAAGGAACTATTAACTATTTCTAGAGCTCTTTTATCTTCGATAGAATATCCATTACGAAACCCATCTGCGTCCTCGAACTCATGATCATGTAAACTTTCTATATCTCGCAAAATATAATTAGTAGAACAGTGACACCACTGAACTTAATGTGAAGACCTCGATACTCCTTTAGGACCTGAAATCATCCAACCGAGATGAGAACGCACACCAAACGGATGCTTCCTGTCTCCCAGGCGTTGCTCAGGGACCCGGTGTGCATCTGGAGCATCACACCCAATCAATATTCCTACAAGATTACTTTGCAACCTCGGTAGGGTTATGTCCTTTAAATGTTTCCACCTTCTCAACTGGAATTCGGTTAAAGGTTCTGCATAGTCGATCGGTAGTTTCTTGGTCGTATGGGCCTTGTTGATCTTAATAGAACCCCGTTCATCTAATGAAAATACCTCTAAATTTACTTCCAGACATTCACAAGTAGAAGTTCCATTCACAGTCGTCACCTTTATTGAAGTCTCCTTACCTTTGAGACCTAACCGATTAACTAACTCTTCGCATACAATAGAGGTATCTGAACCATTATCTAGAAGAGCGTATGTTTCCAGACATCCTTTGGGGCCATATAGTCTAACCGGAACGATACCCAAACAAACCCTTGAGAATTTCCAATCCTTAGCAAAATTCACTACATGTTTGTTAGAAGCATCAATATGTAATAATCGATTATGCCGAATCTTGCAATTATCAACGTCACACCTTATGTCCGAGTTACACGACTTGGCTATGTGACCCTTCCTTAAGCACAGGTAACATAGACCACGCTTCTTCACTTCCTGTCTCCTCTCTGTAACGTTCATTTTTGATAACTTCATACAATCTTTCTCATTGTGATCACCAAAACAAATTTCGCAACTTAAAGCCTTGAATGAGTTGCTTGGTTCCCGCTTAACTCCATTAAAGCGTAATCTCCTGTCAACTTGGCCTTCATAATTACTTTTACGGAACTTTGAGTTACAATGTACCAATCTACTAAAACGTGATCGCGCAATCCTGGCTCTTTCTTCTACAAACATAACTAATTCTTCGAAGATAGGCTCCCTACCAGTCATCATGATCCTATCAGCAGCTTCCACCCATTTATTCTGTAATTCTAGGGGTGAATTTGATACAATTATTTCCAGATTAGCCGTAGAATTCACATCAGGCATATACCCCATTTCCTTCAATGTTATGCATACGTTACGTAGCTTAACTGCGAAGTCAGTTAGGCCGTCGGCAGATCCTTCAACAGATTTGTGGCTATGTAATTCAGTAATAAGATTACGAGCGACAAGATGTTCTTTACCGAACAGATTATACAAAATTTGTTTAGCTCTATCGTAACCCAAGTGACTGGGCAAGGAAATACAAGCTTCAATAGCCGTTCTGGCCTTTCCTTTACAATAGTACGACAACAACTGGCACTTGTCAGACAGTTTACTCTCTTTAATGCTTGTAAACTGACTAATAAAACGGTGGTACTGGCTTGGTTGTCCGTCAAAAAACATCATATCGATCTTAGGCAAAACCGTATTATTAACTGTAGTACGTAACGTATCCTTTAATTCATCAATCCAATCGCGTTTTGAGATGTTAAATACCTCCACGGAATGCTTATTACGCGCAATGTCACAATCCAAGTACCTTTCCACCTTAGCATTTATCACAGCTTTGTCTACTAACGGTCGGTTATCGTTTTCTATGACCTTACATTCTAATTCGGTCATATCAACCTCCTCTTGAAGATCTAACATTTCAAGCTGCCTTTCTAGCTCAAGTCTCCTTTCCGAATTCTTCTTCTTTAGTAATGCCTTATCTAACTTCAATCTAGAAGTACTAAACTGAGCTGAAGACTTACTATTAACACTAATATCGTCACATCCTTAAAATCAGACATACCACAGACAGCTTTAGAATCTTTACAATCCATTTGATCATTTTCCTTCGGCTTTTTGCTTATGGTTTCCATTGTATGCCTCAGTTCGAAAATCGGTTACCAAGCAAATGTGAATTAATCCAAACGAATTCGACCAATAATAACAAAAATTGGACGCAAAATGTCCAGACGTATCCAATGTATGACAACAGGAAAAAAATGAAGAACTTTTGCTACGTCCAAATTTTGCTCCTTCCCGTTATTGAAGTACAGTATGTCGATCTATTTGCAATTCACGAACCCAAATTAACAACAGAACCAAAACTCCAAAGTTAGGTATCAAAGTTTATTCGTAATTCACAAATAGTCGACCAAAATGTCGTTCTTCAATTTTATAGGTTCCTGGAGCAAAAACTCCAAATGACCAAACCATGACAAGCAGAAATCCAAATGTCCGAAAATAATAAATCAAACAAGTTCATAAGTTAAGTAAAACAAATATACCCAAAAAACACAGTGAAATTAATGATATTTATATAAAGGTTTTAATCAGCCAAATGTCTTCATTTCTCCCGTAACAACAAGGTTGTGCGACTGTAACTGTTTCTACTCCGGTTGACTGTCAGTCGAGTTATGATGAGAAAAATGCGTGTGATGGTTACAGCCAGTCCACAGTGTTGCATGATAACGATGCTATTGATGTGCATATGTCTTGTGTCTCTGAAACAGAACATGAAGAACAACAAGTGAGTTCATCGGTTTCGAATTGTGACACTAATGCTGTTCTTTCATGTAGCGAGATGAGTTATATAACAATGGAAGAGTTTCACTCTACGGATGCTAGTGTAGACAGAAACAACGTGACTTGTCTGACAAAACGGAATCATGTTGACGATGACAATAATCTTGATGTCACTGATGAGACAAATGAGTTGTCAACGATGACGATTGCTGATCAAACCTCCTCTGTGCCAGGAGATGAAGAGTTAAATCGTTCACGATGCATAGTGAATCCCGCCCCTGATACAGTTGCTTCAGGTCACCTTCCAACTTCTTCGATGGCCAACCGTTAGTGACATATTTCATCTTCATCTTGATGATGGTGTCGTTCCTAGAAGCATTTTGTATGTCTGTTGCAGACACCGGCAATGCCCGTATTGTGGTTGTCAGATAACATTCCGCGTGGTCTTCCACTGACAGAGATGCGATTACCATGTTTTCATCAGCCGCCATTTGATCATTAATGAGTCGTGATAAGGCTTCTGCCTGACCGAATTGTAGAGTGCGTCGATATTGTATTTCGAAATCATACCCCGAAAGCACCAAGGCCCATCGCTGAAGACGATTCGCAGAATGGGCTGGAATTCCAGATTTAGAACCGAATATTGCTAGCAGAGGAGCGTGGATCTCCATCCGTACGCAAAGTTGTGAGAGCGGTGAATAGCAAACACAAGGGCAAGAGCCTCTTTTTTATCTGGCCGCACTTCTTTTCTGCTGGGGTTAGTGTACAGGATGCATGCATAACGGCTTTTTCTGACGCGTCTGGAAACTGATGTGAAATAACAGCACCTAGGACATATGCTGAAGCGTCTACTGCTACGATGATTGGCATGGATTGGTCGTAGTGTGTTAATAACAATTCCGAGCTAATTGCAAAACGCCGCGTCTCACTCTTTAGTCCAATTCCAAGTCTGTTCTTCTGCAATAGACAATTCAATGAAGCGCGAATATCATACATTGAAGGAACAAACGCTGAATAATAACTGATTAATCCGAGAAAAGATCGTAATTCCGAGACATCAGTAGGAATGGACATCATTTTGATAGCTCAGATGTTCTCAGGATCCGGTCTGCGACCGTCGCTTCATCTATTTCCACTTGCAAATAAGCATCACCTAGATCGAGCTTCGCGAAAAACTTTCCTCCATTCAGCATAGTGAACAGATCTGATGGGACTGGCACAGGATAATGATGCTATTCCGGAGCTGCATTGAAACCTGTAGGAATGTCAGCACATATACATATCGTGCCGTTCGCCTTCTTTATAACGACTATAGGTGCTGCTGAAGCAGAGTAAGAAACAGGAGTAATAACTCCCTGTCGTTGAAGGCGAGGAGATATTGGGCTCAATAGTTGGTACCAGATCTAGGAACAGACTTAAACTGACGAGTTGTCGCCAAAGTGTTGGCTCATTATGTGAACTGTCTCAGAAAATGAATAATCTCATGGGTTCAAAGGCAGGATCGGATTGCTTCCAACTTTCGAAGTAGCAGCCGAACCTTCCAAACATTATCTTGATTGGCGAAATCAAATTTAAGTAAATCTTCATAACGCCGCAACCACATATTAAACGTAACATTGACATCAGGATCATAATGAAATTCAGCTTTGCTATTTGCGATGCCGTCGACCGATGGAGCTGTGATTGCATTAGATGAGTTGGGCTGGGTGGAAGGGGAGATCTTCATGTCTGTCAACACTTCCATCAGTTTCGGCTACCGCTCCCACAATAATTCAAGTTTGGCAGGTCCATTTTTGCGAAATTACTGTTGCTAGTTCTTAGGTTCGTCACTAAGTATTCTTGAAACCATTATGGGTACACCTTAGACGATAAACGCGAACAAGAAAATGAACCAGTGTCCAGGTAGGCTACATTAATCCGAAACGGCTAAAGAGAAAAGTCCTGATATAGCGTAGAAAGTATATTCTGCAAACACTCAGAGAGCACAGTAGAGCAGTTTAGTGTTGGAAACGGCAACAACAGCTATGTTAACACGATACAACAGCATATAAAAACAACCTTTAAGACAATTAATGTGATTTTTAATATTGAGAATATGAGAACCTGCAATATTACCTACTCGCCACATTCCTCAAAGATAAGCCTCTAATCCTGCTTATGTGGACCAACACGAACAGTATACCTTTGGTAAAAAGCAGCAGTTTCGAGTGATTTCTAGCAACTTAGAACAGAACGAAGTAATGCGCGGAACTGAATAAGTTAGTCCAGTAAGCGTACACTGATGCAGGAAGTGATACATATCATGCCGTTAGCGAGCGTGTCTGATTGGTTAGGGTTCCCAAGACGAATGACGGAGATATACCATGTACCTTCACCCCATAATAACCATGTATTTGCATTCTCAGAAGTCGGGGAACAGTGCTGAAATTAATTTCAAGGCCCCAACTTTGGGAGCAGCTAACTAATTGGTTTAGCTCAGCTTGGAGATTCAAATGATCAGCCTCAGATTTTTACACCATTTGAAAATAACACTACTGGCGAATTAGGCAGTTTTCAACATATCAGGTAACGAAAGAAGGCTATGGCAGATGACATACATGTGACCTATCCTAAAAACATCAACTACAGAATTACCTAAGAGAATATCTGACTACGTGAGGAGGTTGGGATGAAAGCCAAGGGATTCCAGTCATATACTAATTTTTATCCCACAATATCATGGTGTTTAAACATTCAAAATATATCGAAACTGGAGGATTCCTCAACAGGTTTCCTGCAGTACGCGGTGTATATCGAAAGCCAACAACCTAGAAGTAGTAAGCTGCAAGATTGTCTTATTAATTCCCAGTTAGATTACCTACGATCTTTTGAAGATGCATCTCAGCAATGTACCAATGTACCAATCTGCCTACCAAGCCCTAAAAATTAGTTCAGTTATAAACTTGTCTCCATTCCCCTTTACTAAGGTGCATTTTCTCGTCCCAGAGACGCGATAAAATCAAAGTTTATCCTAAAAGTTTGGTTATCAGATGGAACATAAATCATTGACTATGAAGCATGAAAATGTCTCGTCAAATGAGAGAATGAGGATGTGCGTGCTTTAAAATAACATCCTCCGTTAAATAAGACCGCAATGTCGTGTAATGAACATTTTATCACACGCGACACGAACAACTTACGTCCTCAGTGAAAGTTTGATCCCAAGGGTCTCCTTAGAGAGCAGTCTCATTCTAATAACCTCAGCGATCCAGTTACATAGGAGATGCAGCCAAGGCTAATGCTATTATCCACACTTGTTCTTAACTCTCTTCAAAATATACAAATAGGATGTCATTTTCGCCACTTTCCTCATTAATCATTCATCTCTTGGGTTTAATGCAGAGACAAGCAAATAAGTTGGCGAAAGAGTTAAAGAATAAGCCTCATGAAGATCAACTCTGTAGTGAATCCACTTACATGAAGAGAATGCGATTGGTTTATTGGAAACACTAATTAATATACCCAATTGTACCAGTTTTTGTTATGCTAAACATTTTTGTTTCTAACACTTTAGTACGCGAAAGCTTTAAGTTTGTGTTGCTGCGCTTTCCTGGCACGATTTCGGTATACTTTCGAGACCATGAAATCGCCAGCAAATATATTCTTTCGTATGGAATAGGCTTTCTTCTCAGTGACGGGCTTGTAGTTCCTGTAATGGTGATCATAGTCAATCGCGACTTGATCGTTACTAAAACTCCGACGCTCTGGGTTATACCTTCTGAGTTATGGGAGAATCAAAGATGGTCTGATAACACATTAAGTGCGCCGAATCAATCCAAGATGAGCATCTTGCCAAAAGATTACCACCAAGCTACTCGAGTTGATTCTCGAGAATTTCTCATGAAAGAACGGACACGTAGGTACGTGCACACTCTTCCTCATTAAGAGTCGTTGAAACTTGGAGGGCTCTCCAGGCCGAAATGTCCACAAGAGCCTCAGTTGATAGCTTGAGGAAGGGACTTGATGAACATATACTAACATACGAATTGTCAATTGACAACTAAATGACCTATGACCTGGTAGTGTGATAGCTGATAGTATCGAGAAACCCTACTGCCCTGAAACAAACGTTTTCATTCAAATCGTGGTACATACAAACTCAAAACCTGCCAAATGACTAGGATTAGGCAGTATAGTGGCTAGACCTCCATCAATTGGGCACTATCGAACACCTGAAGTCGTACTTAAAAAATAAGAATCAAGTGCAAAACAATCAATCGGTTTATACCAGCTCGTAAAAATAAATTATAACTATTGGATATTGGATATTCATAACCACTTAAAGGTCACTTTACTGCATACTATCCATAGATTTTCTTTCACCAATTAACTTCGAGGTGCACATGTGAATTTAAGCATGGTTATGATTTTCCGCTTACTTTCCTTGTTCTAATTCTTAGTTGGTTCTCCTGGTTGACTTTTGTATTAGACTTAGCTAGAGTTCGCGTTTTGGCCTCAAGTATATGGCATTTTCTGACGTTTCGTTGACAAATCAACAAACAATTTTAATCTTTTCCATTGTATCTGACCAAACAGACAACTTGAGGGAGTTGTATGTCGAATCAAAGTACAATGTATCACACCAAGTAAGAGTTAGCAAGGGAAACTAATTAGTTTAAAACGATACCATCAATATTGAGTATCATGAAATAGGATAATAAACAATGATTAGGAATAAGGCGTAGAGATATTCTTGGCATTTGAACGTTTGGAGGATATCTAACAGTAAGTCCTTGTTTGTTATATATTCTCATATTTTTAGTCATAGGTCTCATTTTCCGAAACGTGTCTATTAAGCCTGATTCTTACCCTCCCCTATTTAACTACTTCTAAGCACTATCCCTGAATACACTGCCTCCATAATCAATGTTAAGTAGTGCATCGATATCTGAAAGTCTTTATTCTCCAACGGGATTTTGGAAGTGATTATCAATCAGCATAGAAACTTTTAACAGCTGAAAATTCTACAAATGCTAAGTACTAAAATACCTAATGCTTAAAAACTACACAATGCAGCAAAAATATATTACACGATTCGCAAGAAATGAGTGACCGACAACCATTTGTGTTTTAATGATATTCTTGATATTTCGTTAGACTAATAAACATTCATTGTTAATGTCCTGATTGTCCAGTTGCATCCGAGCTGTCTACTGTATTTCGTGCTTCCCCTGAAATGTTGACGTTTTCATAATCCAGTTGTCAACTAGAAGAAATAGAAAGTGAGAGTAAGCAACCTTGTATGACACCGGCCTTCACTTGGAACGAGTCTGTGCGCGGCCTTCCATGCACGATCTTTCAGTTTAATCCATCATAGGAATTCCGTATGATGTTGAATATCTCCTTAGGCACACCATAGTGTCGACCTGTCCACGCTATGAAATGCTTTCTTGCGGTCAAGGAAGTTGATATATAGTGGTGAATTCTGTTCAATTGATTGTTTCAAAATGATTCGTAATGTTGCATTTTGGTTGGCACACGATTGATCATTACGGAGTCCAGCATTTTGTTTATCTCGAAGTTGGGCGTCTACTGCATCTTTCGTTTTGTTCAACAATACGAAATTCTGTGTACGTCTTGGATGAAGCTGGATGATTTGAGCTTTTTAGTTGTGCTAACTATTCTGTTTCAGACAACAGAAAACGTAGTTAAAGACATTGTAGCAGTGGCCTAGATAGAAATAGGCCTCGATATTTACAAGAGAAATAGTAATATGCTGAAGTACAATTTAGCGAACACCAACCAAATCACTCTTAACGGCGAAGCTCGGTATGAGGTGGAAACCTTTATATACATGGCTAGCATCATCGGTAAACAATGAAGATCCGATTGAGATCTGAAGACCATAGATTGGTAAAGCAAGTCGAGCAGCTCTAAAATTGGAGGTCAAAACAAATTTCAGCCAACATTCAAGTCAGAATTCTGAACAACGATAAAACAGTTTTGTTGTGTGGAGTTGGAAGTTGATGAGCCACTACTACTATCAAAAGTGCGCAGGTGTTAACAAACTGTTGTCTGAAATTGTCACCAATCACCTACTGTGGTAGAGAGCAAGCGAACCTCCAGCTGAGGACGAAGTTAGAAAAAGACTGAAGGTGGATTGTATACACATTGTGGGAATCATCAAACTGCACTACAAAGCAAGCCCTAACTTTGAATTCTCAAAGCAAAAGGAAGCGAGGCAGGCCAGAGGATACGACACCGTGAATTGGAGATGGACACCAGAGAAATTAGTAGCACGCGGAAAAACCTGGCAAAGAGAGTCCAGGATAGAGTTTGTTGGTGATTTTTGATCGGCCTCTATGCTCTAAGAAGGTTAACAGGCTGAATTAAGTAAGTACCTATTGTGCTGACAATTTGTATTTTTTTCGCGACTCCTGCTATATTTTCTTTAGGGAAGGGGCTAGGTAACTAGTTTAGTCCCGTCGGTGGTTATCAGTCATTGTGTATCATCTAACGAACAGTATTCTATTTACCATTTTGACATCAAAAACTTGAGTGCATTCAAAATATTTCATAACAGATGAAGATGAATATTTTTAAGCATCAGTAGCACCTCGATTAGCTCAGTACGGTCTTAATATTAGGTAGCAGACTAGACCATAAAATGTTAAGTTGAATGGAAACTTAAACTAAAAACCCGATTTCTAAATCATCCTGTGTCACAATAGCTCTAGAAAGATCTATCAGACGTACAACTCTTTTATTATCTATTACAGCCTATTTCAAGAGATGAGGGTTCGTTTATGCTCCATCCAAAATGCTTTTCATAAGTTTTGTTTAGTGGGTGTACGGAAAAGCTTCCTATCAACCACACATTTTGGGTTCGAAACAGTAGCAACCAAAGATAAACAATCGAAAGGTAAGTTTTGGTTAACCTGTCCCCTCTATCTTGACTAGTAAATCATGTGTTTGAAAATGTATCCAAGAAATATGATTTGATGAATGATGTAATGAGTTTTGGTATTCATCGTTTATGGAAAGATTGTTTTGTAAACCAAATTATGCCAACAGATAAGTTAAAGTATTTAGATGTTGCAGGCGGGACAGGTTAGTTTTATTTATTCATGTTTACATGTGATCTTAATCTTCACAGGTGATATTGCTTTTAGATTAATTAAATATGCTAAACATATTAATGGGGTATCGAAAAGTATGAATACAAAACCCGTTACTGGTCAAAACATTACAGTTTGTGATATTAGTCCATCTATGATGGAGGTGGGCAAATTACGTGCAGAAGAATTAGGGTTCTCATCAAGTATGGTCATTGTTCTGACATTTATGTTGTTATATTTTTCTAAGTTCAGTGGGTGCAAGGAAACGCTGAAAAGTTACCGTTTAATGATGGTTCATTTGACGTATATACCATTGCTTTTGGGATCCGAAATTGCACACACATTGAAAAGGTAAAATCATGTATACGCAAATAATCTTTCTTAGGTTGTAGCAGAAGCTCATCGAGTGTTACGTCCGTGGGGTCGATTTTACTGTTTAGAGTTCAGCAAAGTTGAAAATGACATATTCCGAAAGTTAGTCATCTCCTTAAGCAACTCATTCTCTATTCACACGATTGGTATTTTCGTTAAGATATTGTCATTGAATTTCCGCTTGACCGATAAATGCTTCATGTGTCTTCTGTGTGACCTTAATCAGATTTAGTTATCGATCGGCTAAACAAACCTAAAAGGCTATACCATAGTGAACATTTTTCTAAGCTATTTCAAAATCTATACTCACTCTTCCAAGCTTTGGGTCACTCATTTTATAGTGAAGATCAGTTTTAAATGCCCTATCAATAGGACTAATCTGCTGTTGTACTAGGCCAACTACACCTTGATACTGGCACGTTCCATGCATCATAGATACCACTGTAGAAACTGGTCTGTAAATTAAGCATGGTTATCTAATGCAGTCTTTATAATGGATTTAAATCAACTTAGTGGATATCTTTGACTTGAAACCGTTCACAATCGATTTACTACAAACTAATCGGTGTATAGAGATTCTGCAGCCATCCTCTAAGTTTCTGATATAAATATGCACCATATTCTAGTTCAGTGTAATGTAGTAGTGTAATTCGTATGTGTTTTGCATAGTTAAGAGATTGCTAGGGTGGATGGCTGAATTAATCCAGTTATTATTACCAATGTAAATATTATAAATTTCAATCGTTGAGACTTACAAATATAGTTGTCCTCTTTAATGTTATAAATAGGATTAATGTTCTCTTTCTAACACTAGTTCTATGATCAGGTCGTCCTTTGTTTGCCTTCATACGCTCCAGGTGAATATGCGAATTGGTTATGGTATAGGAATAGGCTTTAAAATCATAATTTTCTATTTGCTATAACTTTGCTAAATATTTATTCTGGTTTCAGCTTATATAATGCATACTCTATGCAGTTAATTCCCGTAATTGGTCAACTTGTTGCAGGCGACTGGGGTTCATACAAATATTTGGTTGAAAGCATTCGTAAATTTCCTGATCAGAAGGAATTCGCGTATATAATTTCACAGTCAAGATTCGACAGTGTTGATTGGGCTAATTACTCAAATGGTATTGTGTCAGTTCACATGGGTTACAAGATTCCTGCCATATAGTTGTGTAATATATATAATCATCCAAGTTCAAAATACTTGTTAAGATGTTTCATTAATTCTAGTAAAGAGCTTCACAGTTCACATTTTGTACAGACTTTGCGGACTAGGATAACGTTGATGTGAAATCAAAGACTCGAACTGCATGGTCACTCACTCTTACATAGGGGTGATGGCCTGGTTTGTGACGAAATCTCAGCTCGGATACAGAAGGCTCGATTGGTTTTTGCCAACCTGCGTCACTTATGGCGTAGGCGAGATATCCGTTTGCTGACTAAACGACGAGTGTACTGTGCAGTAGGGCGCTCCGTCTTACTTTATGGCTGTGAGACATGGCCAGTGAGAGTAGAAGATATTCGTAGGTTACTGGTTTTCGATCATAGGTGTCTTCGAAGCATTGCTCGTATAACCTGGGACACCCGAGTGAGCAACGCTGTTATTAGGAAACGAGGGCTACGTAAGGATGGCAGATCGATAGATGAAGTGGTGAAACTCCACCAGTTGAGGTGGTTGGAACATGTGTTGCGTATACTTGACCACCGACTGCCTCGACGAGCTTTGTTTTGTGGCGTAGGAGTAGGTTGGAAGAAAGTTAGGGGCGGTCAGACCAAAACATCGCAGCAATCCATGAAGTCATTGACAAGTGGACTGAGTCATGTCGGTAATTGTCGACAAGTTGGTTGGGGTCCTCGAGATGATAATAATCGATGGTTAGAGACCATGAATGACATGGCTCAAAACCGTTTGCAATAGCGCCGATGCATTTATTCTTTGTGTTCTCTCAAATCCTAATCTTCTGGATTCTTCAACCCCTCTAGTTTTGACTTTCTAAACTTATCTCACTGAATCATAGTTCTTGAATAATATCTTCTCATCCTAACCTCTCCGATTACTTCTAATACTTTTACTACCTCCACTACTATTGGATTTGAATTGACAATTACCTCTGCTGATGTGGTATGGCAACATGAACCGATGTACTTACGTACGAAGATCTACGTTGCATCTGACTGACTTACATAGAGGTGGCATATTATCGAGGTTTGTGATGTCATCCTCACAATGGGTCAGTCTATTGGAGATGATCCTTAGTCCGAGTCGTAGCTAGTTGCTTCTTTTACATTGCTGCACTAGGGCATTTGTAATAACCGCGTCAGCTGGTTTCTGTTCGAAAGAATTTTATGATAATTAATTCCTTAGATTTATTCATTCTACCGTAGGTAAATTAAGTCGCTTTGGGTTAAACACTGACCACCTAGAGGTCGTAATAAATTTCTCCATTTCTTTCAATCGTATCTGTAATTTATGTTTCAAAGTTGATTATTCAAAGTGAAGTTAAAAGCCTTTGTTGTTTTTCACTTTTGAAAGCGATTGTATTACATCTATGCGTTTAAGTTGAAGCTTTTCTTCAAGTTTTTCTGTCCATATTTTCAAAATTATCCGCTCTTATGTACTGACAAACTTAAATCTTGTTTTTTTTTTGAGGAAAAAACAAACTACTGTATAACTGCTTGTAAGATCACAACCTTGTTCTAATTTATTAAATATATCCTTAGGATTAGGACAGTTTATTTGTTTAAAGTACAACAATACTCGACGTAACGGTTCATCAATAGTAAGAGTATTGTGAAGAAATAAGAAGGGATTATAACTAGTGAAATCTACATTTCAAGTGAAAACACGACCAAGATGGATGTCGTTCAGTTAGAAGGTGGCTTTTACTGTTTATTAGGAGCGTAGTAGCACACCATATCATGGTCATCGTTAGCCTCTATTGAGAATAATACCTTACAATTTTTGCATTCGCCGAAATATCCGGTCACTAGAATCATATCCACGTTGGTTTTGGCTAACCAAAGAGCACTATTCTCATACACCTGTCCTCTACCCCACGGCTCCATATCATAAGGTGAACATTGCTTAGGTTTTTCCCGACGTCGGTAAGTAATACTCAACATGAAAGCCACCAAGACTTTTCAGATTGTTAACACTGAGCGGCACATTCCTACCTTTGATAGACCAGGTTTGAAAAGCATGTAACCAAATTGCTCGAATAGCATCATCGTAAATTCGACCTTTTATAGTCAAATCAACTGTGCTTAAGGTGTTATAGATGGATTACGAGTCGTTGATTAGAGAAATATGACGGGGTCTTTTTGAGTTTTTGAAGTAGCATTTCATCATACCGCACACAAGTACATGTCGACAGGAAGAAGTTCGTGTTCAGTCAAACGTACGCCGTCAATCACGAGAAGTAACTATCTTGTCTTCTGCACAAAGGGTTGGTGTCGCTAAATCTTGAAACCGTCAAGTAAATGACTGCGCTTGAGTTTCACAGAAAGCATAGATCGATGAAACGAGATTCTAGTTACCTGTTTTAACATAGTGCTCGAATGGGTGATCAACTGTACAGAATGAATAACTATGGCACTTGTTGGCGTCAACGACGAAGTTGGGCTTCTACTGAAGCTTTCGTTTTGTTCAACAATACGAAATGCTGTGTACATCTTCGGCAGATATCCAGACTAATATTTAAGGACTAAAATAAGGTGAATGAAACAGGCAGTTTGAGTTCCTTGTAATTGGCAGTAGTTGAGCAGCATCTACAGGCTTTTCAATTTATCTGTCTACTAGGAATCGAAACTAGAATTGTTGTGAAGATAAGGAAATAATGATTGCAACTTAAATTTAGAGAAAAGTTACGGGTAGCACCTCAAAGTGGTAACCTATTACTGTTAGTAGGAGCATGGGGAATTGTCTATCATTTCGTGATACCTGTATGGATGGCTTTGCGGGTACAATATGTTCATAGTCTGTAATTGTTTTCTAAGGTTTATCTAAATATTTGGTGGACTTGGTGTGAGTTCTGGGAATAGTCGATAAATCTCTTTAGAGACTAACAACAGCATGACTATTTTCTTGAAATTGGTGATTGTGTCACAGATACGGATAGTATTTGGTAACCAGTTCCAAAATAGACTGTATCGAATTGCAAGGAGATTACAATACAATGATTTTTTGTGTTTTGCTGTTAATAGTGTATAGGCGTTGTTTCTATGTATGTAGGCAGTGTCGTAACTCTGCCTGTAGAACCTTCGGGACTACTGCTGGTCCCAAGCCCGGATAAAGGAGGAGGGGTTGGCGACCCCATCTCAACTGAAAACCGACTTGCCAAAAAACGCTAACCAGAAGAAATAATTGAAAGCATTTTAACCCTGCCCTGGGAGTTTGAAGAAGAATTATGACGTCGCGTGATGAAAGGCGAGTTCCCTCGGAAGTCACGGGGCCGATGCCCCTTCTGACAACCACAGCAACCATTCTTTTAGGTACATGGAACGTTCATACATTGTGGGAGACTGGAAGACTATTTCAAGTTGCGGCAGAAACGATAACATATAACCTCGAGGTGCTCGGCATCAGTGAAATACACTGGACCCAGGCAGGATAACTGAGACTAGCTCCAGGGAAACTGCTGTTATACCCTGGTCATGAAGAGAAAAATGCTTCACACACACAAGGAGTTGCACTGATGCTGTCCAAACATGCACAAAAGGCACTGATAGGATGGGAATCTCATGGACCCAGGATCATTAAAGCATCCTTCAAAACAAAGAAACGGGACATTACAATGAACGTCATCCAATGTTATGCACCTACCAATGACTACAATGCCGACGTTAAAGATCAATTCTACGAAAGGCTGCAGTCAATCGTCGAGAAATGTTCACCAAATGATTTGACGATTCTTATGGGTGACCTGAATGCCAAGGTTGGAATGGACGACACTGGATATGAAGACATCATGGGACGACATGGACTGGGAGAAAGAAACGAAAATGGTGAGAGATTTGCAAACCTATGTGCCTTCAACAAACTGGTCATCGGTGGCACAATATTCCCGCACAAACGCATACACAAAGCTACATGGATTTCACCGGATCACACTACTCAAAACCAGATTGATTATATCTGTATCAACAAAACGTTCAGAAGGACTATGGAGGATGTGAGAACCAGGAGAACTTGAGACAATTGTACGAAACAACAAAGAAGCTGGCCGGAAACTATCGTAAACCAGAACGACCAGTGAAAAGCAAGGAAGGCAAAGTAATCAGCAACACTGAAGAACAGCGAAATAGGTGAGTAGAGCACTTTAAGGAACTATTGAATCGACCAGCTCCACTGAACACACCCAACATCGAAGCAGCATCCACGGATCTCCCAATTAATATTGGCGCACCTACGATTGAGGAGATCAGCAAAGCAGCAGGACCAGACAACATTCCAGCAGAGGCAATGAAAGTAGATGTAGCAGCAACTGCGAAAATATTTCATATATTACCCTCCAATGAGGGTATAGTAGTTCATGTCGTGCCTGAACTGGTAGCTTGGATGAAGCTCACGTACATGACCAGGCAACAGTGACGATGGCTACCATGTAGCATGGGCCTTCACACCACAACGGCAATGTGCATCTCGTGGCTGCCTCACTCGTCACAACTCACGCCCACTGACTCATCTCGTCTGATGGCTGTGGAATTCAGAAATCGGGAAGACCTGATTAAGGATCTTTAAGCTTGGTGCAACTGCAAGAACGACCTCTCTAGCCACATTAGGTGTTGCGAAAACCGACCCAGATTCGTGAGATAACAGCAGGGAGGCCATAATAAGCGCACAAAATTGACAGCTGACCTGAATCAACAACCCTTATCACGAGACAAGAAGTTAAAAGTCTCGCCAGTTGAACACACTGCACAGACAAAAAACCATAAGAGGCTAGTCCCCACAGGACTCGGTTTGAACAACTTGTTTGAGAATGTGACAACGGTGTTGCTGCAGAGCTGCACCACCTGATGAGACAAACCACAAAATGTCCCTATTGCGAGGTAAGAGGACTAAGTGGTAAGCAGCTAGAAATCAGGAATATGTGCTCTCAGATAGATCTGAAGATCATAATCCCAACTGAAACATGGCCATCCCCTGACATTGCAGACGACGAAGTGGGCTTGCAAGGTAGTACACGAGGCGGAGTAGCTATATATTAAAACGCTTTCTACGAGCGGAGAGGAAATCCTGGTACAAGTGAAAGGTCTCTCTGAAGGATTCCGATCGCAGTTCTTACTTGGAATTGAGAAACAGATGCAATACCAAAGTTCGAAGTAATTGGAGACTTTCAGATGAAGCTAGCTACCAAACTAGAGGCAAAACCTAAGCATCTGTTTAGGTTCATGAGTGAATGTGGAAGTAGATTTTTCACCCCACACCCTTTCCTTAATACCCAAGCTTTTATTCGCAGACGCGAAGAATGAAAACTCGATGCATCCTAACCTACCAAGCCAGCTGGGAAACGTGACCCCCAAATTTAGAAAAGGTAATAACAACTGGTACTTGAACACGGCAAACCTTGTCCAACTTAAAACCGTTATAAATATATATAACCATAGTATCTGTATCACCAAGACTATAATAAAAATGGTGGTGCACTGCAATGCCAGCCTACTCAAAATTTTTCGGGATACAGCCACTTGTGCTATCTCTTGCGTGACATATAGCTCGAGTCATTTCATACCACATGCGGAGTATGAAAGCACTCCCCTTGCACAATCTAAAACAGGCAATGTCCACCCCCTTCCCCCCGGACTAACGACACCTGTAAATTTCGGTAACTTACTTAACATGTCCCCCCCTAACTCATACCACACTCACGTTGGTCATAGTAACTCCTTTACTCACGATACCCTAAACTATTTTAGATCAGCGGGACATCTGTTTGATATATGTCTTAATAATGCTCGTTCGATCAGTAATAAAAAGACAGATCTATTCATGTTTGCTACTATCTGCCAACCATCACTTATAATGATAACTGAGGCATAGACCTGTGGTAATATTTCTGATATAACTATATCTCTTGAAAACTATGACCTATTTCGAAGTGATAGGTTACAAAGACGAGGTGGAGAATGCCTCATATATGCCCACTCTAGCCTGAATTCACTCTTATGTGATATACCGGAATTAAACAGGTTGCGAGATTCTATGTGGATCGTTCTGAAACCCTCAAATGCAGTTTCCTTACTGTTCGGCTGTGTCTACTGTCAGCCTAACGCACCAACACGAGACCTAGCAATATTGTCAGAAGTATTCACGTTTGTTTCATCCCTACCGTTTACAAGCAAGGCTGTTTGTTGGGACTACAACATGCCTGAAATCACTTGGTTACCGATCAAAGCGCCTAAACTATTTGAATAATTTATTGAATCCTCTGCACTTATAAAACTTCTTTGCAATAAACTTAACTGCTCTAAATTGAAAGGATGGAACATATTTATTAAGGACAACCAATTGTATGAACACCGGAGAAGTATCGCAGAGCTGTTTAGCGAACATTTTTGTGCTAGATTAACAAACGAAAACCCAACAAATGAATTACACTTGACCCAAATCCCTTCCTGGGAAATCGCAAGTGTTAACTTTAGTGTACAGAACATTCCTAAGGCGATCAGTACACTGAAGCAATGATCTGTGTGCTACTGTCCTTAAACCATATACTATATGACTCTCTACAGCGTTACCCTAATAACTGGAAGACTGCACATATCATTCCGACAATTAAATATGGGCCTACAGTTAACGTTGAAAATTACCGATCCATCAACATGACTTCGGTAGTATTTAGGGTTATGGAGAAAGTAGTTAAGGCAGAGATAATACAACATCTACTTAGTCACAATCTGATATCGATCTCACACCATGGGTTCCTGAGGGCCAGGTCGTGTGATACACGTCTGTTAGATTATTTCAACGATAGCACGCATAAACAAGACAAAGGGCTTCTAGTGTCAGTTCTTTTTCTTCGATTTTAAAAAGGCTTTTGATAAAGTCTCACACAAAAAGCTTCTCCCTAAACTAAAGTCATTCGGAATCATTAACACACTACATCCATGGTTTGCTTCATTCCTAAATGGGCGACAACAAATGGTTAAGTACAACGAATGTCTTTCATCACCATGACCAGTAACCAGTGGAGTTATCCAGGGAAGTGTATTAGGTCCACTCTTGTAATACTATAAGATTTGGTAGAGCATACTTACATGCTGATAGTCTGGAAATAGTATACAGCTATAAGCCTGAAGATCTGGACGAAAATATAGCTAAGATTCAGAGTGGTCTTGATAACTTAACTACCTGGAGCAAAACATGGCAGCTACCGTTTAACCACAACAAATGCGGCAACATGCATTTTAGTAAGCATCACCATGACATAAAACTCTACTTACAAAAATGTAGGATTCGGACACTTATATCAACGCGTGACCTGGGTATTAGTTACTCTAAAAGCCTAAAATTCGAAGAACATACCTCAAATATTATCTCAAAATCCAGACGGCTAATTGGGTTTATAAATAAGAATTTCTTGACAAGTGAGGCTAAGCTTACACTCTTCAAAATCTCCCAGCAGAATGGTCAAATCATTTGGTAAGCATCTGTCGACGATTGACTACAGCCTTACGCAGAATTGATCTTTAACGTCGGCATTGTAGTCATTGGTAGGTGCATAACATTGGATGACGTTCATTGTAATGTCCCGTTTCTTTGTTTTGAAGGATGCTTTAATGATCCTGGGTCCATGAGATTCCCATCCTATCAGTGCCTTTTGTGCATGTTTGGACAGCATCAGTGCAACTCCTTGTGTGTGTGAAGCATTTTTCTCTTCATGACCAGGGTATAACAGCAGTTTCCCTGGAGCTAGTCTCAGTTATCCTGCCTGGGTCCAGTGTATTTCACTGATGCCGAGCACCTCGAGGTTATATGTTATCGTTTCTGCCGCAACTTGAAATAGTCTTCCAGTCTCCCACAATGTATGAACGTTCCATGTACCTAAAAGAATGGTTGCTGTGGTTGTCAGAAGGGGCATCGGCCCCGTGACTTCCGAGGGAACTCGCCTTTCATCACGCGACGTCATAATTCTTCTTCAAACTCCCAGTTACTTACTAACTTACTTACGCCTGTTACCCCCAATGGAGCATAGGCCGCCCACCAGTTTTCTCCAACCAACTCTGTCCTGGGCTTCTCTCTCCAGTTCTGTCCAGTGTTTGTTCATTCCTCTCATATCTTTCTCTATTTCTCGGCGTAATGAATTCTTCGGAATTCCTCTTTTCCTTTTGCCTTGAGGGTTCCATGTGAGGGCTTGTCTCATGACGCAGTTAGGTGTTTTTCGTAGTGTGTGTCCTATCCACTTCCACCGCTTCTTCATGATTTCCTCCTCCACTGGAATCTGGTTTGTTCTCTCCCACAAAAGGTTGTTGCTGATCGTGTCTGGCCAACGAATACGAAGTATTTTGCGTAGACAGCTGTTAATAAACACTTGTATCTTCTGGATGAATGCTTTGGTAGTTCTCCATGTTTCCGCTCCATACAGTAGAACTGCCTTCACATTTGTATTGAAAATCCTTATTTTGGTTTCGGTTGAAAGTTGTTTGGATTTCCAGATATTTTTCAACTGTAGAAATGCAGCCCTTGCTTTGCCAATCCGTGCCCTCACATCTGCATCGGATCCACCTTGGTTGTCGATGATGCTGCCCAGATATGTAAAGGTGTTAACGTCCTTCAAGGCCTCTCCATCAAGAGTGATTTGGTTGTTGTATGTTGTATTGCATCAGAGAGTTTTGCTTTTTCCTTTATGTATGTTGAGACCTACTGCTGCTGAGGCTGTTGCTACACTGGTCGTCTTCTCTTGCATTTGTTGTTGCGTGTGTGATAGGAGAGCCAGATCATCTGCGAATTCCAGATCGTCCAGCTGCGTCCTAACTGTCCAGTTGATACCGTGCTTCGCTCCAGATGTCGACGTCTTCATAATCCAGTCGATGACCAGGAGAAAGAGAAAGGGTGGGAGTAAGCAACCTTGCCTGACATCGGTCTTCACTTCAAAAGAGTCTGTCAGCTGACCTCCGTGCACGATTTTGCAGTTGAATCCATCATAAGAATTCCGTATGATGTTAACTATCTTCTCAGGCACACCGTAGTGTCGAAGAAGCCTCCACAGTGTTTTCCTATCCACGCTATGGAATGCTTTCTCGTAGTCGATGAAGTTGATGTAGAGTGGTGAGTTCCATTCTATTGATTGCTCCACAATGATCCGTATTGTTGCAATTTAGTCAGTACACGATCGATCCTTACGAAATCCAACCTGTTGATCTCGAAGTTGGACGTCTACGAAGTCCTTCATTCTGTTTAACAATGCCCTCTTGAAGGCTTTGCCTGTTATTGAGAGAAGAGTGATGCCTCTGTAGTTCTCACACTTGCTGAGATCGCCTTTCTTTGGTATTTTGATGAGGTATCCTTCTTTCCAATCTGATGGTACTTGCTCCTCATCCCAAATCTTCTTGAAGAGAATGTGAAATATTTTCGCAGTTGCTTCTACATCTGCTTTCATTGCCTCTGCTGGAATGTTGTCTGGTCCTGCTGCTTTGCCGCTCTTGATTTGTCTGATGGCCATACTGATCTCCTCAATCGTAGGTGCGCCAATATTAATTGGGAGATCCGTGGATGCTGCTTCGATGTTGGGTGTGTTCAGTGGAGCTGGTCGATTCAATAGTTCCTTAAAGTGCTCTACCTACCTATTTCGCTGTTCTTCAGTGTTGCTGATTACTTTGCCATCCTTGCTTTTCACTGGTCGTTCTGGTTTACGATAGTTTCTGGCCAGCTTCTTTGTTGTTTCGTACAATTGTCTCAAGTTCCCTTCTCTTGCAGCCTTTTCCGCCGTCACTGTTAGATCTTCCACATATTTTCGTTTGTCAGCTTTGATGCTCTTCTTCACTTGCCTGTTTGCTTCTGTGTATGCAGCTTGTGCGGTAACTTTCTCCGCTCTTGTTCGACTGACATTGATTGTTGCCTTCTTGTTCCTCCTCTCTTCAATTTTTGCAAGAGTATCAACAGAGATCCATTCCTTGTGATGGTACTTCTTGTGACCCAGAACTTCGTGACATGTTGAAGTGATTGCCTACTTAATCCCTTTCCAATTGTTCTCCAACGTTGCGTCCTCTCCATTGTGTAGATCCTGAAAGGTCTGGAATCTATTGGTGAGGGCTATCCTAAATTCATTGAGCTTTACACTATCCCGAAGAAAGGCAGTATTAAACTTGTGCGATGCTTTCTGCCCCGTTGTCCAGTGCTTCTTTAGTTTCAGTTTCATTTTGGCGATTAGCAAATGGTGATCTGAGGCTATATCAGCTCCTCTCCTGGTTCTCACATCCTCCATAGTCCTTCTGAACGTTTTGTTGATACAGATATAATCAATCTGGTTTTGAGTAGTGTGATCCGGTGAAATCCATGTAGTTTTGTGTATGCGTTTGTGCGGGAATATTGTGCCACCGATGACCAGTTTGTTGAAGGCACATAGGTTTGCAAATCTCTCACCATTTTCGTTTCTTTCTCCCAGTCCATGTCGTCCCATGATGTCTTCATATCCAGTGTCGTCCATTCCAACCTTGGCATTCAGGTCACCCATAAGAATCGTCAAATCATTTGGTGAACATTTCTCGACGATTGACTGCAGCCTTTCGTAGAATTGATCTTTAACGTCGGCATTGTAGTCATTGGTAGGTGCATAACATTGGATGACGTTCATTGTAATGTCCCGTTTCTTTGTTTTGAAGGATGCTTTAATGATCCTGGGTCCATGAGATTCCCATCCTATCAGTGCCTTTTGTGCATGTTTGGACAGCATCAGTGCAACTCCTTGTGTGTGTGAAGCATTTTTCTCTTCATGACCAGGGTATAACAGCAGTTTCCCTGGAGCTAGTCTCAGTTGTCCTGCCTGGGTCCAGTGTATTTCACTGATGCCGAGCACCTCGAGGTTATATGTTATCGTTTCTGCCGCAACTTGAAATAGTCTTCCAGTCTCCCACAATGTATGAACGTTCCATGTACCTAAAAGAATGGTTGCTGTGGTTGTCAGAAGGGGCATCGGCCCCGTGACTTCCGAGGGAACTCGCCTTTCATCACGCGACGTCATAATTCTTCTTCAAACTCCCAGGGCAGGGTTAAAATGCTTTCAATTATTTCTTCTGGTTAGCGTTTTTTGGCAAGTCGGTTTTCAGTTGAGATGGGGTCGCCAACCCCTCCTCCTTTATCCGGGCTTGGGACCAGCAGTAGTCCCGAAGGTTCTACAGGCAGAGTTACGACACTGCTTACATACATAGAAACAACGCCTATACACTATTAACAGCAAAACACAAAAAATCATTGTATTGTAATCTCCTTGCAATTCGATACAGTCTATTTTGGAACTGGTTACCAAATACTATCCGTATCTGTGACACAATCACCAATTTCAAGAAAATAGTCATGCTGTTGTTAGTCTCTAAAGAGATTTATCGACTATTCCCAGAACTCACACCAAGTCCACCAAATATTTAGATAAACCTTAGAAAACAATTACAGACTATGAACATATTGTACCCGCAAAGCCATCCATACAGGTATCACGAAATGATAGACAATTCCCCATGCTCCTACTAACAGTAATAGGTTACCACTTTGAGGTGCTACCCGTAACTTTTCTCTAAATTTAAATTGCAATCATTATTTCCTTATCTTCACAACAATTCTAGTTTCGATTCCTAGTAGACAGATAAATTGAAAAGCCTGTAGATGCTGCTCAACTACTGCCAATTACAAGGAACTCAAACTGCCTGTTTCATTCACCTTATTTTAGTCCTTAAATATTAGTCTGGATATCTGCCGAAGATGTACACAGCATTTCGTATTGTTGAACAAAACGAAAGCTTCAGTAGAAGCCCAACTTCGTCGTTGACGCCAACAAGTGCCATAGTTATTCATTCTGTACAGTTGATCACCCATTCGAGCACTATGTTAAAACAGGTAACTAGAATCTCGTTTCATCGATCTATGCTTTCTGTGAAACTCAAGCGCAGTCATTTACTTGACGGTTTCAAGATTTAGCGACACCAACCCTTTGTGCAGAAGACAAGATAGTTACTTCTCGTGATTGACGGCGTACGTTTGACTGAACACGAACTTCTTCCTGTCGACATGTACTTGTGTGCGGTATGATGAAATGCTACTTCAAAAACTCAAAAAGACCCCGTCATATTTCTCTAATCAACGACTCGTAATCCATCTATAACACCTTAAGCACAGTTGATTTGACTATAAAAGGTCGAATTTACGATGATGCTATTCGAGCAATTTGGTTACATGCTTTTCAAACCTGGTCTATCAAAGGTAGGAATGTGCCGCTCAGTGTTAACAATCTGAAAAGTCTTGGTGGCTTTCATGTTGAGTATTACTTACCGACGTCGGGAAAAACCTAAGCAATGTTCACCTTATGATATGGAGCCGTGGGGTAGAGGACAGGTGTATGAGAATAGTGCTCTTTGGTTAGCCAAAACCAACGTGGATATGATTCTAGTGACCGGATATTTCGGCGAATGCAAAAATTGTAAGGTATTATTCTCAATAGAGGCTAACGATGACCATGATATGGTGTGCTACTACGCTCCTAATAAACAGTAAAAGCCACCTTCTAACTGAACGACATCCATCTTGGTCGTGTTTTCACTTGAAATGTAGATTTCACTAGTTATAATCCCTTCTTATTTCTTCACAATACTCTTACTATTGATGAACCGTTACGTCGAGTATTGTTGTACTTTAAACAAATAAACTGTCCTAATCCTAAGGATATATTTAATAAATTAGAACAAGGTTGTGATCTTACAAGCAGTTATACAGTAGTTTGTTTTTTCCTCAAAAAAAAAACAAGATTTAAGTTTGTCAGTACATAAGAGCGGATAATTTTGAAAATATGGACAGAAAAACTTGAAGAAAAGCTTCAACTTAAACGCATAGATGTAATACAATCGCTTTCAAAAGTGAAAAACAACAAAGGCTTTTAACTTCACTTTGAATAATCAACTTTGAAACATAAATTACAGATACGATTGAAAGAAATGGAGAAATTTATTACGACCTCTAGGTGGTCAGTGTTTAACCCAAAGCGACTTAATTTACCTACGGTAGAATGAATAAATCTAAGGAATTAATTATCATAAAATTCTTTCGAACAGAAACCAGCTGACGCGGTTATTACAAATGCCCTAGTGCAGCAATGTAAAAGAAGCAACTAGCTACGACTCGGACTAAGGATCATCTCCAATAGACTGACCCATTGTGAGGATGACATCACAAACCTCGATAATATGCCACCTCTATGTAAGTCAGTCAGATGCAACGTAGATCTTCGTACGTAAGTACATCGGTTCATGTTGCCATACCACATCAGCAGAGGTAATTGTCAATTCAAATCCAATAGTAGTGGAGGTAGTAAAAGTATTAGAAGTAATCGGAGAGGTTAGGATGAGAAGATATTATTCAAGAACTATGATTCAGTGAGATAAGTTTAGAAAGTCAAAACTAGAGGGGTTGAAGAATCCAGAAGATTAGGATTTGAGAGAACACAAAGAATAAATGCATCGGCGCTATTGCAAACGGTTTTGAGCCATGTCATTCATGGTCTCTAACCATCGATTATTATCATCTCGAGGACCCCAACCAACTTGTCGACAATTACCGACATGACTCAGTCCACTTGTCAATGACTTCATGGATTGCTGCGATGTTTTGGTCTGACCGCCCCTAACTTTCTTCCAACCTACTCCTACGCCACAAAACAAAGCTCGTCGAGGCAGTCGGTGGTCAAGTATACGCAACACATGTTCCAACCACCTCAACTGGTGGAGTTTCACCACTTCATCTATCGATCTGCCATCCTTACGTAGCCCTCGTTTCCTAATAACAGCGTTGCTCACTCGGGTGTCCCAGGTTATACGAGCAATGCTTCGAAGACACCTATGATCGAAAACCAGTAACCTACGAATATCTTCTACTCTCACTGGCCATGTCTCACAGCCATAAAGTAAGACGGAGCGCCCTACTGCACAGTACACTCGTCGTTTAGTCAGCAAACGGATATCTCGCCTACGCCATAAGTGACGCAGGTTGGCAAAAACCAATCGAGCCTTCTGTATCCGAGCTGAGATTTCGTCACAAACCAGGCCATCACCCCTATGTAAGAGTGAGTGACCATGCAGTTCGAGTCTTTGATTTCACATCAACGTTATCCTAGTCCGCAAAGTCTGTACAAAATGTGAACTGTGAAGCTCTTTACTAGAATTAATGAAACATCTTAACAAGTATTTTGAACTTGGATGATTATATATATTACACAACTATATGGCAGGAATCTTGTAACCCATGTGAACTGACACAATACCATTTGAGTAATTAGCCCAATCAACACTGTCGAATCTTGACTGTGAAATTATATACGCGAATTCCTTCTGATCAGGAAATTTACGAATGCTTTCAACCAAATATTTGTATGAACCCCAGTCGCCTGCAACAAGTTGACCAATTACGGGAATTAACTGCATAGAGTATGCATTATATAAGCTGAAACCAGAATAAATATTTAGCAAAGTTATAGCAAATAGAAAATTATGATTTTAAAGCCTATTCCTATACCATAACCAATTCGCATATTCACCTGGAGCGTATGAAGGCAAACAAAGGACGACCTGATCATAGAACTAGTGTTAGAAAGAGAACATTAATCCTATTTATAACATTAAAGAGGACAACTATATTTGTAAGTCTCAACGATTGAAATTTATAATATTTACATTGGTAATAATAACTGGATTAATTCAGCCATCCACCCTAGCAATCTCTTAACTATGCAAAACACATACGAATTACACTACTACATTACACTGAACTAGAATATGGTGCATATTTATATCAGAAACTTAGAGGATGGCTGCAGAATCTCTATACACCGATTAGTTTGTAGTAAATCGATTGTGAACGGTTTCAAGTCAAAGATATCCACTAAGTTGATTTAAATCCATTATAAAGACTGCATTAGATAACCATGCTTAATTTACAGACCAGTTTCTACAGTGGTATCTATGATGCATGGAACGTGCCAGTATCAAGGTGTAGTTGGCCTAGTACAACAGCAGATTAGTCCTATTGATAGGGCATTTAAAACTGATCTTCACTATAAAATGAGTGACCCAAAGCTTGGAAGAGTGAGTATAGATTTTGAAATAGCTTAGAAAAATGTTCACTATGGTATAGCCTTTTAGGTTTGTTTAGCCGATCGATAACTAAATCTGATTAAGGTCACACAGAAGACACATGAAGCATTTATCGGTCAAGCGGAAATTCAATGACAATATCTTAACGAAAATACCAATCGTGTGAATAGAGAATGAGTTGCTTAAGGAGATGACTAACTTTCGGAATATGTCATTTTCAACTTTGCTGAACTCTAAACAGTAAAATCGACCCCACGGACGTAACACTCGATGAGCTTCTGCTACAACCTAAGAAAGATTATTTGCGTATACATGATTTTACCTTTTCAATGTGTGTGCAATTTCGGATCCCAAAAGCAATGGTATATACGTCAAATGAACCATCATTAAACGGTAACTTTTCAGCGTTTCCTTGCACCCACTGAACTTAGAAAAATATAACAACATAAATGTCAGAACAATGACCATACTTGATGAGAACCCTAATTCTTCTGCACGTAATTTGCCCACCTCCATCATAGATGGACTAATATCACAAACTGTAATGTTTTGACCAGTAACGGGTTTTGTATTCATACTTTTCGATACCCCATTAATATGTTTAGCATATTTAATTAATCTAAAAGCAATATCACCTGTGAAGATTAAGATCACATGTAAACATGAATAAATAAAACTAACCTGTCCCGCCTGCAACATCTAAATACTTTAACTTATCTGTTGGCATAATTTGGTTTACAAAACAATCTTTCCATAAACGATGAATACCAAAACTCATTACATCATTCATCAAATCATATTTCTTGGATACATTTTCAAACACATGATTTACTAGTCAAGATAGAGGTGACAGGTTAACCAAAACTTACCTTTCGATTGTTTATCTTTGGTTGCTACTGTTTCGAACCCAAAATGTGTGGTTGATAGGAAGCTTTTCCGTACACCCACTAAACAAAACTTATGAAAAGCATTTTGGATGGAGCATAAACGAACCCTCATCTCTTGAAATAGGCTGTAATAGATAATAAAAGAGTTGTACGTCTGATAGATCTTTCTAGAGCTATTGTGACACAGGATGATTTAGAAATCGGGTTTTTAGTTTAAGTTTCCATTCAACTTAACATTTTATGGTCTAGTCTGCTACCTAATATTAAGACCGTACTGAGCTAATCGAGGTGCTACTGATGCTTAAAAATATTCATCTTCATCTGTTATGAAATATTTTGAATGCACTCAAGTTTTTGATGTCAAAATGGTAAATAGAATACTGTTCGTTAGATGATACACAATGACTGATAACCACCGACGGGACTAAACTAGTTACCTAGCCCCTTCCCTAAAGAAAATATAGCAGGAGTCGCGAAAAAAATACAAATTGTCAGCACAATAGGTACTTACTTAATTCAGCCTGTTAACCTTCTTAGAGCATAGAGGCCGATCAAAAATCACCAACAAACTCTATCCTGGACTCTCTTTGCCAGGTTTTTCCGCGTGCTACTAATTTCTCTGGTGTCCATCTCCAATTCACGGTGTCGTATCCTCTGGCCTGCCTCGCTTCCTTTTGCTTTGAGAATTCAAAGTTAGGGCTTGCTTTGTAGTGCAGTTTGATGATTCCCACAATGTGTATACAATCCACCTTCAGTCTTTTTCTAACTTCGTCCTCAGCTGGAGGTTCGCTTGCTCTCTACCACAGTAGGTGATTGGTGACAATTTCAGACAACAGTTTGTTAACACCTGCGCACTTTTGATAGTAGTAGTGGCTCATCAACTTCCAACTCCACACAACAAAACTGTTTTATCGTTGTTCAGAATTCTGACTTGAATGTTGGCTGAAATTTGTTTTGACCTCCAATTTTAGAGCTGCTCGACTTGCTTTACCAATCTATGGTCTTCAGATCTCAATCGGATCTTCATTGTTTACCGATGATGCTAGCCATGTATATAAAGGTTTCCACCTCATACCGAGCTTCGCCGTTAAGAGTGATCCGGTGAAATCCATGTAGCTTTGTGAATGCGCTTGTGTGGGAACGTGCCGCCGACGACTAGTTTGTTGAAGGCACATAGGTTTGAATCCCCACCATCTTCTTTCAATTCTACCAGTCCATGTCGTCCCATGATGTCTTCATATCCAGTGTCGTCCATTCCAACCTTGGCATTCAGGTCACCCATAAGAATCGTCAAATCATTTGGTGAACATTTCTCGACGATTGACTGCAGCCTTTCGTAGAATTGATCTTTAACGTCGGCATTGTAGTCATTGGTAGGTGCATAACATTGGATGACGTTCATTGTAATGTCCCGTTTCTTTGTTTTGAAGGATGCTTTAATGATCCTGGGTCCATGAGATTCCCATCCTATCAGTGCCTTTTGTGCATGTTTGGACAGCATCAGTGCAACTCCTTGTGTGTGTGAAGCATTTTTCTCTTCATGACCAGGGTATAACAGCAGTTTCCCTGGAGCTAGTCTCAGTTGTCCTGCCTGGGTCCAGTGTATTTCACTGATGCCGAGCACCTCGAGGTTATATGTTATCGTTTCTGCCGCAACTTGAAATAGTCTTCCAGTCTCCCACAATGTATGAACGTTCCATGTACCTAAAAGAATGGTTGCTGTGGTTGTCAGAAGGGGCATCGGCCCCGTGACTTCCGAGGGAACTCGCCTTTCATCACGCGACGTCATAATTCTTCTTCAAACTCCCAGGGCAGGGTTAAAATGCTTTCAATTATTTCTTCTGGTTAGCGTTTTTTGGCAAGTCGGTTTTCAGTTGAGATGGGGTCGCCAACCCCTCCTCCTTTATCCGGGCTTGGGACCAGCAGTAGTCCCGAAGGTTCTACAGGCAGAGTTACGACACTGCCTACATACATAGAAACAACGCCTATACACTATTAACAGCAAAACACAAAAAATCATTGTATTGTAATCTCCTTGCAATTCGATACAGTCTATTTTGGAACTGGTTACCAAGTTGTGGCCGTTCGTATACAACGAACTGTGGGAGAGAACAAACCAGATTCCAGTGGATGAGGAAATCAGGAAGAAGCGGTGGAAGTGGATAGGACACACACTACGAAAAGCACCTAACTGCGTCATGAGACAAGCCCTCACATGGAACCCTCAAGGCAAAAGGAAAAGAGGAAGGCCAAAGAATACATTACGCCGAGAAATAGAGAAAGATATGAGAGGAATGAACAAACATTGGACAGAACTGGAGAGAGAAGCCCAGGACAGAGTTGGTTGGAGAAAACTGGTGGGCGGCCTATGCTCCATTGGGGGTAACAGGCGTAAGTAAGTTAGTAAGTAACTGGGAGTTTGAAGAAGAATTATGACGTCGCGTGATGAAAGGCGAGTTCCCTCGGAAGTCACGGGGCCGATGCCCCTTCTGACAACCACAGCAACCATTCTTTTAGGTACATGGAACGTTCATACATTGTGGGAGACTGGAAGACTATTTCAAGTTGCGGCAGAAACGATAACATATAACCTCGAGGTGCTCGGCATCAGTGAAATACACTGGACCCAGGCAGGACAACTGAGACTAGCTCCAGGGAAACTGCTGTTATACCCTGGTCATGAAGAGAAAAATGCTTCACACACACAAGGAGTTGCACTGATGCTGTCCAAACATGCACAAAAGGCACTGATAGGATGGGAATCTCATGGACCCAGGATCATTAAAGCATCCTTCAAAACAAAGAAACGGGACATTACAATGAACGTCATCCAATGTTATGCACCTACCAATGACTACAATGCCGACGTTAAAGATCAATTCTGCGTAAGGCTGTAGTCAATCGTCGACAGATGCTTACCAAATGATTTGACCATTCTGCTGGGAGATTTTGAAGAGTGTAAGCTTAGCCTCACTTGTCAAGAAATTCTTATTTATAAACCCAATTAGCCGTCTGGATTTTGAGATAATATTTGAGGTATGTTCTTCGAATTTTAGGCTTTTAGAGTAACTAATACCCAGGTCACGCGTTGATATAAGTGTCCGAATCCTACATTTTTGTAAGTAGAGTTTTATGTCATGGTGATGCTTACTAAAATGCATGTTGCCGCATTTGTTGTGGTTAAACGGTAGCTGCCATGTTTTGCTCCAGGTAGTTAAGTTATCAAGACCACTCTGAATCTTAGCTATATTTTCGTCCAGATCTTCAGGCTTATAGCTGTATACTATTTCCAGACTATCAGCATGTAAGTATGCTCTACCAAATCTTATAGTATTACAAGAGTGGACCTAATACACTTCCCTGGATAACTCCACTGGTTACTGGTCATGGTGATGAAAGACATTCGTTGTACTTAACCATTTGTTGTCGCCCATTTAGGAATGAAGCAAACCATGGATGTAGTGTGTTAATGATTCCGAATGACTTTAGTTTAGGGAGAAGCTTTTTGTGTGAGACTTTATCAAAAGCCTTTTTAAAATCGAAGAAAAAGAACTGACACTAGAAGCCCTTTGTCTTGTTTATGCGTGCTATCGTTGAAATAATCTAACAGACGTGTATCACACGACCTGGCCCTCAGGAACCCATGGTGTGAGATCGATATCAGATTGTGACTAAGTAGATGTTGTATTATCTCTGCCTTAACTACTTTCTCCATAACCCTAAATACTACCGAAGTCATGTTGATGGATCGGTAATTTTCAACGTTAACTGTAGGCCCATATTTAATTGTCGGAATGATATGTGCAGTCTTCCAGTTATTAGGGTAACGCTGTAGAGAGTCATATAGTATATGGTTTAAGGACAGTAGCACACAGATCATTGCTTCAGTGTACTGATCGCCTTAGGAATGTTCTGTACACTAAAGTTAACACTTGCGATTTCCCAGGAAGGGATTTGGGTCAAGTGTAATTCATTTGTTGGGTTTTCGTTTGTTAATCTAGCACAAAAATGTTCGCTAAACAGCTCTGCGATACTTCTCCGGTGTTCATACAATTGGTTGTCCTTAATAAATATGTTCCATCCTTTCAATTTAGAGCAGTTAAGTTTATTTCAAAGAAGTTTTATAAGCGCAGAGGATTCATTGTTCACTTGAACAGCACGCTTTTCCTTTGCGATTGCCTTTTTAGTGCGTGTTATTTCTGCCTCGACACATATTTCAGTCATCGTTACTAATGAGGAGAAGTCATTACAGTTATGATGTCTGGAAGCATGTCTTCGAAGACGTTTTCGTATATGACCTGGCATATATAAGTCCTTAGGTATTCTGGGTCTCCAGGATCCTAAGGGTGCATATTTATTGAAAACGCTATTTGTGTTGTGATAAAATGCATTCATTAGTTCGTCGATATTATGTGCAGCAAAGTCCAGTCAATTCTTCTGAGGAAATTTCGGAAGTTTGACCAATCAGTCCTACGAAAGTCCCTACGAAGTGTAGTGGATTTACATTTTATGATTGTAGCTCCTATATCAAGGCTGCATATGACCATATTATGATCGCTACATGGGAACATTTTTCCAACATATACATTGTGAGGAATGAGAGTGCTGGTGAAAACTAAATCCAATGTATTTTGATTTCTGGTTGGGCCGTTAACATGTTGAGTCCACTCTCCATGCTCTAAGCATTGAATAAACGATTCGAATCGTCTAGGTGCTTTGATTGGGAACCAAGTGATTTCAGGCATGTTGAAGTCCCAACAAACAGCCTTGCGTGTAAACGGTAGGGATGAAACAAACGTGAATACTTCTGATAATAATGCTAGATCTCCTGTTGGTGCATGAGGCTGACGGTAGACACAGCCGAAGGTAGAACTGCCTTTGATAAGGAACTATGGAACAAGTACTGTGCGATGCTCGGAGGGTGCAACACTTTGGCCAAAATATGCCGCATTTTTGAAGGCCAGAACGTTACAAGAAAACCCCTCCAATGAGGGTAACACTAGACTCGGCACAACTTGATGGAGACATCCTCCTTACATCTTAGAGACCGTCGGTTAAATTGTACTCCCCGATCCGAATCACGCACGATAAACCGTGGTCACTACGATCGGCAGACACGAAATCACAAGGTAACCAATATTAGACCAGTATAGTAGTTCATGTCGTGCCTGAACTGGTAGCTTGGATGAAGCTCACGTACATGACCAGGCAACAGTGACGATGGCTACCATGTAGCATGGGCCTTCACACCACAACGGCAATGTGCATCTCGTGGCTGCCTCACTCGTCACAACTCACGCCCACTGACTCATCTCGTCTGATGGCTGTGGAATTCAGAAATCGGGAAGACCTGATTAAGGAGCTTTAAGCTTGGTGCAACTGCAAGAACGACCTCTCTAGCCACATTAGGTGTTGCGAAAACCGACCCAGATTCGTGAGATAACAGCAGGGAGGCCATAATAAGCGCACAAAATTGACAGCTGACCTGAATCAACAACCCATAACTCAAAGAATAAATGCACGTGCGCCATTGCAAACGATTCTGAGCCAGGTTGTTCAAGGTCTCTCACCATCGGTGACTATCGTCTCGCGGACCTTATTCAGGCAGCCTACATTTGCCAACATGACTCAGTCCACTTGTCGGTGACTTCCTGGATTTCTGCCATATTTTGGTTTGTCCGCCCCTAGCTTTCTTCCAACGTACTCCTACGCTGCAAAACATAGTTCGTCGAGGCAGTTGGTGGTAAGGCATACGTATCACATGTCCCAACCACCTCAACTGATGAAGTTTCACTACTTCATCTCTTGATTTGCCATCCATATAGTAGGACGGAGCGAACTGCTGCACAGTACGCTCGTCCTTTAGTCAGCGAACGGACACCATTTTGCTTTCGCCACCCATCACTGTTCACGGTCGTTACGTAGGCTTTTTTCAGTCTGCGCCTAAGCTGACTACGCACTTCATCATGTTCAGAGCCAGGTAGGATATGTTTTCGAGCATCCATCAGTTCGGTCAATGCTACTGAGATCCACGGCTTCATTCTAGCCTTATGCTTTACCTTACTAGAAGATATCACTGCTGTTTCCACAGCCTTTTTGATATCGTTCCAACCTGCATCCGGATGGGAATTACTTGCATGGTCGCCTAACTGTCTTTCTAGTTGTTCTTGAAATATATTCTTCGACTTATTTTCATTAAGTAGAACCCTAATAGGCTTCCTCACGGTGTCTTTCATACGTCCAGTAAGCCTCAAACAAATATGCACTCGCACTAGAGCATGATCTGAGTCTAAACATGTGCCCCAGAACCAGAAACAGTCCTCTATCGAACCTCTCCATCGGTGGCTGACGGCGATATGATCTAGATGGGTCCAACGTTGAGACGACTTTGGGGGTCGCCACTTCAAAAGATGCTTTTCATTATGCCTAAAGTTAGTGCTGGCTAGAAATAGGTGGTTATCTGAGTATAGTTGCAACAGACGGTCGCCATTGTCTGTTCTCTGAGCCGCGACATCATAACATCCACCTAGGTGTCTTTCCTTTTCACCCAGTCTACCTACTTGAGCATTAAAGTTACCAGACATTATTACTACATCAGAGCGCCTAGCTTTTTGGAGGAGGTCCGAAAGCTTTCTGTAAAACTCATCCTTAACCTCGTCTGAACTGCATTCAGTGGGGGCATAGGCAGATACGATGGAGAGGCAACGGCGATTGTCCCTATCTTTCCGAGTCCTTACTGTCCCGTTCGGTCGGACAGCGCACAAGCGACTATCTACTGGGATCCGGTGTAGGAGCGCTAGTTCTGCCCTACGACTCAATACTATACCTACACCAGCAAGACCTCCGGAAGCAGCATCAGGGCTTCCAGATACACGAAGAGTAAATCGAGCTACTACTTTGTTTTGATAAGGTGAAATCAGATTAATGACTTTACTAGGATTCTTTATGCGCGTTTCCGAGACGCAGCACACATCGATTGAGCGAGATTCTGAAGTCCTAGCTAAGGAAGCCTGTTGCCCTATTTAACACAATGTCCGTACAATAAATGCTCCAACATGTAGTTTAGAACGGGGTTTAAGGAAATCAGGAACGATGCAGTGAGCTGAAGGAATGCGACTAGAGTTAGTCGTAAAGATAAGAGAGGAATTAGGGGATGTAAGAAGGATTTGATATTGACCAATTTAGTCTCACGTGCTGTTACAGATATGAGGGCGGTTGTCACTTCCCGGCTGCCCACACCATGGAAGGGTGTTTCTTGAGGGACCTGAAAAGGAAGATAGATTAGTGTTGGTCTTAGAGACCTGGGTGCGTGACCGCAGAGCCCAAGGGACAACTGCTTGAGGCCGGTCACACACGGCCTTTTGATGAAAGGATTTTTGAATGTTAGCTCCGCTCTTGAAAGCCCTTAGTGGGCACCCTTACCGCTGGAGACGAGAATCTGTGAGGTAGGGTGAGGTGTGACATTTTTAGGGTCGACGTTTTCTAACCCTTCCTTCCTTATGAGAAGGCAGCATCGCTGCAGATGCTGGTTGTCTGAGGGAAACACCTTACTGCTGCTGTCACACCCCTCTGCAGTCAGCAGTACGACTTCACCCTCAGACCTTGAGTAGTTGGTTTTAGTCTGATCGGCTCCAATCGACCTGCCTGGCATGGTAGAACCTTCAGGAACATATGTTCCAGCCAATATAGCTTGGTTGGGTCACCACGATAGGCAAGCCCGATCACCATGTCAAGGTAGCGGCTACGGTCGGTACATGCGCATACAAGCTCAGAAATGATAAAGGTACATGATATATATAAGGTGTTACAGTCTCATCGTGATTTCCGCAATACTAGCTGCATGACTCAAGAGAAAAGCAAAATCTTTTCATTACACAACTATTATTAGACTTCGGTGAAGACTCTTTTCCAGAACCATATGTTAGCTACCGCGCGAACTGTGAAAGTGGTAACATTTTCTCACTTGGCATAATTTTCTTCGGAAATTTATCATTAGTAGGATATTATGCTGATTTAATAAAATTATCTATTATATCCGCGCAGTTTGCTTCTAGGAAGCAAACTTTATAAGTTTTTAATCAGTTAATACTTACTTTTCGTAAACTAGCATTCGGAAACGTTATATATAAACCGACAACAGTTTGATAACATACACTAGTTTAAACTCAGTTATCGACTGACAGTAATTCTCACACTTAATAACTGAGCGTCTTATCTATAAAATCTCTCCCTACCTCCACTGATTTTAGTATTAACTCAGTTAATACATAAGTTATACCCTTATATATCTGCGTTAATTAGACAAGCGATTATCACACTCAATTCTCCATTATGACCAATCATTTGAGTAAAAGAGAAATGTCTTCAACTTCTAAACCACCCAAAAGATAAAAATCAGCGATGGATGTATTGTTGGAAGTCACACCCTCGTCTTGTGACCCCTATACCTCTTATCAACAAAATTCACCATCGTTAGCCAGTGATCTGTATGACGACTCTTCAACAAGTATACCAACAGTGGAACTCGTAGATTGAAGAGGTTCCATACCCAAGTATACCGAAACATAAACACAGAATAAACTTCAGTATAATCTTGTGAAACCAAAATCTAAAAGTTCACAAACCAAGGCGTTAAATGATCTATCCGAAACCGATCATAGTAGTAATAGCCATGACAGCGAGATGCGACAGATACAAAACTCGCTTGCCCAAATGAATGATAAGCTTAACCAATTAGCACCCCTCATGCACATATGGGTCTCAAATAATGATAGCAACCTTGAGGAACTAACCAATTCTGAATATATCTTAAAGTTTTTAGCTGAGAAAGTTACGAAAAGACTAATGCCTTCCTGCAATGCGATTGAATATAACCTCCCTGACCTCACGTCCTCGTCTTCGCTAAGGAGTACCTGTCTACAAGCGTGTGGTATGGCAAACGTCAGTTGTCAAGTCACAAGCCTCAGAAAAAAGTCTGATGGACCGACTTTCCCACTTTTGTTCAAATTTGGCTGCCTAACGACGCCAAACAATTTATCCGTTTTAGAAAAAATATTAGCCCATCAACCTTGCACAAAGAAATAAAGGTTACCCCGGATCTAACGCCCCGTCAACGTCGTATAAGAAAAAAAGAGCCTACATGATCACATTACCTCGTCTCAGCAGAAAATCTAAAGGAGACAACTCCTAATGTCATGAATATAAATAAAGAAATATACCACCCTTTAGATCTTGATGAGCCTGTGAACTGTAAATCTTTTAGTAAACTACGGATCACGTCTGTCATCAAGAAATCTAACGACACCCGCATTCCTAATCTCAGCTGTTCGAACATTAAATTGATTGAATATGTCTCAAAAAACAACACAATTCCAGCCAAAATTAATAAATCTAAGACTAGATCGCCAAAATATATTGCAAGGAGTACGCGAAAGAAACTGAATTGTTTCTGAAAAGCACGTCAAGAGGACCAAAACACTCTCCATCTTTAACGAAGAAGGGTGGAAAGACTAAACCTTGGGTCCCAAATAAAATAAAGGTGGGATTCAAACCCGCCTGCCTGTTGATTTCCCATCTGCAATGAACAGGTTCACCCCTTTGATGTCATGTGATGTGCCCCTAGCCTCTTTAGGTGTAAGACTGATAATATTGAGAACATGTAAGACCGACATCTGATCGCGCGAACAAATAATAACAAATAATTGCCCAACCACCATGTTGGTTAGTTTTGCATAAGAAGAACTGAGTATTCTGAATTCCACTTCCAGCCAAGATCCGACGCTAATTACTTACTCCTGTTACCCCCAATGAAGCACAGGCCGCCGACCAGGTTTCTCCACTTAACTCTATCATGGCTTTCACTTTCTAGAAGAGCTTCAACCGATCCTATGTAGAGCAAAGGACAAAATGACAAAAAGGACTGCGAAAAACACTGCATAGGACTAAGTGGACGGCCTCTTCATCAACTCCGTTTACGTGAACAGCAATTGGCAGTGAAACGCCACGACAATTCTTCGCTTATATCAATACACACGGACAATTACGGACATACATTCGATTGGAACAATTTGGAAATACTGGATAGGGGGAGCACAAAGGAAACTAGAGAATTTCTAGAAGCTTGACACTCAGGTCAATCAGCAATTAACAAACACATCGACATTGATCCAATTTATCAACTAATCAGGAAAATCATAGGTGACATAGGATCAAGAAACAAATCAAAAGGGGGATACAATCAAAACAAAGCTGCAAACAACGACAGATTTTAGGTCAAACGCAACCAATCAAGATCGAGGTTAACAGGGCACATATTCATTGATTATTATGTAACCAGACCAAGCTCATTTGATAATTAACAGAAGCACAAGGGAAGTGTTAATCACTCACAACTTGATGATTAATCATCATCAAACAGTGAAATTTCTTTGCATTGAAGAGAATTCCCAGTTTTCGGTTTAAATTGATGTGTAATCACATATACTTGCATTGATTTGTCGAATTTTTGCATCAATCATAACCTAGTAAGTAGTATAATTTGATGAGATTATTTAATTTACTTACAGTTCAGTTACTTACTACATGAACTATTCACATTTTTGCAATTATAATTGAATAATATTTATTGTAAAATATTCTATTGTACACAGATTCGTTCATAGAAATTTGAGAAGACACAGTTGACAATCACTAAGTAAAGTGTAACTTGAAATGTGCACAATGTATACGTTTGTTGAGGAACAATAGATTGGATGAAAACACCAGGTACAAATCAAGTGAATTATGGAAACAGGTAGCTTTACAGCATGAGGTACTCTGATGAAGTAAGTTACGATAATCATTGATTGTCAGCGTATTCATATATATGTAAATTCATATTTAGAAAGGAATAAATATATATACATATATACACATATATATATAGATATCATTATATATATATTTATATATATATATATACATATATATATATGCATATATATATATGTATATATATATATATATATATATATATATATACATATATACCAATCAACCGAACTGCTGTTATGATCTATTATGTTTGAATTATGCAAATCCTTATTGAAGGTTAATTGTTTGTTCGCTCTGTAATGAAACGAAAGATAATTTGTTGTTGTTTGGTTTGTAATAGGTCAGAAGCCGTACAAAATGTCCAATGTGTAGTCAGACAACTTAAAGAAATACATCAACTGGAAGTTTATCAGCGTGAATGGATTTGTAAGTAAATACTACTAAAGTTGAATAAGAAAATATTTCCTCATTTAACTGAACACCGAGTGAATAAATTTTTGACTTATTCATTCATGTGTCACAGCAGGACGAATATCAAAGCAATATCAATGGAGAATGAAACTCAAAGGACCAGTTATTCCACGATTCTACGGTAGGCCGAAACTCCACAAACCCGACATTCCACTACGCCCAATTTCGTCCCTCCCTGGAACCCCAACCTATAACTTATCAAGGGTATTAAAACATCTGATGGATGAATGCAACTACTCCATTAAGTCTCCGACATAATTCTTCGATAAACTCAAAGGCATTCAAATCGACAACGATAAAACGATGATCTGCTTCCACGTAACAGCTTTATTCACCTCAATAGAGCCAAGCTTAGCTAAAGGAACTCTTTCCCTGCTCCTCACCAACGATACAAAGCTGCAAAAACATACGAAACTTCAGAGCCAAAGTCTGCTAGAACTCATCGATCTATGCTTAACAACGTATTTCCAATTCAACAGCAGAGTCTACGAACAAACAAAAGGAACGCCAATTGCATCACCAATATCAGGACTCATCGCAGAAGCTGTAATGCAGAGACTAGACGCGTCGGTTTCACCATTGACCAAGCCATAAATGTGGGTTCGCTATGTAGACGACACATTCGTCATTATCAGGAGGAACGAGCTGGAGAACATCTACAGTCGGATCAACGACGTCTTCGATGACATAAAACTCACAATGGAAAAGGAATCAAACAACAGTCTATCATTCCTGGATGTGTTAATCACCAGAACTAACACAGCAAAACTGGAGACCCATGTATTTCGGAAGCCAACTCACACAGATCTTATTCTCGACTACGGTAACAACAACGCAAGAACCCACAAAATCAACTGCATATAAACTTTGTTCAAGAGAGCGAAGATACATTGCAGCACAATGAAGCACCGAAAGACGAGGAAAAGCATCTTATGACTATCTTCCAAAAGAACGGCTAACCACGCAACTTCATCAAAAAACATCAACTGAAATGGTCAAGAGAAGCGAAATCATGCAAGTACAGGAACCAATCAACAGATCATCCTACCATACATAAAAGGCATATCGGAATATGCAGCACGACTACTGAGACCATTTGGAATAGGTGTGGCACACCATCCAACAGAATAGCTTCAATCGATCCTATGTAGAGCAAAGGACAAAATGACAAAAAGGACTGCGAAAAACACTGCATAGGACTAAGTGGACGGCCTCTTCATCAACTCCGTTTACGTGAACAGCAATTGGCAGTGAAACGCCACGACAATTCTTCGCTTATATCAATACACACGGACAATTACGGACATACATTCGATTGGAACAATTTGGAAATACTGGATAGGGGGAGCACAAAGGAAACTAGAGAATTTCTAGAAGCTTGACACTCAGGTCAATCAGCAATTAACAAACACATCGACATTGATCCAATTTATCAACTAATCAGGAAAATCATAGGTGACATAGGATCAAGAAACAAATCAAAAGGGGGATACAATCAAAACAAAGCTGCAAACAACGACAGATTTTAGGTCAAACGCAACCAATCAAGATCGAGGTTAACAGGGCACATATTCATTGATTATTATGTAACCAGACCAAGCTCATTTGATAATTAACAGAAGCACAAGGGAAGTGTTAATCACTCACAACTTGATGATTAATCATCATCAAACAGTGAAATTTCTTTGCATTGAAGAGAATTCCCAGTTTTCGGTTTAAATTGATGTGTAATCACATATACTTGCATTGATTTGTCGAATTTTTGCATCAATCATAACCTAGTAAGTAGTATAATTTGATGAGATTATTTAATTTACTTACAGTTCAGTTACTTACTACATGAACTATTCACATTTTTGCAATTATAATTGAATAATATTTATTGTAAAATATTCTATTGTACACAGATTCGTTCATAGAAATTTGAGAAGACACAGTTGACAATCACTAAGTAAAGTGTAACTTGAAATGTGCACAATGTATATGTTTGTTGAGGAACAATAGATTGGATGAAAACACCAGGTACAAATCAAGTGAATTATGGAAACAGGTAGCTTTACAGCATGAGGTACTCTGATGAAGTAAGTTACGATAATCATTGATTGTCAGCGTATTCATATATATGTAAATACATATTTAGAAAGGAATAAATATATATACATATATACACATATATATAGATGTCATTATATATATATATATATACATATATACCAATCAACCGAACTGCTGTTATGATCTATTATGTTTGAATTATGCAAATCCTTATTGAAGGTTAATTGTTTGTTCGCTCTGTAATGAAACGAAAGATAATTTGTTGTTGTTTGGTTTGTAATAGGTCAGAAGCCGTACAAAATGTCCAATGTGTAGTCAGACAACTTAAAGAAATACATCAACTGGAAGTTTATCAGCGTGAATGGATTTGTAAGTAAATACTACTAAAGTTGAATAAGAAAATATTTCCTCATTTAACTGAACACCGAGTGAATAAATTTTTGACTTATTCATTCATGTGTCACAGCAGGACGAATATCAAAGCAATATCAATGGAGAATGAAACTCAAAGGACCAGTTATTCCACGATTCTACGGTAGGCCGAAACTCCACAAACCCGACATTCCACTACGCCCAATTTCGTCCCTCCCTGGAACCCCAACCTATAACTTATCAAGGGTATTAAAACATCTGATGGATGAATGCAACTACTCCATTAAGTCTCCGACATAATTCTTCGATAAACTCAAAGGCATTCAAATCGACAACGATAAAACGATGATCTGCTTCCACGTAACAGCTTTATTCACCTCAATAGAGCCAAGCTTAGCTAAAGGAACTCTTTCCCTGCTCCTCACCAACGATACAAAGCTGCAAAAACATACGAAACTTCAGAGCCAAAGTCTGCTAGAACTCATCGATCTATGCTTAACAACGTATTTCCAATTCAACAGCAGAGTCTACGAACAAACAAAAGGAACGCCAATTGCATCACCAATATCAGGACTCATCGCAGAAGCTGTAATGCAGAGACTAGACGCGTCGGTTTCACCATTGACCAAGCCATAAATGTGGGTTCGCTATGTAGACGACACATTCGTCATTATCAGGAGGAACGAGCTGGAGAACATCTACAGTCGGATCAACGACGTCTTCGATGACATAAAACTCACAATGGAAAAGGAATCAAACAACAGTCTATCATTCCTGGATGTGTTAATCACCAGAACTAACACAGCAAAACTGGAGACCCATGTATTTCGGAAGCCAACTCACACAGATCTTATTCTCGACTACGGTAACAACAACGCAAGAACCCACAAAATCAACTGCATATAAACTTTGTTCAAGAGAGCGAAGATACATTGCAGCACAATGAAGCACCGAAAGACGAGGAAAAGCATCTTATGACTATCTTCCAAAAGAACGGCTAACCACGCAACTTCATCAAAAAACATCAACTGAAATGGTCAAGAGAAGCGAAATCATGCAAGTACAGGAACCAATCAACAGATCATCCTACCATACATAAAAGGCATATCGGAATATGCAGCACGACTACTGAGACCATTTGGAATAGGTGTGGCACACCATCCAACAGAATAGCTTCAATCGATCCTATGTAGAGCAAAGGACAAAATGACAAAAAGGACTGCGAAAAACACTGCATAGGACTAAGTGGACGGCCTCTTCATCAACTCCGTTTACGTGAACAGCAATTGGCAGTGAAACGCCACGACAATTCTTCGCTTATATCAATACACACGGACAATTACGGACATACATTCGATTGGAACAATTTGGAAATACTGGATAGGGGGAGCACAAAGGAAACTAGAGAATTTCTAGAAGCTTGACACTCAGGTCAATCAGCAATTAACAAACACATCGACATTGATCCAATTTATCAACTAATCAGGAAAATCATAGGTGACATAGGATCAAGAAACAAATCAAAAGGGGGATACAATCAAAACAAAGCTGCAAACAACGACAGATTTTAGGTCAAACGCAACCAATCAAGATCGAGGTTAACAGGGCACATATTCATTGATTATTATGTAACCAGACCAAGCTCATTTGATAATTAACAGAAGCACAAGGGAAGTGTTAATCACTCACAACTTGATGATTAATCATCATCAAACAGTGAAATTTCTTTGCATTGAAGAGAATTCCCAGTTTTCGGTTTAAATTGATGTGTAATCACATATACTTGCATTGATTTGTCGAATTTTTGCATCAATCATAACCTAGTAAGTAGTATAATTTGATGAGATTATTTAATTTACTTACAGTTCAGTTACTTACTACATGAACTATTCACATTTTTGCAATTATAATTGAATAATATTTATTGTAAAATATTCTATTGTACACAGATTCGTTCATAGAAATTTGAGAAGACACAGTTGACAATCACTAAGTAAAGTGTAACTTGAAATGTGCACAATGTATATGTTTGTTGAGGAACAATAGATTGGATGAAAACACCAGGTACAAATCAAGTGAATTATGGAAACAGGTAGCTTTACAGCATGAGGTACTCTGATGAAGTAAGTTACGATAATCATTGATTGTCAGCGTATTCATATATATGTAAATACATATTTAGAAAGGAATAAATATATATACATATATACACATATATATAGATGTCATTATATATATATATACATATATACCAATCAACCGAACTGCTGTTATGATCTATTATGTTTGAATTATGCAAATCCTTATTGAAGGTTAATTGTTTGTTCGCTCTGTAATGAAACGAAAGATAATTTGTTGTTGTTTGGTTTGTAATAGGTCAGAAGCCGTACAAAATGTCCAATGTGTAGTCAGACAACTTAAAGAAATACATCAACTGGAAGTTTATCAGCGTGAATGGATTTGTAAGTAAATACTACTAAAGTTGAATAAGACCGAAACTCCACAAACCCGACATTCCACTACGCCCAATTTCGTCCCTCCCTGGAACCCCAACCTATAACTTATCAAGGGTATTAAAACATCTGATGGATGAATGCAACTACTCCATTAAGTCTCCGACATAATTCTTCGATAAACTCAAAGGCATTCAAATCGACAACGATAAAACGATGATCTGCTTCCACGTAACAGCTTTATTCACCTCAATAGAGCCAAGCTTAGCTAAAGGAACTCTTTCCCTGCTCCTCACCAACGATACAAAGCTGCAAAAACATACGAAACTTCAGAGCCAAAGTCTGCTAGAACTCATCGATCTATGCTTAACAACGTATTTCCAATTCAACAGCAGAGTCTACGAACAAACAAAAAGAACGCTAATTGTATCACCAATATCAGGATTCATCGGGGAAGCTGTAATGCAGAGACTAGGGGCGTCGGAATGAGTCAAAAATTTATTCACTCGGTGTTCAGTTAAATGAGGAAATATTTTCTTATTCAACTTTAGTAGTATTTACTTACAAATCCATTCACGCTGATAAACTTCCAGTTGATGTATTTCTTTAAGTTGTCTGACTACACATTGGACATTTTGTACGGCTTCTGACCTATTACAAACCAAACAACAACAAATTATCTTTCGTTTCATTACAGAGCGAACAAACAATTAACCTTCAATAAGGATTTGCATAATTCAAACATAATAGATCATAACAGCAGTTCGGTTGATTGGTATATATGTATATATATATATAATGACATCTATATATATGTGTATATATGTATATATATTTATTCCTTTCTAAATATGTATTTACATATATATGAATACGCTGACAATCAATGATTATCGTAACTTACTTCATCAGAGTACCTCATGCTGTAAAGCTACCTGTTTCCATAATTCACTTGATTTGTACCTGGTGTTTTCATCCAATCTATTGTTCCTCAACAAACATATACATTGTGCACATTTCAAGTTACACTTTACTTAGTGATTGTCAACTGTGTCTTCTCAAATTTCTATGAACGAATCTGTGTACAATAGAATATTTTACAATAAATATTATTCAATTATAATTGCAAAAATGTGAATAGTTCATGTAGTAAGTAACTGAACTGTAAGTAAATTAAATAATCTCATCAAATTATACTACTTACTAGGTTATGATTGATGCAAAAATTCGACAAATCAATGCAAGTATATGTGATTACACATCAATTTAAACCGAAAACTGGGAATTCTCTTCAATGCAAAGAAATTTCACTGTTTGATGATGATTAATCATCAAGTTGTGAGTGATTAACACTTCCCTTGTGCTTCTGTTAATTATCAAATGAGCTTGGTCTGGTTACATAATAATCAATGAATATGTGCCCTGTTAACCTCGATCTTGATTGGTTGCGTTTGACCTAAAATCTGTCGTTGTTTGCAGCTTTGTTTTGATTGTATCCCCCTTTTGATTTGTTTCTTGATCCTATGTCACCTATGATTTTCCTGATTAGTTGATAAATTGGATCAATGTCGATGTGTTTGTTAATTGCTGATTGACCTGAGTGTCAAGCTTCTAGAAATTCTCTAGTTTCCTTTGTGCTCCCCCTATCCAGTATTTCCAAATTGTTCCAATCGAATGTATGTCCGTAATTGTCCGTGTGTATTGATATAAGCGAAGAATTGTCGTGGCGTTTCACTGCCAATTGCTGTTCACGTAAACGGAGTTGATGAAGAGGCCGTCCACTTAGTCCTATGCAATGTTTCAGGCAGTATGAGCAATTTGGTTTGTAGATAATATTTGGTCTTTTTTTCAGTGTTTGTTTTCTTAACTAAATAATTAGAATCGTACATTGCATCATTTAACTGAACACTGAGTGAATAAAATTTTCACTTATACATTTAATGTCCGTGAGATATATATATTGCTAGCAAATGAGAAATGCTTTACTTATGAAGAGTGACATGTAACTTAGTTCTTATGCATTCCCGATTGTCCACGAACATCAGTGCAATGTTCACAATACCTTCAATATAATATGAGTTTGTGTTCATTGTCTAAAAATGAACACATTGTTGGCAATTCTAATTTGATCATTGGCAGAATTTACTCACACACATTACAATACTTCCTCATCTTCCAACTAAATAAGTAACTGCATATAGTTGTGTTACAATCACACACGTTTCCCCGAACAAAAGCAGTAATGAGCATATCACTCTTCCATACAACACACGAGTAACGCTTAATCTATTAAAACATACAAGATATTTCATCAGCAACAGAGTCAACAATCTTAATCAAGGAGACTTATGGAATACATGCTTCTATTCAGAAAGAAAATTTGTACGCATGAATAAATGTATAACGATTAACATAGGTCAACATTCGATGATCAAAATTAACATGGCATGAAACCTTAACAATGAGAGGTCAGACGACACAAATCCAACGAGCACCCATTCATTATTAATTATTATGTAACCAGACCAAGCCCATTTGATGATTAACAGAAGCACAAGGGAAGTGTTAATCACTCACAACTTGATGATTAATCATCATCAAACAGTGAAATTTCTTTGCATTGAAGAGAATTCCCAGTTTTCGGTTTAAATTGATGTGTAATCACATATACTTGCATTGATTTGTCGAATTTTTGCATCAATCATAACCTAGTAAGTAGTATAATTTGATGAGATTATTTAATTTACTTACAGTTCAGTTACTTACTACATGAACTATTCACATTTTTGCAATTATAATTGAATAATATTTATTGTAAAATATTCTATTGTACACAGATTCGTTCATAGAAATTTGAGAAGACACAGTTGACAATCACTAAGTAAAGTGTAACTTGAAATGTGCACAATGTATATGTTTGTTGAGGAACAATAGATTGGATGAAAACACCAGGTACAAATCAAGTGAATTATGGAAACAGGTAGCTTTACAGCATGAGGTACTCTGATGAAATAAGTTACGATAATCATTGATTGTCAGCGTATTCATATATATGTAAATACATATTTAGAAAGGAATAAATATATATACATATATACACATATATATAGATGTCATTATATATATTATATATATATACATATATATATAATGACATCTATATATATGTGTATATATGTATAAAATACATATATACCAATCAACCGAACTGCTGTTATGATCTATTATGTTTGAATTATGCAAATCCTTATTGAAGGTTAATTGTTTGTTCGCTCTGTAATGAAACGAAAGATAATTTGTTGTTGTTTGGTTTGTAATAGTCAGAAGCCGTACAAAATGTCCAATGTGTAGTCAGACAACTTAAAGAAATACATCAACTGGAAGTTTATCAGCGTGAATGGATTTGTAAGTAAATACTACTAAAGTTGAATAAGAAAATATTTCCTCATTTAACTGAACACCGAGTGAATAAATTTTTGACTTATTCATTCATGTGTCACAGCAGGACGAATATCAAAGCAATATCAATGGAGAATGAAACTCAAAGGAACCAGTTATTCCACGATTCTACGGTAGGCCGAAACTCCACAAACCCGACATTCCACTACGCCCAATTTCGTCCCTCCCTGGAACCCCAACCTATAACTTATCAGGGTATTAAAACATCTGATGGATGAATGCAACTACTCCATTAAGTCTCCGACATAATTCTTCGATAAACTCAAAGGCATTCAAATCGACAACGATAAAACGATGATCTGCTTCCACGTAACAGCTTTATTCACCTCAATAGAGCCAAGCTTAGCTAAAGGAACTCAAGAAGTATATGAATGAAGAATTAAAGATCTGCACAAACGAATGTATTGTATTTAGAATTCGAAATCAAGCATTTCACAACAACAAGAAGTTACTAGTTCATTCAAACACCACATCCGCCACAGCCTCAATTGGAATGTATATGTGTGTAATCAATCGTACGTCTTCTTCTCAAATTCATCCTGTGTCTGTCCGACAGTGTATTGGATGAAGACTCTGTATTATCTAGAATGCTCTCATTAGTATTAGAATTAACAACCGAAATTGGAACAGACTCACCTGGCTCTTGGAATTGTATTTGATCAACATGTCGATTGTGTGTACTTAAGTCATTGATATCTAGAAGTCGCACCATAGATTTCCCGACATTCTTCTGAACGATCCCCGTGGATGGTCGAAGTTCATTGCCACGATAATATGTAACTTCTGCAGACTCCAAACATCTCATATTCGACCGAAGAATTCTTCCTTTTAATAGTTTTGATGGAGTCTCTTTCGTCACTGAATGTCTGGCATTTCTATATTGCAGTAGAAAGGTATCTACTCCCCTCTCCAGCTCATTAAATGCTGAGGCGGCAATAGAATCACTCAACCTCGAATGCTGATTTTTCAGCTTATGACACTTTTCGCAATTCTTTGCTGTACGACAAATATCTGCATTTAATGACTGTTGAGAAATGTAGTCAACATGTTGAATTTGCTTGGCACTCCCGTGCTGAACCATTTTCATACTTCCATTGCACTTAGCACACGTGGCTATCAAATCTTTAAGTAAAGCATCAGAATTTTCTTTAGAAACTAGGAAAGACAACTCCACTTTAAGTCTTCTCAAATTCTTTAAACGCAGTATTGACAGTCCTGTTTCACTAACTAAAAATTCACAAGGTATATATGAGGAATTATCATCTCTTATTAGCAATTCACAACATCCTCGTATAGGCAGTCTGTGTCCAGTAATCCCCAATATTGATACATCAGTGGGTCGTATCACAACGTTCGGATCTAACGATTTCAAGTTCTTGAATGAAATAATGGACTCTATACTGCCTGTGTCCACAATAAAGTCATGAAATGAACCAAGCGATGTATATAGTCGCTTTTGAATATGAGCATTACCTTTCGAAATGGTAGACAAAGATAAATGATCATTACGATCAACTGAATTATTGGGATCTAAATTACAAGCTTTAGTACTACTTGAGGCAAAATGAACAGTAGCTTTGCATACTGCTTGAATGTGTCCTATCTTACCACATCTAAAACATTTAGCATTACGAAATGTACAATAATAACGAGAATGAAGTTTTCCACATGATAAACATTTGCTAAACTTGGTCTCACCTTCTTGATTTCCTTTGTAATTCTTTTTTGAGACACCGTTCATTTTTACACGAGAATAGGAACCTCTGTTAAACGAACACAATTTTGATTGACCCTGAGATTGCTTTTCATCATGACAACTAATCAAAGTATTGGAAATCTTCATCGACTGAATATCAAGTTCATTCAACGCCTCGTAGTTAATGCACGCAGTTCTAACATCTTGAAAGGAACAGTTTGACATTCTTAACAGCTCTCTTTCCAAACTAGGTATGTTAATTCCTGCAATTAATCGGTCTCTCAGCTGCACATGAAGTTGATCACCGAAATTACATTTGACAGCCTGTTTCTGCAATTCAAGAATGAATTCCTTAACATTTTGGTCATTTTGACGAATCATCTTATGAAATTTCGCTCTTTCACGGCATTCAAAACCAGGGCACTTTACATGATTCAATAATAACTCCTTAAGCATTGCATAGGGAAGTGAAATAGGTTTTTCTGGATATGCCAAGGTTTTCAATAAGCTGTACGCTTCTTTTCCGATGAATGTCAGGAAATGAGCCACAATTTTATCATGTTTAACATCTTTCTTGGTCATACTCCAGATTTCAAACCTTTCCAAATAATCTTCAAAAGCTTCAGAAGTAGAATGAATATCTAGCTGTTCCATTACAAGTTCCATCGCGACGCCACTGTGATGCTTAGAAGTATATGAATGAAGAATTAAAGATCTGCACAAACGAATGTATTGTATTTAGAATTCGAAATCAAGCATTCCACAACAACAAGAAGTTACTAGTACATTCAAACACCACAACCTCCCCGTTTCTAACCCAAAGCCTATCCCTTTGATTGCGCACAGAAAGACTAGGATGCTAAGAGCCTGTTTGAGCATCCTCCAATGTTCCTATACACCGCCCCAACCGAAATACCGTTTACAATTCTTGGATCTCTCCTCCAAAACATGTACCTTACGCTTTCTTAGCGATCATCCCCTCAACAGAGTTGCTTTACTACATCCAGCTGTTGAGGGAGATATTTCCACCTCCTTCAAGTCATGCTCTGCATACTGTGATACAATCGATGACAATCAATCTTTGCCGCTATCAGCCCCTTCCAGTTGTAATACTTTTATGACTGGTCCTTTTGACCGACCACGTTACAAATTGTCCACTGACTTGACTTACCCCACTCTACCTTATCCAATGGAATTACGAAACAATCCACCCTTATGCTCTCTAGCGACTCCCTCACATGTTCTTCGGGGGTTAGCAGTTAACTTTGTCGAATGACATTTACCATATCTTACCTCACATGTTTCTCTCACCATGCCCGTCTCTGAATACTTTTCTCCCTCTAACTATATCGCTCACAAATTAAACTGACCATAATAACCAAGCCTATATTCCTACTTCCAGCCCTTCTTCAGAACACACAACATACAACCCTCCAGATGCCCATCGTGCATCCCTGAAAGATGAGTATTCATCCTATGTTACACTAATGCTAATTAATTTCCCATCTGTTATCAATGAGATTACCCACTTACGCTCTCTGGTAATTCTAAACAATCCTTCCATAATCTTGATTACCAAAAGCTGGTTGTCCTCGGATGTCCCTGACTCATACCTTCTAATAGACCCTTGTAAACTCTTTCGTAGTGACCGAGGCTCTAAAAAGGTTGGTGATTGCCTCATCTATGTATCTAGAAACATCAAAGCAGAAATGTTTAGTGATACTGTTCTTAATAAAGTACCTGATTCGATATGGCTCACTGTGCACACCCATGAATGTAAAATACTGCTTGGATGCATATATCCAGCTCCAAACACTCATCGATCGATTGACATTGGACTGCGTTTTTGTAGTATTTAGAAGTATATGTATCAAGAATTAAAGATATGCACAAACGAATGTATTGTATTTAGAATTCGAAATCAAGCATTTCACAACAACAAGAAGTTACTAGTTCATTCAAACACCACATCCGCCACAGCCTCAATTGGAATGTATATGTCTGTAATCAATCGTACGTCTTCTTCTCAAATTCATCCTGTGTCTGTCCGACAGTGTATTGGATAAAGACTCTGTATTATCTAGAATGCTCTCATTAGTATTAGAATTAACAACCGAAATTGGAACAGACTCACCTGGCTCTTGGAATTGTATTTGATCAACATGTCGATTGTGTGTACTTAAGTCATTGATATCTAGAAGTCGCACCATAGATTTCCCGACATTCTTCTGAACGATCCCCGTGGATGGTCGAAGTTCATTGCCACGATAATATGTAACTTCTGCAGACTCCAAACATCTCATATTCGACCGAAGAATTCTTCCTTTTAATAGTTTTGATGGAGTCTCTTTCGTCACTGAATGTCTGGCATTTCTATATTGCAGTAGAAAGGTATCTACTCCCCTCTCCAGCTCATTAAATGCTGAGGCGGCAATAGAATCACTCAACCTCGAATGCTGATTTTTCAGCTTATGACACTTTTCGCAATTCTTTGCTGTACGACAAATATCTGCATTTAATGACTGTTGAGAAATGTAGTCAACATGTTGAATTTGCTTGGCACTCCCGTGCTGAACCATTTTCATACTTCCATTGCACTTAGCACACGTGGCTATCAAATCTTTAAGTAAAGCATCAGAATTTTCTTTAGAAACTAGGAAAGACAACTCCACTTTAAGTCTTCTCAAATTCTTTAAACGCAGTATTGACAGTCCTGTTTCACTAACTAAAAATTCACAAGGTATATATGAGGAATTATCATCTCTTATTAGCAATTCACAACATCCTCGTATAGGCAGTCTGTGTCCAGTAATCCCCAATATTGATACATCAGTGGGTCGTATCACAACGTTCGGATCTAACGATTTCAAGTTCTTGAATGAAATAATGGACTCTATACTGCCTGTGTCCACAATAAAGTCATGAAATGAACCAAGCGATGTATATAGTCGCTTTTGAATATGAGCATTACCTTTCGAAATGGTAGACAAAGATAAATGATCATTACGATCAACTGAATTATTGGGATCTAAATTACAAGCTTTAGTACTACTTGAGGCAAAATGAACAGTAGCTTTGCATACTGCTTGAATGTGTCCTATCTTACCACATCTAAAACATTTAGCATTACGAAATGTACAATAATAACGAGAATGAAGTTTTCCACATGATAAACATTTGCTAAACTTGGTCTCACCTTCTTGATTTCCTTTGTAATTCTTTTTTGAGACACCGTTCATTTTTACACGAGAATAGGAACCTCTGTTAAACGAACACAATTTTGATTGACCCTGAGATTGCTTTTCATCATGACAACTAATCAAAGTATTGGAAATCTTCATCGACTGAATATCAAGTTCATTCAACGCCTCGTAGTTAATGCACGCAGTTCTAACATCTTGAAAGGAACAGTTTGACATTCTTAACAGCTCTCTTTCCAAACTAGGTATGTTAATTCCTGCAATTAATCGGTCTCTCAGCTGCACATGAAGTTGATCACCGAAATTACATTTGACAGCCTGTTTCTGCAATTCAAGAATGAATTCCTTAACATTTTGGTCATTTTGACGAATCATCTTATGAAATTTCGCTCTTTCACGGCATTCAAAACCAGGGCACTTTACATGATTCAATAATAACTCCTTAAGCATTGCATAGGGAAGTGAAATAGGTTTTTCTGGATATGCCAAGGTTTTCAATAAGCTGTACGCTTCTTTTCCGATGAATGTCAGGAAATGAGCCACAATTTTATCATGTTTAACATCTTTCTTGGTCATACTCCAGATTTCAAACCTTTCCAAATAATCTTCAAAAGCTTCAGAAGTAGAATGAATATCTAGCTGTTCCATTACAAGTTCCATCGCGACGCCACTGTGATGCTTAGAAGTATATGAATGAAGAATTAAAGATCTGCACAAACGAATGTATTGTATTTAGAATTCGAAATCAAGCATTCCACAACAACAAGAAGTTACTAGTACATTCAAACACCACAACCTCCCCGTTTCTAACCCAAAGCCTATCCCTTTGATTGCGCACAGAAAGACTAGGATGCTAAGAGCCTGTTTGAGCATCCTCCAATGTTCTTATACACCGCCCCAACCGAAATACCGTTTACAATTCTTGGATCTCTCCTCCAAAACATGTACCTTACGCTTTCTTAGCGATCATCCCCTCAACAGAGTTGCTTTACTACATCCAGCTGTTGAGGGAGATATTTCCACCTCCTTCAAGTCATGCTCTGCATACTGTGATACAATCGATGACAATCAATCTTTGCCGCTATCAGCCCCTTCCAGTTGTAATACTTTTATGACTGGTCCTTTTGACCGACCACGTTACAAATTGTCCACTGACTTGACTTACCCCACTCTACCTTATCCAATGGAATTACGAAACAATCCACCCTTATGCTCTCTAGCGACTCCCTCACATGTTCTTCGGGGGTTAGCAGTTAACTTTGTCGAATGACATTTACCATATCTTACCTCACATGTTTCTCTCACCATGCCCGTCTCTGAATACTTTTCTCCCTCTAACTATATCGCTCACAAATTAACTGACCATAATAACCAAGCCTATATTCCTACTTCCAGCCCTTCTTCAGAACACACAACATACAACCCTCCAGATGCCCATCGTGCATCCCTGAAAGATGAGTATTCATCCTATGTTACACTAATGCTAATTAATTTCCCATCTGTTATCAATGAGATTACCCACTTACGCTCTCTGGTAATTCTAAACAATCCTTCCATAATCTTGATTACCAAAAGCTGGTTGTCCTCGGATGTCCCTGACTCATACCTTCTAATAGACCCTTGTAAACTCTTTCGTAGTGACCGAGGCTCTAAAAAGGTTGGTGATTGCCTCATCTATGTATCTAGAAACATCAAAGCAGAAATGTTTAGTGATACTGTCCTTAATAAAGTACCTGATTCGATATGGCTCACTGTGCACACCCATGAATGTAAAATACTGCTTGGATGCATATATCCAGCTCCAAACACTCATCGATCGATTGACATTGGACTGCGTTTTTGTAGTATTTAGAAGTATATGTATCAAGAATTAAAGATATGCACAAACGAATGTATTGTATTTAGAATTCGAAATCAAGCATTTCACAACAACAAGAAGTTACTAGTTCATTCAAACACCACATCCGCCACAGCCTCAATTGGAATGTATATGTCTGTAATCAATCGTACGTCTTCTTCTCAAATTCATCCTGTGTCTGTCCGACAGTGTATTGGATAAAGACTCTGTATTATCTAGAATGCTCTCATTAGTATTAGAATTAACAACCGAAATTGGAACAGACTCACCTGGCTCTTGGAATTGTATTTGATCAACATGTCGATTGTGTGTACTTAAGTCATTGATATCTAGAAGTCGCACCATAGATTTCCCGACATTCTTCTGAACGATCCCCGTGGATGGTCGAAGTTCATTGCCACGATAATATGTAACTTCTGCAGACTCCAAACATCTCATATTCGACCGAAGAATTCTTCCTTTTAATAGTTTTGATGGAGTCTCTTTCGTCACTGAATGTCTGGCATTTCTATATTGCAGTAGAAAGGTATCTACTCCCCTCTCCAGCTCATTAAATGCTGAGGCGGCAATAGAATCACTCAACCTCGAATGCTGATTTTTCAGCTTATGACACTTTTCGCAATTCTTTGCTGTACGACAAATATCTGCATTTAATGACTGTTGAGAAATGTAGTCAACATGTTGAATTTGCTTGGCACTCCCGTGCTGAACCATTTTCATACTTCCATTGCACTTAGCACACGTGGCTATCAAATCTTTAAGTAAAGCATCAGAATTTTCTTTAGAAACTAGGAAAGACAACTCCACTTTAAGTCTTCTCAAATTCTTTAAACGCAGTATTGACAGTCCTGTTTCACTAACTAAAAATTCACAAGGTATATATGAGGAATTATCATCTCTTATTAGCAATTCACAACATCCTCGTATAGGCAGTCTGTGTCCAGTAATCCCCAATATTGATACATCAGTGGGTCGTATCACAACGTTCGGATCTAACGATTTCAAGTTCTTGAATGAAATAATGGACTCTATACTGCCTGTGTCCACAATAAAGTCATGAAATGAACCAAGCGATGTATATAGTCGCTTTTGAATATGAGCATTACCTTTCGAAATGGTAGACAAAGATAAATGATCATTACGATCAACTGAATTATTGGGATCTAAATTACAAGCTTTAGTACTACTTGAGGCAAAATGAACAGTAGCTTTGCATACTGCTTGAATGTGTCCTATCTTACCACATCTAAAACATTTAGCATTACGAAATGTACAATAATAACGAGAATGAAGTTTTCCACATGATAAACATTTGCCAAACTTGGTCTCACCTTCTTGATTTCCTTTGTAATTCTTTTTTGAGACACCGTTCATTTTTACACGAGAATAGGAACCTCTGTTAAACGAACACAATTTTGATTGACCCTGAGATTGCTTTTCATCATGACAACTAATCAAAGTATTGGAAATCTTCATCGACTGAATATCAAGTTCATTCAACGCCTCGTAGTTAATGCACGCAGTTCTAACATCTTGAAAGGAACAGTTTGACATTCTTAACAGCTCTCTTTCCAAACTAGGTATGTTAATTCCTGCAATTAATCGGTCTCTCAGCTGCACATGAAGTTGATCACCGAAATTACATTTGACAGCCTGTTTCTGCAATTCAAGAATGAATTCCTTAACATTTTGGTCATTTTGACGAATCATCTTATGAAATTTCGCTCTTTCACGGCATTCAAAACCAGGGCACTTTACATGATTCAATAATAACTCCTTAAGCATTGCATAGGGAAGTGAAATAGGTTTTTCTGGATATGCCAAGGTTTTCAATAAGCTGTACGCTTCTTTTCCGATGAATGTCAGGAAATGAGCCACAATTTTATCATGTTTAACATCTTTCTTGGTCATACTCCAGATTTCAAACCTTTCCAAATAATCTTCAAAAGCTTCAGAAGTAGAATGAATATCTAGCTGTTCCATTACAAGTTCCATCGCGACGCCACTGTGATGCTTAGAAGTATATGAATGAAGAATTAAAGATCTGCACAAACGAATGTATTGTATTTAGAATTCGAAATCAAGCATTCCACAACAACAAGAAGTTACTAGTACATTCAAACACCACAACCTCCCCGTTTCTAACCCAAAGCCTATCCCTTTGATTGCGCACAGAAAGACTAGGATGCTAAGAGCCTGTTTGAGCATCCTCCAATGTTCCTATACACCGCCCCAACCGAAATACCGTTTACAATTCTTGGATCTCTCCTCCAAAACATGTACCTTACGCTTTCTTAGCGATCATCCCCTCAACAGAGTTGCTTTACTACATCCAGCTGTTGAGGGAGATATTTCCACCTCCTTCAAGTCATGCTCTGCATACTGTGATACAATCGATGACAATCAATCTTTGCCGCTATCAGCCCCTTCCAGTTGTAATACTTTTATGACTGGTCCTTTTGACCGACCACGTTACAAATTGTCCACTGACTTGACTTACCCCACTCTACCTTATCCAATGGAATTACGAAACAATCCACCCTTATGCTCTCTAGCGACTCCCTCACATGTTCTTCGGGGGTTAGCAGTTAACTTTGTCGAATGACATTTACCATATCTTACCTCACATGTTTCTCTCACCATGCCCGTCTCTGAATACTTTTCTCCCTCTAACTATATCGCTCACAAATTAACTGACCATAATAACCAAGCCTATATTCCTACTTCCAGCCCTTCTTCAGAACACACAACATACAACCCTCCAGATGCCCATCGTGCATCCCTGAAAGATGAGTATTCATCCTATGTTACACTAATGCTAATTAATTTCCCATCTGTTATCAATGAGATTACCCACTTACGCTCTCTGGTAATTCTAAACAATCCTTCCATAATCTTGATTACCAAAAGCTGGTTGTCCTCGGATGTCCCTGACTCATACCTTCTAATAGACCCTTGTAAACTCTTTCGTAGTGACCGAGGCTCTAAAAAGGTTGGTGATTGCCTCATCTATGTATCTAGAAACATCAAAGCAGAAATGTTTAGTGATACTGTTCTTAATAAAGTACCTGATTCGATATGGCTCACTGTGCACACCCATGAATGTAAAATACTGCTTGGATGCATATATCCAGCTCCAAACACTCATCGATCGATTGACATTGGACTGCGTTCTTTACTAGTCTTGAACTCCCTGATGCATTACATATATTCGATGTCACAGCTAAATCTGCTCTAGAAACTACTATCTGTCTTAAAACGCCTTTCAAAACAATAACTCATTATATTACCCACAAAGCAAAGGTTAAACTATGTAAACTAAAACGGGCATATTGCACATCTAAGGACTGCAGCATCCTGTACCAAATCTACACTGTACTTGAAGGTGTAAAAAATCAACATGAAAAGCGTAAGCAAGTAGAAGAAAACAATCCTCTCGCTACTACGTGTAAGTCACAAAATCTCTATCGTTTGTTTAACAAACGCATGAAAAAGGACTCAGATCGGAAAATTCATTCTATATTACATGATGGACAGACCTATTAGGACGAAAATGTTATTTGTGAATTGTTTAGTACATGGTTCTTCCTCAATCAGAATGCATCTCTTACCCGTGATGTTAATATTAACTTTAGCAGTTAGGATGACTCAGTCCATTTGTCAGTGACTTCATGGATTTCTGCCATGTTTTGGTCTGGCCGCCCCTAGCTTTCTTCCAAACTACTCCTACACCACAAAACATAGCTCGTCGAGGCAGTCGGTGGTTAGGCATTCGTAACACATGTCCCAACCACCTCAACCGATGAAGTTTCAACACTTCATCTATTGATCTGCCATCCTTACGAACATCTACTCTTAACGGCTATGTTTTGCATCCATATAGGAGAACGGAGCGAACTGCTGCGCAGTACACCCGTCCTTTGGTTAGCGAACGCATATCTCGTCTACGCCATAAATTGGCAAAAGCAAATCGAGCCTTCTGTATCCATGCTGAGATTTCGTCAGTCACCAGGCTATCAGCACTGATGAGACTCCCCAGATAAGTGAAGTGATCAACACGTTCGACTACTTCACTCCCTATCACTAAGTCAGGTGCCGATGCAACCCAGTCTTGAAGCAACATTTTCCATGATAGAACTACAATACATCGCCGAATCACCAATGGCCTTCCCACTATGCAGACCAATTCGTGCACTAGTAACGGCTACAATCACGTCCGTTACAATAACCCTACAATACCTACCTATACCCCTCCCAAAACGGAGAACAGTTCCAACAACACTACTAGTCTTTTAGCGGCTCACTACTGGGTTTCAATTTGGAAAGAGTTTCTTTATTACATCCAGCTGTTGAGGGAGATATTTCCACCTCCTTCAAGTCATGCTCTGCATACTGTGATACAATCGATGACAATCAATCTTTGCCGCTATAGATACTGTAATCGAAGTATTACTTATGTTGCTTACCTTTGCCTGTTACTCCCAATGGAACATGGTCCGGCGAGCAGATTTTTCTAACCAATCTGTCCTCGGCTTCCCTTTCCAATTTTTGTTCATTCTTCTCGTGTCTTCCTCTATTTCTCTGTGTAATGTGTTCCTTGGCCTTCCTCTTTTCCTTTTGCCTTGAGGGTTGCAAGTGAAGGCTTGCCGTGTGACGGAGTTAGGTGCTTTTTGTAGTGTGTGCCTTATCCACTTCCACCACTTCTTCCTGATTTCTAACTCCGCTGCAATCTGGTTTGTTCTCTCTGACAGTACGTTGTTGCTGATCGTGTATTGCCAATGAATCCGAAATATTTCGCGCAGACAACTGGTCCTAAATACTTTTATCTTCTGGATGATGGCTTTCGTAGTCCTCCAAGTTTCCGCTCCATACAGTTGAACTGTCTTGACATTTGTATTGAAAATTCTGATTTTGGTGTTGGTTGATATTTGTTTGGAGTTCCAGATATTTTTCAACTGTAGAAATGCATTCCTTGCTTTGCCGATCCGCGCCCTCACATCTGCATCGGATCCCCACCTTTCTCGTCGATGATGCTGCCAATATATGTAAAGTTGTTAACGTCCTTCAAGGCACCTCCATCAAGAGTGATTTGGTTGTTGTATGTCGTGTTGCATCGGAGAATTTTGCTTTTTCCTTTATGTATGTTGAGACCTACTGCTGCTGCTACACTGGTCGTCTTCTCTTGCATTTGTTGTTGCGTGTGTGATAGAAGAGCCAGATCATCTGCGAATTCCAGATCGTCCAGCTGCGTCCCAACTGTCCAGTTGATACCGCGCTTCCCTCCAGATGTCGACGTCTTCATAATCCAGTCGAAGACCAGGAGAAAGAGAAAGGGTGGGAGTAAGCAACCTTGCCTGACATCGGTCTTCACTTCAAAAGAGTCTGTCAGCTGACCTCCGTGCACGATTTTGCAGTTGAATCCATCATAAGAATTCCGTATGATGTTAACTATCTTTTCGGGCACACCGTAGTGTCGAAGAAGCCTCCAGTGTTTTCCTGTCCACGCTATCGAATGCTTTCTCGTAGTCAATGAAGTTGATGTAGAGTGGTGAGTTCCATTCTATTGATTGCTCCACAATGATCCGTATTGTTGCAATTTGGTCAGTGCACGATCGATCCTTACGAAATCCAGCCTGTTGGTCTCGTAGTTGAGTGTCTACGAAGTCCTTCATTCTGTTTAACAGTACCCTGTTGAAGACTTTGCCTGTTATTGAGAGAAGAGTGATTCCTCTGTAGTTCTCACACTTGCTGAGATCGCCTTTCTTTGGTATTTTGATGAGGTATCCTTCTTTCCAATATAATGGTACTAGTTCCTCATACCAAATCTTCTTGAAGAGAATGTGAAATATTTTCGCAGTTGCTTCTACATCTGCTTTCATTGCCACTGCATGGCCAGGAGTTATGCATACTGACCCCTCATGGATCAACATGTCACAGCGTTAGTTGAAAAATGCATGACGGGTCAGCAAGCGTCAGAGATGAATGCCAAAGTTCCGCCAATTTTACGTCCCAAACCTGATCATCCACGGTCCAGGATACACGTTGACTTCGCTAGTCCAGTCGATGGAACTTACCTCTTCAGTTCGTCGTAACGCAACTGTTGTAACTCGCGCCAATTATTAGCATTGTACATTGTAGTCTGGAAAATTATAATTTTATGTGAGAAATTTTAACCATCGATCTGAAGCCAATTTTTCTTGTGAAATATTTCGGTAACTGAAAACGTCTTAAGAAAACTATGTTAGCAATCTTAGCACTTTGATCGTACCTGTAAGTTGGCTTACCTCATGTAACATGTTATTTGAGAATAAATTATTATAAGATACACTGACGTCTTATCTGAGGCCAACATTTTTCACATGAAATTGTAGATGATGTTTCAGACTCAGGAATGCACAATACAGTAGTTGATGCGAGTTATGTCGTTTGCGTTGAGTTTTGGATCTATACTTCTCAAGTTTGACCATAGATACATTATCTCGAAGGTTATGTGTACATGGGCCATGGATAAGGACTAAACTGCAGGAGGAATATGTGAACTTGTGCAGGAGTTTAAAGTGAAGGATCAGATTGGACTTAAGCCTTCTTTTCCATAATGGATCGAGCCCGAGTTCAATACATCGGGTTGGATAGTCAATGAGTGAGCTATGATTTAGGACTTTACGAGTAAATTTCCTTTGTATTCCTTCAAGCTTCAACATATCAGACAGGCGTACGTTAGAAAATAAGAAAGAGCAGTATTCAGCAATAGGTCTTACGCATGTTTTATAGAGAATTGTTCTGGATTCTCTATGAAGGAAGTTACGAAAGATGAAATCAAGCATTCTTCTCATTCGAGAAACTTTATTGGAGATATGTTCGGAGAAGTTAAGGTTGTGCGAATAATGCACTCCAAGATCAGTTACGGATGTGAGTTTGGGCAATACATTCCTGTTGAGAATGAGATCTAATTTGGGAGACATGTCTCCGAAACACATCCAGCCACACTTCTCAGTATTAAGTTCAAGGTTCCATTGCTTACACCAGACATCTACAGTATTGAGTTCGTGCTGGATTGTGTGCAACAAGTTTCCTAAGTCAGATTTGCTAGTTTTATAAATCACTTTTAGGTCATCCGCATAGAGGTAGGTTTTACCAGTGTTGAAACAACTGCATATGCTGTTGATGTAGATTATGAAAAGTAGTGGACCCAAAACACTGCCCTGCACAACACCACGGGTAATTGGTCGAGGTGTAGATGTACGTGAGTTGATTTTGGTAATCTGATATCTATCTGTGAGTAACGACCTAATCCATTGCAACAGGTGGCTAGTAATCCCGACGGACTGAAGTCTGTTGATTAAGAGATTGTGGGGTACTTGATCAAAAGCCTTTTTTATATCAAAATACAAGGCGATTACTAGTTGCTTCTCATCGCGTACTCTGGTAACCTCATTAAAGAAATCTAACAGACGTGATACATGACCCAGTTTGCTTTCGCCGCCCACCACTGTTCACTGTCTTTGCGTAGGCTTTTTATAAGTCTGCGCCTAAGCTGACTACGCACTTCATCATGTTCAGAGCCAGGTAGGATGAGTTTTCGAGCATCCATCAGTTCGGTAGATGCTACTGAGATCTACGGCTTCATTCTATCCTTATGGTCAACCTTACTAGCAGATATCATTGCTGCTTCTACAGCTTTTTGGTTATCATTCCAAGATACCTTCGGATGGGAATCGATTACATGGTCGCCTAACTGTCTTTCTAGTTGTTCCTGAAAAATATTCTTACCTACAATATCATTAGGTAGAACACAAAGAGGTTTCATTGCGGTGTCCTTCCTACGTCCAGTAAATCTCAAACAAATACGCGCTCGCACTAGGGCATGATCTGAATCTATACATGTGACCCACAACGAGCGACAGTCCTCTATCGAACCTCTCCATCGGTGGCTGATGGCGATGTAGTCTAGTTGGGTCCAACGTTGAGACGACTTTGGGGGTTGCCATGTTAAGAGACGCTCACGGCTCCTTTTGATAAAGTAGGACGTAACTAACCAGTGATTTTGACGTACCTTTTGCAAGTCAACCACGTCTACGACTCACGTTTGTGACCTCGCACAGGTTTCACTTCCTTCCAAGAAATCCTATTACAATTACGTTGAAAATGAGCTCAGTCGTGACGTCTTGAGCAACGGTGCTAAAAAACCATAAATAAATTGCCACCATAATATCATTGTTGTTCATTGTTGTATTCTGTAAATAAGCTTTATTTCTAACAATTTAGTTGTTTCGAATCTCCTCTATTCATGATATTATTCGCCCACCCGTTATCTTACCAATGATTAGTCTTCATTAACCTGCATAAGTGCAGGTGTACAGCTAGTATTTTAATAAGAAAAAATGAAGATCTGAGTAATCATACGTTTGTTTTATTCTAGAAAAATTACCTACTTAGTCATGACTCAGCTTTAACCACGAATATTTTCTATCCTGCTCCTCGCCCCTTTCTCTTTTTTCAGCACATCCTAAGCCTTGATTTTGCCGAAGACTTGGTTGCTTTATCCAGTAGACTGTCAAATTGTTGTTTAGTGAATCGCAACAAGAAGATCGATACACACTTACTTTATCAACTCATGTCATACACAGCTCTGAATTTGACCTGCACTGATTCTCACCGGGAAGTGGTTCGTCGCAACGCAAACGACATAACTCGCATCAACTACTGTATTGTGCATTCCTGAGTCTGAAACATCATCTACAATTTCATGTGAAAAATGTTGGCCTCAGATAAGACGTCAGTGTATCTTATAATAATTTATTCTCAAATAACATGTTACATGAGGTAAGCCAACTTACAGGTACGATCAAAGTGCTAAGATTGCTAACATAGTTTTCTTAAGACGTTTTCAGTTACCGAAATATTTCACAAGAAAAATTGGCTTCAGATCGATGGTTAAAATTTCTCACATAAAATTATAATTTTCCAGACTACAATGTACAATGCTAATAATTGGCGCGAGTTACAACAGTTGCGTTACGACGAACTGAGGAGGTAAGTGTGTTAAGATCTGCCTAATATTCTCCATGTAGTAAATTTACAGGCTCCTGAGGAAATTCACGAAGTCTTTTAAAGTTCCTCAAACCTGGGTTATCTGTTAACAAAAGACCAGCTCCTGCTTTAGGATGTTCACGTCCGTGCACGAATAGTTAATAATGACCTTGGCACAGTCTTTTTAACGTTAACGAGCCCTGTCTTTACTTCACTAGGGCAAACTATGCACATATGAGAGAGGTGCTCCTACATGCCCCGTGGCCACGGGAGTGATGGAGGCTGACATTGGATGATCACTGGCAAACTGTGAGAGATATCTTCCAAAGCGCTGTCGTAGAAAATTTACCTCAGTCACACCACACATGCGGAAATAGAAGAACCTGGGTTAGGCGCGGCACTGAACGCTTGCTACAGGCAAAGAGGAAAGCCTGGCACTAGTGGAAGGACTTCTTGAAGGATTACGATCGCAGTTCTTACTCGGCATTGAGAAACTGATGCATTTGCAATGTTCGAAGTGACAGGAAACAATTTCAGATGAAGCTAGCTGCCAAAATAGAGACAAACACTAAGCATCTGTTTAGGTTGATGTCGAAAAGAACCTACTTATCAAGGGTTATGTTCTCTAAGAGGGTCAAACGGGGAAGACTTCACCAACCTAGAGATGGCCGGGATTTTCAACAGCAACTTTTCTGATCGACTAAACCAGGCGCCCACGTGTCCAGAGTACTACGCCAGCCCCTTGTCAGCTGACGGCTTAGGGAACATCCATATCACTCCTGACTGAGTACGAAGGAAACTAAAATACTTACGCCTATGTAGGTCACCAGGTTGCGACAAAATTCGCCCCATAGTCTTGCAACAATGTGCAGAAGTCCTCTGTTCACCGTTATGCAACCTGTTCAGGTATTCACTGCAGTCACACCAATTCCCAGCTGAATGGAAACAGGCTACTCTCTCTCCAATTTTCAAAGTAGGAGATAGAAAGGACCTAGCCTGTTACAGACCAGTCTCACTATTATCATTACTATCAAAAGTTATGGAAGGGCTTGTGAACGAACAAATGAGGGAGTACATAGATAAGAATAAAATATTCAATGGAAGTCCGCTCCCGAACGTTTCCTCAGAGCGCGGCCTCGGTTTAATAATCACAGAAAGCCTCCACACCAGTCCAAACTATGTAGGGGATGCAGCCAAGGCAAATGTGACTCTTCACTTTATGCGAAGACAGCTTGGTGCTATCACCGCGAAATTATTATTAACCCTGTTTAAGACGTATGCGCGCTCACACTTGGAGGTTCACAACGTCATCGCACCCCCTCTGCTTAAAAGAGACATTAATCTCTTGGATCGAGTGCAGCGACAAGCAACCAAATGGGTGATAGGGTTGAAAAATAAACCTTACGACGATAGACTCCAGCACTTGGGATTATTTCACTAAGCTACAGGAGAATCAGCGGTGATCTGATTATGGCGTAGAACATATTAAGCACGCCAAACCACCCCAAAATGATCATCTTACCGATGCATCACCACAAATCACCTCGAGATAATCGTCGAAAGAATGCACATCAAAGAGCGAATACCCAGAAACGTGCACACTTTTTCTCATTGCGAGTCGTCGAAACTTGGAATGCTCTCCCAGCCGAGGTGACCACAGCCCTCTCAGTGGACTGCTTTAAGAAGAGACTTGATAATCACGTACTCACATACGGACTATTATTTACCTCATGGACAAGCCGTTTGTAAATAGATTTCTACGGTGGCAGTTCCAATGGGTTCCAATAAGTGCACTCCTGAACTCGTTTCTCCCAGTCCAAGGTCCAGAAAAAGCAAAAATTCTAGGAGAAAGCGGTCTTTATTAATAAAAACATGGAAATACAAAGCAGTACCTGGAATTAATACACCTTCCAGGTTACAATTACTCCGAAGAGTATCCGAAACAAAGATAAATAAGTGACGTTAAGTCCAACAGCTACCGTATCAATCCAAATATGGCTGTAGCCATATTAAAGATCAAATTTAAACAACATATATACAGTTCAGAAGCAAACACAAAAACTTCAATACAAGTACAAAATATAGAAATAATAACAATATACAATGATAAATGCTCAAATTGGAATCAAATAAAATACCAAAAATGTCAACAGAAAGAGTCCGTCATGTCATAACAAAAATATGTAAACATGGAGGGATTTTCCAAAAAACAAAACATTCAAAAAGGATTCTACACCGTTCATGATGCATATTTTGAGACCTGCCAGTTGTTGCCATTGTCATCTCCTCAGATCACTAACTGAATCTATCTCGCCTCTCATATCTGTTCCCTCCCCCTTGCTTACCCTTCGGTCCTCTCTCACAATCTTCGCTACCAATTCACAAACTACATTCATCTGTATATTACTCAGTTCTGAAATTTTATTTATATTAGCATTAGAATTTTATCCTTATTACTTTCCACATTGCAACTAACAGATCTCCGATCTGGTAAAGTTGTGGCTGTTGGTATCCAGAAACCCTACTGCCCTGAAAGAAACGCTTACATTCGAATCCCGAGACATACAAACTCACAACCAACAGCCAAATGACTAGAATTAGACAGTCGAGTCACTAGACCTCCATCCATTGGACATTACCGAACACCTGGAACCGTACCGAAAGAACAAGAATCGAGCGCAAAGAAATCAAATTGGTTAACATTAGCTCGTGATAAAGATATTGGATATTGAATGTATAATGTGAATGATATGCGCGAGTTACAACAGGTGCGTTACGACGAACTGAAGAGGTGTGTTAAGATCTGCCTGATATTCTCCATGTAGTAAACTTACAGGCTCCTGAGGTAACTAACCAAGTCTTGGGAAAATATTCGTACTAATATTAAAGGATTGGAATAAGGTGCTATAAAAGAGTAATAAAGAGAAAGGGGCGAGGAGCAGAACAGAAAATCATGTAATTGTTTGACGCCATGCACAGACATTAAAGAATCGTACAATGCAGATAACACTGCACCACCAGAACATCGTCCCGTGTTTATATTATTACCAAGGCGGGTCAACTGATTAAAAGCAGTAGCTGTTTCTTGTAAGAAAAAGTGGAGTTTAACTATTCCCAGTTGACTAATTTTATACTAGTACTCAAGTTGACATAAAAAAATAAGATAATCTTTAAATAAACTACGCATTGCACTTTTCAGTGCCTGGTTAACCATTCATTCCATGTTCGAATGTAGAATTCTCACCTATTATTCTGGCCACTGCTGAGTAGTCCGAACATATTAGGAGAATTTTATTAACAGTGTCCAATAAAGTGGGAGTCATTCTTTCATCCACTTTCAAACATCAAACTGCCTAACTATTCGATAAAGGCAGAGGTTTGACTTGTAAACACTAGTAGTTTGAGATTCAAGGTAGCCTACCAGGACGCTGGTAATCGTCTCGTTCGCGTTTATCGACCAAGGTGAACTCGTAATAGCTTCAAGCATAACAAGTGACGAACATAACAACATATACTAAATTTACAGGCTCCTGAGGAATTTAACCAAGTCTTTGGCAAGTATCCATACTAATATTTAAGGATTGGAATAAGGTGCTGAAAAAGAGTAATAAAGAGAAAGGGGCGATGAGCAGAACAGAAAATATTATTGTTTAAAACTGAACAATGACTCAGCAGATAATTTTTTTGATTAGAAAACTAACTGTACACCTGCACTTATGTAATTCAATGAAGACAAGTCACCAGTAAAATAACGAATGGGCAATTGATCGTATGAATAGAGGAAATTCAGAAGGACCAAAATGTTTGCAATAATGTTGATGTAGAGAATATAACAATGAGTCACAATGATCTGATGCTTTTTTAATATTTTATTCATCCTTTTTCTTTTTAGCGCTGCAGCCCAAGAAGTCATGAGTGAGTATCATTGTCCAGATATGCTTGTAATAGGATTTCTTGGTAAGAAGTTAAAACCAGTACAAGGTTGTGAACATGAGTCGTAGACGAGGTTATCCAACTGAACAACCTTTTACAGAAAATATGTTAGCAATTTTAACGTTTTGATCTTGCTTGTCAATTGACATGCATCTTGTGACATGTCGTTATTTGAGAATAAATTATTATTATTATAACCATTCTGTAGATTTTTACACAGGCCTGGTTATGGTGTTTAGTCCTGAGACCATTTGCAATTACATATGGGGTTGCTTAATTATTCGCCCTCGCAAAAGATCATGGTAATAATAAACCCGAATATCACGATCCTTGAACTTCTACACGCAGTAACTATGTATCGAGTCATAGAGTTCACATAGTCTTGGAACTACTTCTTATCCCGAATAAGTCCACCTTTCAAACAGCTGAGTCTATGTTCTGCTAATTTCTTATTGTTAGGTAACTTGTGATCGTGCCTCCAAGGCAGAGCTATTTGATATTGCCCATTTAACATTTGCACCGAATTTGATATAGCGCTAAATGCTATACGATCTTCCATAGACATCGATGGAGTACGACTAAATGGGTCTTTGAATTCAGTTGAGTACAATTGTTCAAACTTATCCTCTAATTCCTCCTTAGCCGAGAGGTGATTAAGTACGCTGATTAAGTCGCTGGCCTCTGTATGCACTTAACGCCTTCCTCGGTACAAAGCTGAGTATTAATGTAGGCATCACTATTAGTATCTCTCCGTTCTTCCCGCTTCTCATGCAACAGGGTATGGAGTCACCAGCCACACCCTTCAACAGCACATAAACTCGGTGATCGACAATGTTTTGCTACATGGTTCGCCTTCAGACAAACGTCGCATAACTTTGCTTAAAGACGAATTCTTTCCTTTCTCCAACATTTTTGTCTTTAAACCTCCGGCATTGATCTAAAGAATGATTGCTTGAGCACTCTAGACAGGGTAAATTACGTAAGGACGCACTGCCATCGTTAGTGCTCACATATGCTATCCCTGCTGTGTTGTAAGTTGCACTAGTTTTCCCCTTAAAAACGCCGAAATCCCTTTTGTCACTATTATTGCTGCGGTTGACAAGGAGCCCGTATCTAGTATTAACTATATCTGACAGTTCCTTTAAAAATTCACATAGGTTCTTGAATAAAGGCTCGTTACCCGTCTTGAGAATTCAACATGCTACTTTAACCCATTCCCTCTGTAGGTATAATGGGAGTTTTAGAAACATGCATTCGATGGTTTTTGTAGAATTAAGATCAGATAGAGTTCATTTGTGTCAGCGTTAGCTCACAAATATGCATCCCACGAGCCAGATTTCTTAAATTATCTGGATCAGTCCCCTTAATGGCAGGGATGTTCAGCATCTCATCGATAAATGCATGAGCTGCTATGTGTTTCCGACCGAATGTTTCCTCAAGAAGCTCTAACGCTTTACGATAGCCTTCTTCTGGTTCAAGCAATGAACAATAGTAGCCTTAGCTTCACCATCACAATACTGAATCAAATAGTTTAACCTAGATCGAAATCCAACGCTTTCATCAAAACAGTCTTTGAAATTCCGTATGAAACTCCAATAGTTGATGGGATTACCATCAAACCTTATGGTTTCTCTCTTGGGTAGGTCTAAAGCTTTAGATATCATTCTTATCTAGTCCTTTCCAGGATTGATATCAGCTGTACGTGAGGCAGATGTAGACTCGTATGACCTAACCTTGTCATTCACAACTTGATTACAATATTCTCTTCCCTTTTGACGTAACCATTCCAACTCAATTTCCCTTTCTGTCTGAGTCAGACGTACTTAAGCTAATTCTTACTCTAACAAGGGATCTATTTGGAAGCTATCTCTTCCAAACTGGTATTCACTATGAGTTTCCGAGTAGTGGGGAGGCAATTCAGGAATCTGATCAGTTTTATGATTCTCCGTGGACATTTAGAACTACTACTGCAACTACTACCACGATCCACTGAGTCGATTGTCGCCTTAAGGTTCAGGAAGACAACTACTGTAGGACGCCTAAATGTTTGTCTGTGTTCCAGGACCTGTCGTAGTGTGAAAATGTGATCTATACAACCACGTCCAGGTCGAAAACCAGCCTGGTTTTCTCAAGTCTGCTCTTCACGAGCTCTAGTAAGGCGCCTAATGATTATCGAGGCTAACAATTTAGAAACTACATCAGTTAAACTTATTCCCCTGTGATTGTCACAAGAAGACTTTTGTTCTTTCTTACGAAGTGGGACAATCAGGGATTGATACCAGCCGGATGGAATAACGTCCAGTTCCCAGTTCGGTCAATCTAACTGTTAAAACTGGACCACCATCCTTAAAAATCTCAGGGGTAAGCATATCAGGACCTGCTGCCCTACTTCGCTTCAGATTTCCTATCGCTTTTTCAACTTCACAAAGACTAGGAGGACTTAAGTCGATTTGCCATTCAGGTTGACTGGAGATCGTGGGTAACCGAAGAGTGGCTCCAGGCCAGTTGAACTGATCCCTAAAGTGTTCTGCCCATCGATCCAATCTGCTGGATTGTGAATGAATGATAGTCCCATTATTTTCCGAGATAGTCTCACTCACATTTGGGTTCCTAATACCAGTTTCCTTGATAAGTCGGTACAACTGTCTGCTGTTGCCTATCGCCACCGCCTTTCCTATCGCTTTTGCTTTCGCCACCCACCACTGTTCACGGTCGTTACGTAGGCTTTTTTTCAGTCTGCGCCTAAGCTGACTAAGCACTTCATCATGTTCAGAGCCAGGTAGGATGTGTTTTCGAGCATCCATCAGTTCGGTAAATGCTACTGAGATCCACGGCTTCATCCTAGCCTTATGCTTTACCTTACTAGAAGATATCACTGCTGTTTCCACAGCCTTTTTGATATCATTCCAACCTGCCTCCGGATGGGAATCACTTACATCGTTGCTTAACTCTCTTTCTAGTTGTTCCTGAAATATATTCTTCGCCTTATTTTCATTAAGTAGAACCCTAAGAGGCTTCCTTACAAAGTCTTTCCTACGTCCAGCAAGCCTCAAACAAATACGAGCTCGCACTAGGGCATGATCTGAGTCCTTACTCTCCCGTTTAGTCGGACAGCGCACAGAGGACTATCTCTAGCAAACACTAACTTTAGGCATAAGGAAAAACACCTTTTGACCTGGCGACCCCCGAATTCGTCTCAACGTTGGACTCAACTATATCACATCGCCATCAGCCACCGATGGAGAGGTTCGATAGAGGACTGTCGCTCGTTCTGGGGCACATGTTTGGATTCAGATCATGCCCTAGTGCGAACGCGTATTTGTTTGAACCTTACTGGGCGTAGGAAAGACACCGTAAGAAAGCCTCTTAGGGTTTTACTTATTGATAAGAAGGCGAACAATGTATTTCAAGAACAACTAGAAAGAGAGTTAAGCAACAATTTAAGCGATTCCCATCCGGAAGCAGGATGAAATGAGTCCCATACTAGGACGAAACGGCCGTCCAGTGCTTCCAGGTTTCTAATGGTGGTCTAACAATGATGATTGATTAATGATTTCAAATGTGTAAAAACGCAAACCTCCAAAACTGTGCCCCAATATAATGTAACAGTGCTCACTAGTGACTAGCTTCGTGAGGAAATTCTCGGAGTTCTAGTTGAGAAGACGTGACCAGTGGAGTTCAACCCTGTCGGGTGTAGGCAGTAACTACCAAAGACAAATGGGTGAGGTCGCGCAAAATCCCTAGATCAATCAGAGTTAGACATTAACACCGTTGGATGCCGGCCCAGTGGTCCGATGGTAAGGCGTTCGCCTACAATGCCAAAGGTCCCGGGTTCGAATCCTGCGAGGAGCAGGAGTCGTGGATGCGCACTGCTGAGGAGTCCCATACTAGGACGAAACGGCCGTCCAGTGCTTCCAGGTTTCTAATGGTGGTCTAACAATGATGATTGATTAATGATTTCAAATGTGTAAAAACGCAAACCTCCAAAACTGTGCCCCAATATAATGTAACAGTGCTCACTAGTGACTAGCTTCGTGAGGAAATTCTCGGAGTTCTAGTTGAGAAGACGTGACCAGTGGAGTTCAACCCTGTCGGGTGTAGGCAGTAACTACCAAAGACAAATGGGTGAGGTCGCGCAAAATCCCTAGATCAATCAGAGTTAGACATTAACACCGTTGGATGCCGGCCCAGTGGTCCGATGGTAAGGCGTTCGCCTACAATGCCAAAGGTCCCGGGTTCGAATCCTGCGAGGAGCAGGAGTCGTGGATGCGCACTGCTGAGGAGTCCCATACTAGGACGAAACGGCCGTCCAGTGCTTCCAGGTTTCTAATGGTGGTCTAACAATGATGATTGATTAATGATTTCAAATGTGTAAAAACGCAAACCTCCAAAACTGTGCCCCAATATAATGTAACAGTGCTCACTAGTGACTAGCTTCGTGAGGAAATTCTCGGAGTTCTAGTTGAGAAGACGTGACCAATGGAGTTCAACCCTGTCGGGTGTAGGCAGTAACTACCAAAGACAAATGGGTGAGGTCGCGCAAAATCCCTAGATCAATCAGAGTTAGACATTAACACCGTTGGATGCCGGCCCAGTGGTCCGATGGTAAGGCGTTCGCCTACAATGCCAAAGGTCCCGGGTTCGAATCCTGCGAGGAGCAGGAGTCGTGGATGCGCACTGCTGAGGAGTCCCATACTAGGACGAAACGGCCGTCCAGTGCTTCCAGGTTTCTAATGGTGGTCTAACAATGATGATTGATTAATGATTTCAAATGTGTAAAAACGCAAACCTCCAAAACTGTGCCCCAATATAATGTAACAGTGCTCACTAGTGACTAGCTTCGTGAGGAAATTCTCGGAGTTCTAGTTGAGAAGACGTGACCAGTGGAGTTCAACCCTGTCGGGTGTAGGCAGTAACTACCAAAGACAAATGGGTGAGGTCGCGCAAAATCCCTAGATCAATCAGAGTTAGACATTAACACCGTTGGATGCCGGCCCAGTGGTCCGATGGTAAGGCGTTCGCCTACAATGCCAAAGGTCCCGGGTTCGAATCCTGCGAGGAGCAGGAGTCGTGGATGCGCACTGCTGAGGAGTCCCATACTAGGACGAAACGGCCGTCCAGTGCTTCCAGGTTTCTAATGGTGGTCTAACAATGATGATTGATTAATGATTTCAGATATCAAAAAGGCTATAAAAACAGCAGTGATATCTTCTAATAAGGTAAACCATAAGGCTAGAATGAAGTCGTGGATCTCAGTACCATCCAACGATCTGATGGATGCCCGAAAACTCATCCCACCTGGCTCTGAACATGATGAAGAACGAAGTCAACTTAGGCGCAGACTGAAAAAAAGCCTACGTAACGACCGTGAACAGTGGTGGGTGGCGAAAGCAAAAGCGATAGGAAAGGCGGTGGCGATAGGCAACAGCAGACAGTTGTACCGACTTATCAAGGAAACTGGTATTAGGAATCCTAGTGTAAGTGAGACTATCTCAGGAAAGGATGGGACTATTATTTATTCTCAATCCAGCAGACTGCATCGATGGGCAGAACACTTTAGGGATCAGTTCAACTGGCCTGGAGCCACTCTTCGGTTACCCACGATCTCCAGTCATCCTGAATGGCAGATCGACGTAAGTCCTCCTAGTCTTTATGAAGTTGAGAAAGCGTTAGGAAATCTGAAGCGAGGGCGAGCTGCAGGTCCTGATAGACTGACCCCTGAGATATTCAAGGATGGTGGTCCAGTTTTAGCAACTAGGGTGACCGAAATCTTAGGTAGAATCTGGAGCCTAGACGTAATCCCATCTGACTGGTCTCAATCACTGATTGTCCCAATTTATAAGAAAGGACAGAAGTCTTCTTGTGACAATCACAGAGGAATCAGTCTAACTAATATAGTATCTAAAATATTGGCCGCAGTAATACTTCGACGCTTAACGAAAGCTCGTGAAGAGCAGACTCAAGAAAACCAGGCTGGTTTTAGACCTGGACGTGGTTGTATAGATCACATTTTCACACTACGACAGGTCCCGGAACACAGACACACATTTAGGCGTCCTACAATTGTTGTTTTCCTGGACCTAAAATCGGCATTTGACTCAGTGGATCGTGAGGTTCTGTGGCAGTGTCTGTCATTGAAAGGTGTACCAAAGAAGTACATTAACCTCATACAAGCTCTCTACTCGAACACCACTTGTCGAGTGAGAGCTTATGGCGAACTGTCACCGGAATTCCCAACATCAAGTTATGTCCGTCAGTGTTGTCCACTCTCCCCATTCTTGTTCAATTTCATCATAGACATGCTCCTAGAAATAACCTTATCCTCGTCTGAATTTTCAAGAGTAGACCTTCTAACAGTTGGCTCGCTTATTGACTTAGAATATGCCGATGACATTGTCCTACTTGGTGAAGATGCTGAAAAAATGCAGAGTCTTCTGACTACCCTGAGCAACAATGCAAGCATGTTCGGAATGCGGCTTTCCCCGTCGAAATGTTGCTTCAAGACTAGGTTGCATCGGCACCTGAACTAGTGATAGGGAGTGAAGTAGTCGAGCGTGTAGACCGCTTCACTGATCTTGGGAGTCTGATCAGTGCCGATGGCCTGTTGACTCAGGAAATCTCAGCTCGAATACAGAAGGCTCGATTAGCTTTTGCGAACCTGCGTCACTTATGGCGTAGGCGTGATATCCGTTCTCTAATCAAAAGACGAGTGTACTGTGCAGCAGTTCGCTCCGTTCTCCTATATGGCTGTGAAACATGGCCAGTGAGGGTAGAAGATATTCGTAGGTTACTGGTTTTCGATCATAGGTGTTTTCGAAGCATTGCTCGTATACCGTGGGACAACCGAGTAAGCAATGCTGTCGTTAGGAAAGGAGTACTAGGTGTAGATGAAATTTCTACCGTAGCAGTTCAATTTGTCTCCAGTAGGTGTAGGTCGAACGCTCCCTCCCCTAGTCCAATATCATAACACAATAATTCTAGGAGAAAGTAGTCTATATTATGGTTAAATGGAAATTCAAACAAATACCTGACTTTTAATACACCTTCCAAGTTCCAATTACCCTGATGGGCATCCAGTTCCAAAAGAATAAGTGATGCTAGATCTAACCGCAACGGTATCAAATCGAAATATGGCTGTAGCCATATTAAAGATCAAATTTAAACAACATATGTACATTTCAGAAGCAAACATAAAAACTCCAATACAAGTACAAAATATAGAAAAAATAACAATATACAATGATAAATGCTCAAATTGGAATCAAATAAAATACCAAAAATGTCAACAGAAAGAGTCCGTCATGTCATAACAAAAATATGTAAACATGGAGGGATTTTCCAAAAAACAAAACATTCAAAAAGGATTCTACACCGGCTCGCAAAATCCCTCCATGCAAAAAGAGCAAGCGTTAATGACACTTCTATTTAGGGTTCCCAGTTATCTACTAATCCACACCGGAAGAACGTGTAGGACTTACAGCAGTACGCCTACCCGCCATCCAACATGGGTATGACCCAACAAGCTAACTAGGTACCTATACCTTCCCATCAGGCCCTTGATTCCCCTATCCATCGTAGCATGACCTAACGGTAGTATGAACCTTATCCAATTAACCCACACGAACATGTACAACACGTCGTAAAACTGGTCATATCCTATCCGAGAACTACATTCCATATCATGGGGATGAGTCGTCAATCCACCACCACTTGCTCCGATCGGCAGATACAATGAAGTCAGTGATGCTGACTTATCAACAGAAGTTCTTGACCCATAGATAATATGCAAGGGTGGGATCTCCAATTTTGATATCTCCTCGTCTCCTGAAGACTCTAAGTGGCATAACACAGGAACAATATCTAACTCTCCATCTCCTGTTACAGAGGAGGTTTGGTCAGCATTCATCATCGTCGGCAACTCATTTGTCACATCAGTGACGTCCAGATTATTATCATCGTCATCATGATTCCGTTCTGTCAGACAAGTCGCGTCATTTCTGGCTTCACTAGCATCTGTAGAGTGAAACTCTTCCATTGTTGTATAACTCATCTCTCTACATGAAAGAACAGCATTAGTGTCACAATCCGAAGCCGATAAACTCACTTGTTGTTCTTCATGTTCCGTTTCAGAGACACAAGACATATGCTCATCAATAGCATCGTTATCATGCAACACTGTAGACTGACTGTTACCATCAGACGCTTCCTGCTCATCATCACTCGACTGACAGTCAACCGATGTAGGAACAGTTACAGTTACACAACCTTGTGTATCCTCAGTCAACTTAGCATTCGCGGCAGGGTCCGATGACGTCGAAACACTAGAAGACTCATTCGATGAAGTTGATCGACTAGTCACTATAGGTGGACTGCTCACGCTTTCTGTCTCCTTATTATCGCTGTCACTACTAAGATCCTGATGACTACTGTTTCCATTGCTAGTCATAGCATCCGAAAGAGAACGAAGTTTAGGCTTCTTAATAATAGTAGCATCATGTTGTTTCTTACGCTTCTTAGCTTGGGTAGCAGTATGTGAGCGTAACGTATGATCATTTCGTCGACGATGAGTGTCTTTCAACTTCCATCGATCACTATTGCTCGCAGGAGTATCATCAATGCTATTATCATTAGTAGCCGCCGCTGTACAAGCATCAGTACACTTCCCATGACATCCAGTCGACTCATGCGAAGTGGCTAACTCTACTCGATCAACATTGCTTTCCTCACTAGTAATGCTCTTAGCCTTATCTATCTTATCACTGTTGGTATTGCTCATCCCGAAGCTTGTAGTACAGGTCAATAAAGGTGAAGTGCGACAGGTTGACAATTCCGTGCTCGATTCCTCATGCTGCATATTCAACACAACAACATGTCCATCAAACCTAGATGACTCCTCATTGCACTTAGGGTACCGAATGTTAGCCCTCTCAGTACTGCCATCACTGTGGCTAAAGCTATTGCCACCGACGCCTACATTCTCCACGCTCAAACATCCAATTTCGTCTCGATCCGAAGTACGCAAAGAAGCTACATAAGCAACATCAACCGAAGAAACAGCACTACCTATAGTGATTCCACTATCATTACCATCACGTTTATTATTCACATCAACTACGCTATTGATACATACATGGGGTTTCACCTCAACCTTTTTGACGGTATTGTTGTCCACAATGATGTTCTTACTATTCATAGTTAATGACGAGTTGCAAGATAGTTGGCATACCGGCTTTAAAGCTATGCTACCACTTTCACTAACACTATCAATGTTCCTATGACTACTTGGACTAGTATACAACCGTCCATCCATTGACCGTAAACAAACATCAGCAGGACGCGTTAAGCTGCTATTATCTTCCGCTTCAACATCATGATGCTCCATAGAACTAGATATAGTAGCCTGCAGACATCCTGATTGCTCAGCAACATGAAGTGCTGTGTCACTATATACACTTGTTGTCCTAGGATCAACTCTAGGTCCCGTTAAATAATTTACCCTACGTGAAGGGTTCCGAACATAAGCTTTATTCCATCCAGCCAATCCTGTTTTGTCCTTATTCATATTTACTGTACTCACTAACCTCTGTTTGCTCGAATCCAAATAACCGTTCCTTGCTTTTCGAGCAGTTAAGAGGCTTTTACTATCACACACCTCGGATCCATCCTGATGCCTACCCTTTTCGCCTTTTTCTTTCTTTTCCATACTTAAAAAATTAGAACAACACATATAAGCGAACAATATTGTATCGGATTAGATCGTCATCAGGCTTTACTCTAATGTTACGGGAGAAACGAAGACATTTTGCTGATCAAAACCTTCATGTATAAATATCATTAATTTCACTGTTTTTGGGTACATTTGTTTTACTTAACTTGTGAACTTGTTTGAATTATTATTTGCGGACATTTTGGACTCCCGTTTCTCTTTGATTGTTCGTTTGCAGTTTTTTGCTCCAAGAGCTAATAAATTAGAAGGTAATTGTAATTATTATAATTATTGTTGTTATAACGACATTGGTCGTCTATTTGTAATACAGTATTTTGGTCGAATTTGTGATTTGGAATAAACTTTGGTATCTACTTTGGAGTTTCGTTCTTGGTTTAGAAATTTGGGACTGTGAATTACAAATAGTTCGACAACCGTGCTTCGTAAGATCAACGAGCAAAATACTGGACGTAACACTCTAATATACATGAATATTTATATGAAAATGTTAAACCAATCAAGGCAATTTGAGTGATAATCACAATGAAATGAAAAAGGCAAAAGTACAAGTGGATAGTAGGAAGATAGGTGAACCGATAGTAGTAAGAAAATTTATAAAATATGATAACTAAAGTAGGTCAAGGGTGGATGAATAGAATTCAAATAATCATCAAAAAACATCAAAAACATTACGTCATAAGGAGATGTGTAAAAATAATAATAAAAAAGCCATCTTATCTGCTACACAAACCCGCTTCTCTCTAGGATACGCATCAAGGGGTTTTAAATCATCGGAGTCACATACTCGGTTTTCAACGTGGTAGACGTTTCTGATACAATTACCAACTCTCTTAAATTCCGGGTGTGAAGTAGGTGTAAACGCATTTGAAGAATTCTCATGTCTCGCACGCAGATCACTAATAGATTCCGTACCATGTCCTGTTTTAGCACGACTAGCTAATCTCCCGAACCTACTACTAGCTATCTTAGAACGAGACCTAATAAAATCCGTCAATTTATTGAAATTAGGTTCTCTTTCCTCTTCGTCCCACTTGATTCCCAGCTCTGCCCACTGGGCTTGCATTCGATGAGGTGAGAGCCTAAATATTCGTTCTTAAGTTACTGGAGAATTTAGTTCTGCAATACAATTTAACTGTTCCATAGTAGGAGTAACGTTTTGCATTTTAATTGCTAATTCCGTCAATTTTTCTGGATCATTATAGTCCGCATTTCCAGTTCTAAACATGTCCTCTAAAGTTTCACGGGCTATCTTATGCGATTGTCCAAAGAGCTGCTTTAAAATAGCCTTAGCTCTTTAATATCCCACTTGTGGTTCCATTATAAGGCAACCTTCAATCGCATTTCCTGCTTTTCCTTTACAGTAATGAATTATATATAATAAACGCAAATTATCATCCCTTACTCTAGGTTCTATAAACGATTCAAACTGCTTAACGAACCTAAAGTAGTCTCGGTGTTTGCCGTCAAAGAATAGAAGTTCAATCTTTGGGAATTCCAAGGCTACTACCGGTGTCCTAAACATCTGATCTGATCTGTCCTAATGCTAATTAATTTCCCATCTGTTATCAATGAGATTACCCACTTACGCTCTCTGGCAATTCTAAACAATCCTTCCATAATCTTGATTACCAAAAGCTGGTTGTCCTCGGATGTCCCTGACTCATATCTTCTAATAGACCCTTGTAAACTCTTTCGTAGTGACCGAGGCTCTAAAAAGGTTGGTGATTGCCTCATCTATGTATCTAGAAACATCAAAGCAGAAATGTTTAGTGATACTGTTCTTAATAAAGTACCTGATTCGATATGGCTCACTGTGCACACCCATGAATGTAAAATACTGCTTGGATGCATATATCGAGCTCCAAGCACTCCTCGATCGGTTGACGTTGCTATTGGTGAGTCGTTTGCCAGGGCTGCCTGTCTTAAATTCACCTGCAAAATTATTTGTGGTGACTTCAACCTCCCTGGAATCAACTGGCGGACACATTCCGGTCCACTACGATTTGATAGCTTACTTGGTCCCCTAGACACACACGTTTGGCAACAACATGTGCACCTGCCTACTAGGAACCACAACATCCTCGATTTGGTATTTTGTCACGATGTCACCCCGACATCTGTGTCTGTCTGCGAAACGTTTCACAACAGTGACCATAAAATTGTCCTCTGCACCCTTCCGTTTTTTGCTAAATGTGACAAATCTACAACAGTAAACCGTTTTCAATACAGAGACTATAAACATGCTGACTGGGACAGCTTTCGGTTTCTAATTCAGCACTCAGACTGAACTGAGTTTTTTTCTTGTCTTGAACTTTCTGATGCATTACATATATTCAACGTCACCATCAAATCTGCTCTAGACACGACTATCCCACTCAAAACGTCCTTCAAAACAGTTACTACTTATATCACCTACAAAGCTAGGGCTAAACTACGTCAACTAAAACGGGCGTATTGCAAATCTAAGGACTTCAGCATCCTGTACCAAATTTACGCTTTACTTGACGGTGTTAAACATCAACATGAAGTGCGTAGGCAAATCGAAGAAAATAATGCTCTCGCTACTGAGTGTAAGTCCCAAAACCTCTGTCGTTTGCTTAACAAACGCATAAAAAAGGACTCAGATCGAAAAATTCATTATATACTACATGATGGACAGACTTATTATGACGAAGCTGTTATTTGCGAACTGTTTAGTACATGGTTCTCCCTCAATCTGAACACATCTCCTACCCCTGATACTAACACTAACTGTAGCAGCATGCATAATCTTTGTACCATCAAATTTGATCTTAATAATATTCAAGCGGCAATTAGAACCCTTAAACCCAATGGCAGCTGTGGTGCGGATGAGATACCTTCCATACTTTTTAAAGTGGCAGGACCGAACCTTTCAGCGCTGTTGCTTAAAATTTTTACCTTATCCCTTGAGTCTGGTACATACCCCGAATCGTGGAAGTTGACTCATATTGTCCCAGTACATAAATCTGGACCGAAAGACTTAGTCCAAAACTACAGACCGATTAATATCACTCCTGTTATATCACGTGTGATGGAGAAAGTGATAAAAGATCAACTATCTGATCACTTACTCAGGGAAGGTCACATTGACCCCTCTCAACATGGCTTCATTAGAACTAGGTCATGCACCACATGTCTTTTAGATTTCTTTAATGAGGTTACCAGCATACGCGATCAAAAGCAACTAGTAATCGTGTTGTATTTTGATATCAAAAAGGCTTTCGATAAGGTACCTCACAGTCTTTTAATCAACAGACTTCAGTCCGTCGGTATTAGTGGCCACCTGTTGCAATGGATTAGGTCGTTCCTCACAGATAGATATCAGATTACCAAAATCAACTCACATACATCTACACCTCGACCAATTACCAGTGGTGTTGTGCAGGGCAGTGTTTTGGGTCCACTACTTTTCATAATCTACATCAACAGCATATGCAGTTGTTTCAACACTGGTAAAACCTACCTCTATGCGGATGACCTAAAAGTGATTTATCAAACTAGCAAATCTGACTTAGGAAACTTGTTGCACACAATCCAGCACGAACTCAATACTGTAGATGTCTGGTGTAAGCAATGGAACCTTGAACTTAATACTGAGAAGTGTGGCTGGATGTGTTTCGGAGACGCTGCTCCCAAATTAGATCTCATTCTCAACAGGAATGTATTGCCCAAACTCACATCCGTAACTGATCTTGGAGTGCATTATTCGCACAACCTTAACTTCTCCGAACATATCTCCAATAAAGTTTCTCGAATGAGAAGAATGCTTGGTTTCATCTTTCGTAACTTCCTTCATAGAGAATCCAGAACAATTCTCTATAAAACATGCGTAAGACCTATTGCTGAATACTGCTCTTTCTTATTTTCTAACGTACGCCTGTCTGATATGTTGAAGCTTGAAGGAATACAAAGGAAATTTACTCGTAAAGTCCTAAATCATAGCTCACCCATTGACTATCCAACCCGATGTATTGAACTCGGGCTCGATCCATTATGGAAAAGAAGGCTTAAGTCCAATCTGATCCTTTACTTTAAACTCCTGCACAAGCTCACATATTCCTCCTGCAGTTTAGTCCTTATCCATGGCCCTTGTACACATAACCTTCGAGATAAAGTATCTACGGTCAAACTTGAGAAGTATAGATCCAAAACTCGAGAAAACTTCTTCCTCTCTAAGTATGCACTTATATGGAATAGGCTTCCCTCTAAAATACGCATGGCAAGTGGGTTACATGAGTTTGTTCAACTTCTTAATGATGCTCTCAGTTGCACTGACTCTTCTGCGCTCGTGAACTCACTCGCACCCTGCTTTCATATTAATAGCTCTGCATACACTTTAAACACAATGAACTCAGTGCTGCGTCTTATTTAGTTATTTTTACACTCCCAAGTAGCACTAATTTTTCTAGTTGAATATAAATCTCTTTAGTTTTTATTTGAAATAGACAGGTTACTCTACTAACTGGGTCGATCGACACTGTTCAACTGTAAACTGGTTGATTAGAATGCACTCTACTCTCCTGGGCGCAACCTTATCAACACTTACAACTGTGTGAGTTTCACATTGCCTATTATCAATTATACTGTTCTCACTTACACGCTATTGACTTACCTTGGCCCCTTAGTGTTATCTATTGCTCCGCTTTTAACCGCGATACTCTTTATATCTCCTGCTTAGCTAGTTAAGTACATCTTCCCCACTACATTCAAAATGCTTATATCTTGTTTGAAAATTCTTACTATTTCTCCATAACTGTTAACTGTATAGCATTGATGCCTAACCAATAGTTCATAAGTTGTAATAGCCAGACGAGTTTGTGAAAGGAACTTGCAGAAATAGTGTTTCTCAACAGGATGCGAGACATAGAACACCAAGTAGAACTCAATAGCTTCTTTTAAACATTTAACATGAGCCTAACAACACAAAAGGAGGGAGGGTGGAGTTACTGACCAGCAAACATTGATGGTGTGGGCGATAACTTCAAACCACCCATGTTTGTGGGGCAGAACATTTTGTTTGCTTTCGGCTCTTTAGATTGATGAGACGACTAATCAGTAACACTGAGGTTGCTCTTATACGCTTGCTACTTCTGTGGTTCATGTTTCCAAAACTATGCTGAGGTCGCTATTCTGTCGAGACACCTGCAACATTCTTACTCAGGCGCTTACAGTATGACTTAGAGGTTGGCATTCAATAATAAAGAAAAAAAAAACAGTTAGACAGTGCGAGATTTTATTCGTCAAATTTTTATTTTTACAAACTCTACTCTTTCAACTAGAATTTCGATTTCAACGTACATAAATCCAGCTTCTTACTTCGACTTCTCTTCTATCCACCTGACACTGCACAACTCTCCCTTCTTTTTGCTGTACTCCTTTATCTGTGCGTTATATTCTTATATTCCCATAATTTACTTTAATTTAAGTGGTCAGTATGAATTTTATCTTGACTTACTACTGTACTGACTACTTCAACATGACAGGTTAAGTAGTGCTTTGGTTATATATATACACTTGCCACACTGCTGCCTTTTTCTCTCTCTCTTCTCCTTTTCAGAACCCCATTCACGGTGGGAAATCCTTGGCGACTCTAGGGAACATGCACCCTAGGTACATGACTGTCTGGATCACAGCTCTTATCAAGCGCGTTCCATATGACCTTTCCCAGAAAATTCACTATTGATCTCGCCAAATCGCCAAAAGAACCTATTGTGCACCTTCAGTATTTGTACTCTACTATTGAAAATGAGGCTGTACAATACTGTTTCTGTCAGTGACATGGTGTAAATATGCAATCAGAAACTGACTCATACTTATTTTAACTGCTATAACTTTACAGTAATTGTGAAAGCATTTGTGACAATTTGATCTAGCCTGTAAACTGGCGTGAATCTTGTAACGTAGTCATTTGAGAATAAAATCATTATTATTATTAATTCTAGCAGAAAACGGTCTGTATTATATTAAAGGATGGAAATACAAAGCAATACCTGGAATTGATGCACCTTCCAGGTTACAATAACTCCGAAGAGTATCCAAGACAAAGATAAATAAGTGACGTTAAGTCCAACAGCTACCGTATCAATCCAAATATGGCTGTAGCCATATTAAAGATCAAATTTAAACAACATATATACAGTTCAGAAGCAAACACAAAAACTTCAATACAAGTACAAAATATAGAAATAATAACAATATACAATGATAAATGCTCAAATTGGAATCAAATAAAATACCAAAAATGTCAACAGAAAGAGTCCGTCATGTCATAACAAAAATATGTAAACATGGAGGGATTTTCCAAAAAACAAAACATTCAAAAAGGATTCTACACCGGCTCGCAAAATCCCTCCATGCAAAAAGAGTAAGCGTTAATGACACTTCTATTTAGGGTTCCCAGTTATCTACTAATCCACACCGGAAGAACGTGTAGGACTTACAGCAGTACGCCTACCCGCCATCCAACATGGGATATGACCTATCAAGCTAACTAGGTACCTATACCTTCCCATCAGGCCCTTGATTCCCCTATCCATCGTAGCATGACCTAACGGTAGTATAAACCTTATCCAATTAACCCACACGAACATGTACAACACGTCGTAAAACTGGTCATATCCTATCCGAGAACTACATTCCATATCATGGGGATGAGTCGTCAATCCACCACCACTTGCTCCGATCGGCAGATACAATGAAGTCAGTGATGCTGACTTATCAACAGAAGTTCTTGACCCATAGATAATATGCAAGGGTGGGATCTCCAATTTTGATATTTCCTCGTCTCCAGAAGACTTTAAGTAGCATAACATGGGATCAATATTTATCTCTCCATCTCCTGATACAGAGGAGGTTTGATCAGCATTCGTCATCGTCGGCAACTCATTTGTCACATCAGTGACATCCAGATTATTATCAACGTCATCATGATTCCGTTCTGTCAGACAAGTCGCGTCATTTCTGGCTTCACTAGCATCTGTAGAGTGAAACTCTTCCATTGTTGTATAACTCATCTCTCTACATGAAAGAACAGCATTAGTGTCACAATCCGAAGCCGATAAACTCACTTGTTGTTCTTCATGTTCCGTTTCAGAGACACAAGACATATGCTCATCAATAGCATCGTTATCATGCAACACTGTAGACTGACTGTTACCATCAGACGCTTCCTGCTCATCATCACTCGACTGACAGTCAACCGATGTAGGAACAGTTACAGTTACACAACCTTGTGTATCCTCAGTCAACTTAGCATTCGCGGCAGGGTCCGATGACGTCGAAACACTAGAAGACTCATTCGATGAAGTTGATCGACTAGTCACTATAGGTGGACTGCTCACGCTTTCTGTCTCCTTATTATCGCTGTCACTACTAAGATCCTGATGACTACTGTTTCCATTGCTAGTCATAGCATCCGAAAGAGAACGAAGTTTAGGCTTCTTAATAATAGTAGCATCATGTTGTTTCTTATGCTTCTTAGCCTTTACAGCACCGCCATCACTTGTCCTAGAATCTACTCTAGGTCCCGTCATATAATTTACCCTAAATGAAGGGTTCCGAACGTAGGCTTTATTCCGTCCAGACAATCCTGCCTGGGCCTTATTCATATTTACTGAATTCATTAACCTCTGTTTACTCGAATCCAAATAACCGTTCCAGGCGTTTCGAGCAGTTAGGAGGCTTTTATCATCACACACTTCGGATCCATCTTGATGCCTACACTTTTCACCTTTTTCTTTCTTTTCCATACTTAAAAAAGCCATCTTATCTGTTACACAAACCGGCTTCTTACTGAGATACGCATCAAGAGGTTTTACATCATCACGATCACATACTCGGCCTTCAACAGCCTTCAACCCGATATAATTGACAACTCTCTTATCTTCCGTGCGTGCGTTAGGTAGAAACGAAGAATCCTCATGTCTCGTACGCACACCACTAGTAGCTTCCGTATTATGTCCTGTTTTAGCCCGATAAGCTAATGTTCCGAACCTACCACTATCTATCTTAGCGCGAGACATAATAAATTCCGTCAACTCATTGAAATTAGGCTCTCTCTCCTCTTCGTCCCACTTGATTCCCAGCTCTGCCCACTGGGCTTGCATTCGACGAGGTAAGAGCCTGACTATTCGTTCTAAAGTAACCAAGGAATTAAGTTCCGTTGTACAATTTAGCTGTTCTAAAGTTAAAGCAGCATTCTGCATTTTAATAGCCAAATTCGTCAACTCTTCAGGATCATTAAAATCTGCGTTTCCGGTTCTAAATATGTCCTCTAAGGTTTCCCGGGCTATTACATGCGATTGTCCAAAGAGCTGTTTTAAGGTGGCCTTAGCTCTCTTATATCCAGCTTGTGGATCCATTATAATACAACCTTCAATCGCATTTTTTGCCCTTCCTTTACAATATTGAATTAAGTATAATAAACGCAAATTTTCATCTTTTATTCTTGGTTCTATAAATGTTTCGATTTGGCGCATAAATCTAAAGTAGTCGCGAGACTTTCCATCAAAAAATGAAAGTTCAACCTTAGGTAGTTCTAAACCTACTATCGGTGTCCTAAGTATCTGATCCGTCTCTGATACCTTAGAACTCTCACTTAAGCCTTGTTCCTTAATGCCTGCCAAAGGTGACTTACAATAATAAGTATCAGACATAACATCGTTATTAACAAAGTAGGAACCCATTAAACAAGCATCGTTAACGACTTGCCTAGCATTTCGGGATACGTCAAGCTCTTCCACCCTCCTCGTGTTTTTTTCTTGCGGTTGGTCATTATAAGTGAAGTTCAACGGAAGATAAATAACAAATACAAAATATAGGAATTCCACAGGTAAGTTTTCAATAAGAGATATCCAAAATCAGAAAATCGTTTTCCAAAATACAGTTCGAATACAAAAATACGATAAGTAATCCAAGATTCTTCTTTCAAGAAGATTAGTGTTATAAACGATTAAATTTCCAAATGTTTCTTTATTCTTCTTAATAATCCGACTGTAATTGGTCTTCTAATCAAAAGTCGAGCCACAATTCCAGACTGTAAATGGATTTCTACCGTAGCAGTTCAAATGGTTTCCAATAAGTGCAATCCGAACGCGTATCTCCCAATTCAAGGTCCAAAACTCAATAATTCTAGCAGAAAACGGTCTGTATTATATTAAAGGATGGAAATACAAAGCAATACCTGGAATTGATGCACCTTCCAGGTTACAATAACTCCGAAGAGTATCCAAGACAAAGATAAATAAGTGACGTTAAGTCCAACAGCTACCGTATCAATCCAAATATGGCTGTAGCCATATTAAAGATCAAATTTAAACAACATATATACAGTTCAGAAGCAAACACAAAAACTTCAATATAAGTGCAAAATATAGAAATAATAACAATATACAATGATAAATTCTCAAATTGGAATCAAATAAAATACCAAAAATGTCAACAGAAAGAGTCCGTCATGTCATAACAAACAAATATGTAAACATGGAGGGATTTTCCAAAAAACAAAACATTCAAAATGGATTCTACGATAATCAGACTGTTGTTGTTGTTCTAATCAAATGTGAGACTGTAGATGAATTTTCTACCGTAGCAGTTCAGTTCGTTTCCAGTAGGTGTAGGTTGAACTCTCCCTCCCCTAGTCCAATATCATAACACAATAATTCTAGGAGAAAGTAGTCTATATTATGGTTAAATGGAAATTCAAACAAATACCTGACTTTTAATACACCTTCCAAGTTCCAATTACCCTGATGGGTATCCAGTTCCAAAAGTATAAGTGATACTAGATCTAACCGCAACGGTATCAAATCGAAATATGGCTGTAGCCATATTAAAGATCAAATTTAAACAACATATGTACATTTCAGAAGCAAACATAAAAACTCCAATACAAGTACAAAATATAGAAAAAATAACAATATACAATGGTAAAATCTCTAAATGGAATCAAATAAAGTACCAAAATGTTAACAGAAAGAGTCAGTCATATCATAACACAAATATATATACATGGAGGGATTTTCCAAAAAGCAAAACATTCAAAAAAGATTCTAGACTACGTAAGGATGGCAGATCACTCGATGTAGTCATAATACTTCATCAGTTGATGTGTTTGGGACATGTGTTGCGTATGTTGCGACTGACTCGTCGAACTTTGTTTTGTAGTGTAGGAGTAGGTTGGAAGAAAGTTAGGGGCGGCCAAACCAAAACATGGCACAAATCCATGAAGTCATTGACTAGTGGACTGAGCCATGTCGGTAATTGTCGACTACCTGGTTGGGGTCCGCGAGATGATAATAATCGATGGTTAAAGACCTTGAATGACATGGCTCAAAATCGTTCGCAATGGCGCCGGTGCATTTATTCTATGTTTTCGCTCAAATCCTAATCTTTTGGATTCTTCAACACCTCTAGTTTCGACTCTCTAAACTTTTCTCATTAAATCATACTTCTTGAATAGTATCTTCTAACCCTAACCTCTTCGATTACTTCTAATTCCCTTACTACGTCTACTACTGTTGGATTTGAATTGACAATTACTTCTCTGTGCTGATGTGTTATGGCAACATGAACTGATGTACTTACGTACGAAGTTCTACGTTGCATCTGACTGACTGACTGACTGTCAGACGTACTTTAGCTAATTCTTACTCTAACATGGGGTCTATTTGGGAGCTATTTCTTCCAAACTGGTATTCACTATGAGTTTCCGAGTAGTGGGGAGGCAATTCAGGAATCTGATCAGTTTTATGATTCTCCGTGTACATTCAGAACTACTTAATGTATGAAGTTCTGATGAGAATTGGTCGCAACTTTGTAGGATTTAATTCGTCCTACAGATGTAGTTTCATAACTTTGAACGCCATATCGGGGAATACTGAGTCGGTGGAAAAGCTATATTTAGAACACGGACAACTTCACTTTAAACTTTATCTGTTTCTAAACATAAAAACAATTAGATTAATGCAATAATTAAGGATACTACAGTTATCAAGTGAGACGAGCAAACATACCCACCAATAGAGCGTGTCTTATGGAAATGAATAAAATTATGAGTCACATCAATATAATAAGAGAATAATGTCCTTCAATTGGTAGTTCATATACAACAAAGATATTTTACAGACACGTCAGATCAGATCACGTGGTGAGCGCTCAAACCATGATTTGATTGGTTAGTTATAAAAATAACTGTTACACTTCGCGTAGACCCGGTAGCTTTTCCAAAAGTCCTGTGCTTGCGTGTGAATGAATGTATACTGTGTAGGATACTAGAAATGGGGTAGTTGACTGATTCGGCTTGACCTTCATCTCTCTGTTACAACTTTTTTGTGAATATTTTTGGTAGATCCGTTAATTTCGTTGTCTATTAGAAAGAGAAGGCTCAGTTCGTATCATTGTGTTTAAATATTCCACTTTGGTGGAGAAGATCGGATGTTTTCTGTATATTTACATGTACGCAAAGTCAGACCTGAAGTTTGCGCGTAATATCCTACTGATAATTTAATACTGAGTAATAATTTACGAGTTGCATTTCCGGGTTTGCTGTAGTGTGGGTCGATTGTGTATAAATCACTCAAGCCCGTTATTTATGTAACTGGTGATCATTTGAAGATTAGCCTGTGTTTAGGGGATTATGTTTATTTGAGAACCGAGAAAATTTAGGAACCAAGATCTATTAGGTTACTTGTTAGTCAGCTTATTGGTTCTAACAATACTAACCCAAGAACTATGGAGCGCGTAAATCTAATCAATCTTAAAAGGCTTTACCTTGTAAGTTATGAAGTCAATCGATCAAGTAAGCTATTTCGGAACCACGTATAACCACAGAAATACATAGATGTGTTCCAGTTTCCGAGTTATATCAACACGATAAAATGCAATAGTAGTATTAAGTTGTGGTTTGAAGGAGAGATTAGGCACAGATTATGTCTTCTGAGGGAAATATGAACTATCGAAGTAAAAGTACAGAACCGGGGAAATTTGGGTTATACAACGTCTTCATTATTGATGATAGCACGGGCCAAAATTGAGTCTGGGCCTAATAACATGGTTCTTCGCAGCAGACAGTAACTTCATGGATTGATGAAGCACTTTGGTTTGGTTATCTCCAGCACTACTTTTACTCCTCATTTATTGTGGGTTATGGAGGGTCGTGGTTAGACATATGGAAAAAATGTTTAACTATGTGAAAGTAGCTGATGGAAAGTTCTGCAAAACGGTGTACGGCGTGTCCATTTAAGTTAAACACTTATAATGAAGTCCCAACTTACTGCAAATATCTAGCCTGAATCACCTTTTAGTAGTGATTATGTAGTGCTGCTTCTTTAGTTTCCGTACGAAACAAAAAGAACCTTACTCTATAAATGGTTTATCTGAACACTTGTCAGTGACTTCATGGATTTCCGGCATATTTTGGTTTGGCCACCACTAGCTTTCTTCAAACCTAATCCTACACAACAAATCGGCTCGTCAAGGCAGTCGGTGGTTAGGCATACGTAACACATCCCAACCACCTCAACAGTAGAGACAAAGGCAATCCACGAATGAAGTGGGATGCCCTGTGTTTGCCTGTGACTACAGAACAAAACCATGGTCCTTTGGTAGAAGCGTGAGTGGTCAGAAGAGTTAGACGAGTTATGTACTAAGTGGAGGTAGGAGGCGATAAATGGTCACGCCATCGAAACGGCTAGCCCGAGGTCGCCCATCAAGATCGGCAAATCTTCCCCTAGACATCCTGCTTGATACCTTCAACCTACCGGCTGCCCCAACACGGGAAGAAACTCAGCAGCAAGCTGTTGACCATTCCAGACAGCAGCGAACGATAGTCAAGATTCAAGTCAACCCCCGGAGCGCACGCTATTAAAAATGGGAGGAGTGTTTTAGACATTAGATCACCAGAACTCACTTGATAAGTGCCTTATTTCTGATTTTACGTTTGCGAGCCTGGGTTGATCACTTGACAGTGAGACTTCATTTCTCACTAGGAAAATCCATGGCTGTGATTGGTTGCTGTGTATTTTAGTGTGCTATTTTTGTGACTGTCCTAAGGATGTTTCTATGATGTATAAATAAACGGGATATGTGTGCTTGGTTGCATTCTGCTTGTTGGGTGTTTGTAGAACATACTTTCTACGCTATATCAAGACTTCTCTTTAGCCGTTACAAGCCAACGGATCAAGGTAGCCTACCTGGACGCTGGTTCATTGTCTAGTTCTAGTTTATCGACTAAGGTGAACCCATAATTGTGTCAAGCATACTTAGTGAAGAACCTAGCAAATTGTCCTTAGGATTATTATTGGCGAATGTACTGGAGTTCAATGCGCAGCTGTTAGGATTGATGGGATTGTGATCAGACTTGATTCAAGTGGTTTGTGGTAGCTCACTCTGCGTAAATTCATCTAAGGTAATGAACATATCTGAGAGCGAATAGTCCAGGTCAATAGTACTGGATTTCCTATGGCGAACAGGCCTACAGACATGTTGTGGATTGCTACAGACTTAATCCGCTTGCGTGCTCGTCAGGTTATAAGACCAGCCACACTTTCTGACGGGTGCTCGCAGATGTCTATTTCGTATGAAACACAGGAAGTGGTGGATGGTGTCGAGTAATTCGGAATGAGGTTAGTTGCATTTATATCAATGAGCAGGATACAAGGTCAAGAGAGTTCGTTTTCAAGCTCTCGGTCAAATTCTATTGAGCCAGTAGGAAGATCAGAATAGCATACGGATGAAGCGCTGACCTTACAAGGTTTAATGGTATCGACTTTTGTTGTAGTTGGGATGGTTACCAAGTAAAAACTCCTAAACAAATTTGAACCAGAAAGTCAATTATAGAACAACGATATTTATTGATTGGAAGTCGCGTGATATCAAAATAATATCACGTGGTCAGCCAGACGACGAAACGATCAATAAGGCCACAGAGTTGGCGAGGTTGGCGCTTGAATTATGACTTTAAGTACAGATAAACAAAAGATGTACAATGAAAACGTTATTGTTACACATGTTCAATAATAAGTATTTATGTGTCAGCAATTATGTTTTCTTCACAAACTAGCGGCTGCGTTCGGGAGGGGGGCTTGTCGGCCAAAGTTTGGTTGTAGGGCGAGAGGGTTGACGACAGGAAGAGACCAATGAAGCTCGAGTTGTCAGCGAGAGTTTTTCCGCTTCCGTGCCAATAATTACGTGCCAAGTTCATCTATCGGGTTGGCATGCCACACCAGCGCGGCTCGTATCAAGAGTCTGAAAACGGCGTTCGTATTTGCAATTCACGAACCCAAATTTATAGCAAAACGAAATTCCAACATTAGGTACCAAAGTTTATTTGTTATTCACAAATAATCGACCGAAATGTCGTTCGTCGATATCCAAATAGACGACCAATGTCGTTCTTCAATTTTATGGGTTCCTGAAGCAAAAAACTGCAAACGAACAAACCAAGACAAACAGGAATCCAAAATGGCCGAAAATAATAATTAAAACAAGTTCATAAGTTAAGTAAAACAAATATACCAAGAATAGCACAGTGAAATTAATGATATTTATATAAATGTTTCAATCAGCCAAATTTCTTCATTTCTCCCGTAACAGTGACCGCGTCGTGATCGTCAGCATTGATCGTCTTAAGCCAGCACACATCGATGATAGTGTTCTACCTGCTAACTCGAGACTCAATGCTAGACCTATCAAACCAACTGTCGGGATCCCTACTCCGGATCCCACGCGAGATTTACCAGAGACCTCATTCTCACGTCCCAGTCAACAGCACGCGTCATCCGCACTATTTAGGGATGGGACTCCGGTCCCACATCTAGGTCAGCAGACCACGCCGCCCTTGACTTCGGATGAAATCGCAGACTCACGAGGCACGCACGAGACTACTCTTTCGTGTTCCGGTCTCCGCGTACGCCTACCTGTACACTTTCGCGACTAACCACACAATGAACAACAGATACGGGGTAGTACATTATCCTCACACTGCATGTATGCTACACCTTTCTCTCTTTCTCCTGAGTCCACGCATTCGACCATCGCGCTGTTGGTGCCGTCAACTTTATTCAGTCTTTGTGAAAGCTGACCCATTCACGATTTTGTCAATGCACTCAGTCGATGTTTTGGTTTCGAATGTTCTGGTATATGTCTGGTTTCGAGCTTGGTCGTTCTAGTCGTTTCTGGCTCCCTCTCTCAATCTGGTTCCGTCCTACGTCTACAGCTTTTTCTGACACGAATCCTTAGAAACGCAATATTCGGATTCTGAATACGAGCCACGCTGGTGTGACATGCTAACCTGAGCCCTAAAATTGGCACGTTACTACTGATACAGATCAACGCAGAAGACTTTCGATGACAAGTCGATTCGCTTTCGTACCGTCTAGCTTCGATTTTATTTCGATATCGCTAGGCTAGCAATAAATATACTTCTTCATCTAGAATCGTCTTTTCTTTGACTTCTAGATTATCGGTATTTAAATGAGTTATCCCTCGAAGTTGTACTTTTATTACAATTCGCGCTACACCTCATAAACCTAGATATGGCTGAGTTCTTCAACATCAACTTCACCGTTCAGTTAAACCAGGCATCCACCTCTTCAGAGTACCACACAAACCCAGTGCGAGCTGACGGCTTTGGGAATATCGGCTTCACCATTGATTTATTACTGAGGAAACTAAGGTTCTTACACCCAAGAAAGTCGGGTGGTTGTGACAATAGTCTTGAAACAGTGTGCAGAGGCTCTCTGTTCACCGGTATGTGACTTGTTCAGGCAACCCCTGAAGTCACATCAACTCCTAGCTGAATGGAAACGAGCCACTTTATCTCCAATCTTCAAAGGAGGAGATAGGAAGGACCTAGCCTGTTACAGTCCAGTCGCATTACCAACAATACTATCAAAAGTCTTGGATGGGCATGATGAATGGACAGATGAGAGTACATCGACAAGAATAAAATCTTCGATGAAGCTCAACACGGGTTTCGGAAATGCAGGCCGTTCAATTTTCTCACCTGGAGCTTCACAACGTCGTTTCACTCCCTCTCCTGAAAAGAGACATAAATCTCTTGGATCAGAGACGAGCAACAAAACGGGAGATGAGGTTGAAGAACAAACCTTACGAAGATAGACTCCAGCACTTGGGATTATTCCCCCTGACTAACAACAGAATCATAGGTGATCTGATCTTGGCATAAACCTTATTTGGAACGTCAAACCATACCAACGTGAGCATCTTACCTTGTACATCAAAGAGCAAATACTCAGGTTCGTGCACACTTTTTCGCATTAGAAGTCGTTGCTTGTTGTTATTATTGTCATCTCCTCAGATCACTAACTTAATCTATTTCGCTTATTATCTCAGTTTCCTCTGGATTGCTTACACTTTAGTCATCTCGCACAATATTGACTACCAATTTGTCAACTAAATTGTCCATTATTTACTTAGTCCTGAAATGCTCTTCTTATAAGCATTAGCATTTTCTCCTGATTATTCTTCACATTGCGACTAACTGATTTCCGATGGTCGTGTGATAGCTGCTGCTGTCGAGAAACCCTGCAGCTCTGAAACAAACGTTTTCACTCAAATCCCGAGACATACAAACTCACAACCAACTGCCAAATGACTGGAATTAGACGATCTAGTGGCTAGACCCCCATTCATTGGCCACTACCTAACACCTGGAACCTTACAGAAAAATCGAGAATCGAGCGCAGAGATTTCATTTGGTTTGTACTAGCTAGTTTATACTAGCTGGCGAAAAAGATATCGGATATTGGAGATAAGTTGGTTTTTTACTAGCTTGTTACAAAGGCAGGTCGTGTGCATCTAATCTTCTCATCGCATGGGACAGTTGGACATCCTGCTTGGACCGTAAAATACCAGTGCACGTAGTATTTCGAGACTTCGCAAAAGCCTTTGACACAGTGCCCCACGCACGCCCAATCGAAAAGGTTGTGGAAATGGGCTTCACTGACCCACCCGTATCTTGGCTCAGAAACTACCTTGAGAATAGAAAGTTTCGCACCAAGGTAAACAGGGTGCACGCGAGTTGGAGAGTATCCACTTCAGGAGTTTCACAGGGGACCATCCTAGGCCCACTCCTCTTCCTGATATTCGTTAACGACCTGCTAAGCTTAGTTAGCTCACCGGCACTGATCTACGCAGACGATGCGAAGATCTGGAGGTCCATTAGAAGCGAAGAGGATTCGACTGAGCTTCAAAAGGACCTTACATCCATTGATAAATGGGCAGTGAAAAACGGTTTAAAACTCAACCAACCGAAGTGCCACGTCATGCATTTCCTGCCTCATATGACGCAAACCACCTACACTCTCAATGGAAGTCCGCTCCCTAATGTCTCCTCAGAGCGCGATCTTGGTTTAATAACCACAGAAAGCCTCCACACCAGTCCAAACTATGTAGGGGATGCAGCCAAGGCAAATGTGACTCTTCACTTTATGCGAAGACAGCTTGGTGCTATCACCGCGAAATTATTATTAACCCTGTTTAAGACGTACGCGCGCTCACACTTGGAGGTTCACAACGTCATCGCACCCCCTCTGCTTAAAAGAGACATTAATCTCTTGGATCGAGTGCAGCGACAAGCAACCAAATGGGTGATAGGGTTGAAAAATAAACCTTACGACGATAGACTCCAGCACTTGGGATTATTTCACTAAGCTACAGGAGAATCAGCGGTGATCTGATTATGGCGTAGAACATATTAAGCACGCCAAACCACCCCAAAATGATCATCTTACCGATGCATCACCACAAATCCCCTCGAGATAATCGTCGAAAGAATGCACATCAAAGAGCGAATACCCAGAAACGTGCACACTTTTTCTCATTGAGAGTCGTCGTAACTTGGAATGCTCTCCCAGCCGAGGTAGTTACAGCCCCCTCAGTGGACTGCTTTAAGAAGAGACTTGATAATCACGTACTCACATGCGGACTATCATCTCCGTCTTGGACATGCTGTGCCTGATGCATATCTTGAGACCTGCTAGTTGTTACCATTGCCATCTCCTCAGATCACTTAATTAATCTGTCTCGCCTATTCCTCTCCCTTGCTTACACTTCGGTCCTCTCTCACAATCTTCACTACCAATTAATAAACTAAATTCATCTATATATTACTCAGTTCTGAAATTTTAGTCATATTAGCATTAGAACTGTATCCTTATTATCCTTATTACTCTCCACATTGCAACTAACTGATCTCCGGTCTGGTAATGTGACGGCCTCTAGTATCCAGAAACCCTACTGCCCTGAAACAAACGTTTCATTCAAATCCCGAAACATACAAACTCACAACCAACTGCCAACTGACTAGAATTAGACAGTCGAGTGGCTAGACCTCCATCCATTGGACATTACCGAACACATAGAACCGTACCGAAAGAACAAGAATTGAGCGCGAAGAAATCAAATTGGTTTACACTAGCTGGCGAAAAAGATATTGGATATTGGATCTTGATAATTGGATTAAAAAGTGCGGGTGGGATTACTGCTGCGTCACATCTAAAAGCACGGTTTTGTGGGATTAGTACTGACCTATTTAAAGTTTGGCACCATAAAATGATTACAGAACTAAGTGCTGATAACGACTGTATGCCTCTGAATATTGAAAGCCTATGCACTAGATGCTTGAAGAACGTAAGTGTTTGACTGAAATTTATACTTGCTCACCAAGTAAAATGTGTAAAAATGTTCCAATTATGTCTTAGAAATATGATACAAAGGAGTAGTATCAAATCAACCTAGCACTAATTCCTGTGCGGTTAGTTTAGTTCCTTCCTATAATAAGCTTAGTAGAAATCTTCCACTTGCAAGACGTTGGTGAACAAGTGTTCAAACCAAATTGTAGGGTATCATACCAAATACCTGGAATGGTTCCTTATGGCCGTAAGTTCCATATGTTGGGTATAAGGCAATAACTAACAAAGATATTAGTTATTAACACTGGCTCATTAGTGAAAATATCAGGCGTTGACGCGCTAGACTGGATGTCCTAGATTCAATTCTTGCTCACGGGTTCGTGTGGGCACCGTTGATGAGTTCCGTACTAGGGTGAAACGGCCATCCAGTTCTTCCACGTTTCCAACGATGACCTAGCATTGATTGATTATCGATTTCATTGTGGTTTCATAATTGCTTTGATCCCATTTCGGTAATCAGAGTAAAGGTCTTATCCTTCCGGTCTACCATGACTAATATCTTGAGAGGGGCAGTATTGTATATTGCGAGTTATTTCAGTAATCTGGGGTGTAGTCAATTCACAATTGTTGAGTTTCCTATGTCTAATGCCTTCATTCTGTTGCGAAATGATCTTCCATGGCTTTCGTTCTGTCTTGGTCTTTATCTGTTCTTTGTGACTCACTCTGTTCCGTAATTAAATTGGGAATCCATAGGTTCTTTCTTGTGCTGTAATCGATATATTTAAATAGTCGCGTTGGCTGCTTGGTTGTGATTTGCGGAAGTTGACCTCCATATTTTCTGTGAGAGGTGAGGGTTGTGGTGGTACATTTGTTTCGAACTGACCTAAAGTTCAATTGTTTATGCTGTAACAAGACTAACAGGGACGTTCTACGAACCCCCTGCCGCGAAAAGCAGTTGATCTCACAGTTAACTCAGGATAAGCGATATTTTTTCTGTTCTCAAGCTGTTTAGCTGCTACCTTGACGTGGTGGCAGGGCTTGCGTATCGTGATGACCCATCCGAGCTTCACTGGCTGGAACATATGTTCCTGAAGGTCCTACCATGCCAGGGAGGTCGATTGGAGAACGATCAGACTACAAGCAGCTACCCAAGGTCTGAGGGCGCAGTCGTACTGCTGACTGTAGAGGGGTGTGACGGCAGTAAGGTGTTTCCCTCGGACAACCAGCATCTGCAGCGATGCTGCCTTCTGACAAGGAAGGGAGGGTTAGAAAAGGTCGACCCTAAAAATGTCACACCTCACCCTCCCTCACGGATTTCCGTCTCCGTCGGTAAGGGTGCCCACTAAGGGCTTTTAAGAGCGAAGCTATTACTCAAAAAACTTCATGGAAAGGTCGTGCGTGACCGGCCTCAAGCAGTTGTCCGTTGGGCTCTGCGGTCACGCTCCCAGGTCTCGAAGACCAACACTAACCTATCTTCCTTTTCAGGTCCCTCAAGAAACAACGTTCCACGGTGTGGGCAGCCTGGAAGTGACAACCGTCCTCATACCCGTAACAGCACACGAGACCAAATTGGTCGAAATCAAATCCTTCCTACACCAACACACACCTCTCTTCTCTCCACAACGAACTCTACTCACAGTCCCTTTATTCACTGCACCGCTAATGCAGACGAAGCGAGTTCACGAAACGTCATTCCTGGTCTCTTGAAACCCCGTTCTGGACTACATGTTGGAGCCTTTAATGTACGGACATTATGTCAAATAGGGCAACAAGCTTCCTTAGCTAGGACTTTAGAATCTCGTGCCATCGATGTATGCTGCGTCTCGGAAACGCGCATACAGGATCCGAGTAGCATCATTCACTTGACCTCACCATGTCAAGATAAAGAAGCAACTCGATTTACTCTTCGTGTATCCGGTAGCCTTGATGGTGCTTCCAGGCATCTCTCTGGTGTATGTATAGCATTGAGTCGTAGAGCTGAACAATCTCTCCTAGACTGGATCCCAGTAGATAGTCGCTTGTGCGCTGTCCGACTAAACGGGAAAGTTAGGACTCGTAAGGATAGGGACACTCGCCGTTGCCTCTACGTCATATCTGCCTATGCCCCGACTGACTGCAGTTCAGACGAGGTTAACGATGAGTCTTACAGAAAGCTTTTAGACCTCCTCCGAGAAGTTAAGCTCTCTGATGTAGTAATAATGGCTGGTGGCTTTAATGCTCAGGTAGGTAGACTAAGTGAGCAGGAGACACCTAGGTGGATGTTATGGTGTCGTGGCTCAGAGAACAGACAATGGCGACCGTCTGTTGCAAGTATGCTCAGATAACCGCCTATTCTTAGCAAACACTAACTTTAGGCATAAGGAAAAGCATCTGTTGACCTGGCGACCTTCATAGTCGTCTCAACGTTGGACTCAACTAGATCACATCGCCATCGGCCACCACCATCGACTGACTGTACTGAAGCTGTTTATTTAGTCAGTCAGCTACAACGTAGAACTTCGTACGTACGTACATCGGTTAATATTGCCATACCACGGTGTCACAGAGATGCGATTGTCGATTCAAATCCCATAGTGATAAATGTAGTAAAAGTATAAGCAGTAATCTCCGAAGATATTATTCAAGAAGTATAATCCAGTGAAATGGATTTAAGACGAGAAAGATGAAGGTCATGGGGAGTTTAGATTAGAATTTGGAAGGTCCCAAAGATGGGTGCACCTGCTCCATTGCAAACGATTTTGAGCCATATCACCAAGGTTTCTAACCCTCGGTAACTATTGTCTTGCGGACTTCAACCAGGCAGCCTACATCTGCCAATATGGCTCAGTCCAGTTGTCAGTGGCTTCATGGATATGTGCATGTTTTGATTTGGCCGTCCCTAGCTTTCTTCCAACCTACTCCTACACCAGACAGTATTGGTCTTCGAGGCTATCGGTGGTTGGGCATTCGTAACACAGGTTTCAACCACCTGGACTGCTGAACATTCACTACTTCATCTGTTGTTCTATCATCCTTACCTAATACCCTTTTCCAAAGAACAGCATTCCCCACGCGAGTGTCCTAGAAGTAAGTTTAATTAGTTATTCGATTTCATTGCCAGCTTGCACATCCTCATTTTTGTTCAATCTAATCAAATTTTAGACCCTCACAAATGCTACTCACTATTTTCTCTACACTATGTTGATTATTCTTACTCAGTTCTGAAGTAGTTTATTAAAGTTTATTTATATACTACCATTAAGTGGGTATTACTTTATACTTACATAAAGTTATCAGATTATACATGTAGAGAATTTACTTCAATAGCCATTAGATTCGTTCATGTAGTCATCTGTTTATTTTCATTATCTAAATAACCAATCTTATAATATTTTGCTTCGACTATTTTAGGGCACAACGCTTCTTATGTTAACAAGAATTGCATATTTTAAAGATGTTATCATCTCATCCTTCAGTTGTCCCCATTGTGGTTATGAGAATCGATCTCTTACCCCAGCTGCGCAAGTTCAAGATAAAGGGCAACGCATAACACTCAAAGTTAATAGCGTGAAAGATTTAAACAGACGTGTTGTTATACCAGCAGGTTCAACAGTTAGTATTCCTGAATACGATTCCTCATTTCCTTTTTCTGATGGAGGTTAGTTTTATTTGCTAGTGTTCCTACCCGCATTTTAGTACATTTAGGTATGTACCTATTTTGTCATTTTTTCCGTAGATCTTTTAGTAATATTAGTTATTTGAATCAACTCGTGTGGATCAAATTCATTCTTGATCTGGTAGATGATGTATGTTCATCAATATGATAATGTTAATTGGGATAAAGCTTAACAGGACTTAGATTCATTGCTTAGTTGTTGACCTTTTGACATATTTGTCTTATCATTGTTCGATTTCGTATTCAGTATTTTTTAGATAACCAGGGCGTATTTTCCACTTATAAGTTGTGCTTGGTTTTTATACTATTCTCTACTATTTAGTGATTGTAGGTTGTTAGCAGTTACTAGTCATCCGGTTCGTGTATGTAAAATGTTGTAATTTTATCTGTGATAACGCCTACTTTTCTTCAATTAAAATAATTTAGTAGTGGATATTGACTAAAGTGTTAGCTACATATTGATAGTGTGTCGTGTTTTTTTAAGCAGTAAGTTGGTACTTGTAATTACTTGGAACAAGATTGATATGTGTTCTGACTTAAACTGATTACTGATTTCTGCTACTAACTCGCTATTTACTGTGACTGCAGAATAACTGTTGCCTGATAATTATTGAAGCAGAATGAGACTGCTGTGCTGACACAAGGAATAAAATAAAACTTGAAGAATACTGATTTATTCAGCAGTCACTGGTTAAACAATGTTTGCAATAATGTAAATAATATTAATAAATTACATATCTTAAATACCCGGTTAATCAAAACATCTGAATGAGTTAACTGGTAGTTAATCAATGACCCGAACTTAACTGACCAAACAATACAATTAATCGCTGAATTATATGTTTGTTTTCTTCCTGCACTACTACGTGAAGGAGAAAATACGTATTTGCTAAGCACCATACTTAAGTTTCGTTTGTAGAAATTTAGCTGTCAAAAATTCCTTATTTGGTAACAGAGAGCTAAAAAGCGACTGTTCTCGTTGGTCAAGACAGTGGTTTTTAGTGAATGTCTTAAAATCTGTTCTTTTTTGTAATATGTTACAATATGCGGTACTAAGAGATAAAATTATGCTTATATCAACCTGTTAAACCTATCTGTTTCTCCAGGTTATCAAAACAAGCCCCGCATGTTGAAATATTAGGTTAACAACATTTTGTATGTAGTTGTCTTAATTTCCCATTGGCTTTTTGTGTTCTATCCGTAAAACTACATCAAATATGTCTACGATCGAATGAAGCGTTGGTCCAGGAGAAAGGAGAGTTATTCCCGACCCTAGCTTCTACCTAGACGTGGTGGCAGGGCTTGCGTATCGTGATGACCCATCCGAGCTTTACTGGCTGGAACATATGTTCCTGAAGGTTCTACCATGCCAGGGAGGTCGATTGGAGAACGATCAGACTACAAGCAGCTACCCAAGGTCTGAGGGCGCAGTCGTACTGCTGACTGTAGAGGGGTGTGACGGCAGTAAGGTGTTTCCCTCGGACAACCAGCATCTGCAGCGATGCTGCCTTCTGACAAGGAAGGGAGGGTTAGAAAAGGTCGACCCTAAAAATGTCACACCTCACCCTCCCTCACGGATTTCCGTCTCCGTCGGTAAGGGTGCCCACTAAGGGCTTTTAAGAGCGAAGCTATTACTCAAAAAACTTCATGGAAAGGTCGTGCGTGACCGGCCTCAAGCAGTTGTCCGTTGGGCTCTGCGGTCACGCTCCCAGGTCTCGAAGACCAACACTAACCTATCTTCCTTTTCAGGTCCCTCAAGAAACAACGTTCCACGGTGTGGGCAGCCTGGAAGTGACAACCGTCCTCATACCCGTAACAGCACACGAGACCAAATTGGTCGAAATCAAATCCTTCCTACACCAACACACACCTCTCTTCTCTCCACAACGAACTCTACTCACAGTCCCTTTATTCACTGCACCGCTAATGCAGACGAAGCGAGTTCACGAAACGTCATTCCTGGTCTCTTGAAACCCCGTTCTGGACTACATGTTGGAGCCTTTAATGTACGGACATTATGTCAAATAGGGCAACAAGCTTCCTTAGCTAGGACTTTAGAATCTCGTGCCATCGATGTATGCTGCGTCTCGGAAACGCGCATACAAGATCCGAGTAGCATCATTCACTCGACCTCACCTTGTCAAGATAAAGAAGTAACTCAATTTATTTTAATACGTAAAGTGACATGTACCCAGCATTAATTTATGATTTACTCTTACCTGAATGTAACTATTCCCAGCAGGATCATTTAGTTCAAATAATACGTTGAGTCTTTTGCCAGATGCAATCTAAAATAATTGTACTAAAATTACCAAAAGTGATATGATAGACAATTTACAAATTAGAGGACAATCACCATTTACAGTTTGGTTAGAAATAAAACACTGCGAAATAGATATTTTTTCCACAGAAGCGACTAAGCCGTAAAATGCCAGGAATTCCATTTTCTGTTATTCTTAAGCCTAATAGTGGACTGAAATTGCACAAGCCAAATGTCCTTCTACAACCAATTTAATGATAATAAAACTAAGAAAATATTTCAGGAGCAACTAGAAAGAGAGTTAAGCAACAATTTAAGCGATTCCCATCCAGAAGCAGGTTGGTATGATATCAAAAAGGCTATGAAAACAGCAGTGATATCTTCTAATAAGGTAAACCATAAGGCTAGAATGAAGTCGTGGATCTCAGTAGCATCTACCGAACTGATGGATGCTCGAAAACTCATCCTACCTGGCTCTGAACATGACAAAGAGAGAAGTCAGCTTAAGCTCGGGCTGATATAAAGCCTACGCAACGATCGCGAAAAGTGGTGGATAGCGAAAGCAAGGGAGATGGAACAGGCGACGGCGATAGGCAACAGTGGCCAACTATTCAGACTCATCAACGAAACCGGTATTAGGAATCCGAATGTGAGTGAAACTATCTCGGAAAATGATGGGACTATTATTTATACTCAATCCAGGAGATTGGATCGATGGGCAGAACACTTAACCGTTCAGTTCTACTGTTCTACAGCCACACTTCGGTTGTCCACAATTTCCAGTCATCCCGAATGGCAAATCGATGTAAGTCCTCCTAGTCTTTATGAAGTTGAGAAAGCGATAAGAAATCTGAAGCGAGAGAGAGAGCACCGAAAAGCTTGATTGGCTTTTGACAACCTGCGTCACTTATGCCGAAGCCGAGATATCCATTTGTTAACCGAAATTTGAGTGTACTGCTGAGCAGTTCGCTCCGTCCTTCTATATGTTTGCGAAACATGGCTGGTGAGATTAGAGAGCATTCGTAGGCTATTAGTATTCGATTATAGATGCTTTCTAAGCATTACTCGTATATCCAGGGACAACCGAGTAAGCAATGTTATAGTTTGGAAGCGAGTACTAGGTTGGGATGGAAGGTCAATATATGAAGTAATGAAACTCCATCAGTTGAGGTGGTTGGGACATGTGTTACGTATGCCTAACCACCGACTGACTCGTCGAGCTTTGTTTTGTAGTGTAGGAATAGGTTGGAAGAAAGCTAGGGGCGGCCAGACCAAAACATGGCACAAATTCATGAAGTCACTGACAAGTGGACTCAGTCATGTCGGTAGGTGTCGACTCCCTGATTGGGGTCCGCGAGATGATAATAATCGACGGTTAGAGACCCTGAGTGACACGGCTCGAAACCCTTTGCAATGGCGCAGGTGCATTCATTCATTGTGTTCTCTCAAATTCTAACCTTCTGAATTCCTCATCACCTCTATCTTTCTCTTTCTAGATTTACCTCACTGACTTATACTTTTCGATTCATATCTTCGCTCCCTAATCTTCTCCATTACTACTAATACTTCTACTATCGCTACCACTATTGGATTTAAACTGATAGTGGCATCTCCGTACTGATGTGATATGGCAACCTGAACTGATGTACGTAGGTACGAAGTTCTACGTTGTAGCTGATTGAATGACTGACTTGAAATGAAACACAATTGTTATAGTTGCTATGGTGGTGGCTGATTAACTGCTGTTATTTTCCATGACAGGTATTATGTGATATCGTTCCTCCTCATCCTACTTATATGGCTCAGTCCAGTAGGCATTCTCCTGAGACTGACGCTACGTCTTGGTTTGGCTACCCTTAGTCTTCCAGCGTACTCCTACACTAGCTATCGTTGCACATCGATATGGAAGATGTATAGACTTATGTAATATATGTTTTAATCATCTCGGCTGATAGCGATTCACTATAATACTGACCAAATTTCCGCAGTTACGTAAAAGCGTGCATTTAAACTCAGTTGCTAGCTCAATGGTCCCAAGATGTGTTATCAGTGCTTCAAAGGTGTGTATGATCGAATTCTAGTATGACTTACAAACACCTATTTTTTAAGGTCATGTTTCACAGCCATAAAATAAAACAGAACAGACAGCTGTATTGTATATTTTTCATACAGTTGATAGTCAAGGTATCTCGCAGCCGCCACAGGTGAAGCAATCTGGTTAAAAGCCAACGGAGATTTTATCAGACATCAACCCTCCGGGTATGATGAGACTTTAAAGATAAATGACTGACGCGCTCAGTTATTTCATTTCCTGTCACTGTTTAAGACCTTGATGCAAACCTATCCCAGAACAACACTTTGCATTTAAAGGCAGAGAAATACATCCTGAACTTCTCGTTTTTGATTAAGATGTTCGTAGGACTACATCATGTCGGTGTCTTCTCATAAGACTGTCATCATCATATTTTAGGTAGACAAGTGAATCTCCTGGTATGAAATCCATTCCTACAAAGTCAAAGTATGAGTGTTATCTGTAAAAGAGAATGTCTATGAAAAAGTTGAGTAAAAGTGGAGCAGTTGGACAACCCCATCTAACACCACTTACAATCATTCTTTCTGAAATAGTTCAGTGACCCACTGGTTGTTTTTAAAAAGTGGTCAATAAAAGTACTTCTAAAATTCACTGACATCATGTTAACGCACATACAACCTTTATTCGTGGTTCATATCTTTCAGCTGTTACTAAAATACTTATAGTTCAGTTACCTGTTACTCCTTTTTACACACTTCCTTTAATTTTTAAAGCTGTATCAACGGTCGAAGGAATTGTTACAATATTCATGGATAATTTGAATAGTTTACAACCAGAAAGAAAGGTATATTTTAAAATTATCTAAAAACGTCGATAGAAAAATCAACCTGATTTGGCTTTAAAAATTGAAAACTTCATTGATCAGTTACGTACTCTGTTAAAGGTGGAGAAGCGATTCTCATTTGTAAGTCTAGTAGTATTCTATTACTCGATTTCATGTTAACAGTTTTAAGCCCAGTGGTATCTTACCGTTTTAGACAATTTATAATATCCTTTATTTGTCACATAATGTTACAGACTATAGATTTAATGTATCATTAAATTCCATGTGCTTGAATCCCAAACAGCCAGGTAGTATCGCTAGCCTTTGAAAACGTGCAGCTGAAAACCGTGTATGAAACTCTAACTTGATTACTAATAACTAAATGAATGCGTTAACTTTTACTGAGCGTCATGTAACTGTTAAGTGGAACTAATCAGTCCCCCTCCACTAATCAACTAAAAAAAGGCACATAGGTCAAAATGAGGATTAGATTAACTATATGGGCTCGTCAGCTACTTTCCAACGTTTTCCCTGCTTACTTACTTACTTACTTACGCCTGTTACCCCCAATGGAGCATAGGCCGCCCACCAGTTTTCTCCAACCAACTCTGTCCTGGGCTTCTCTCTCCAGTTCTGTCCAGTGTTTGTTCATTCCTTTCATATCTTTTTCTATTTCTCGGCGTAATGTATTCTTTGGCCTTCCTCTTTTCCTTTTGCCTTGAGGGTTCCATGTGAGGCCTTGTCTCGTGACGCAGTTAGGTGCTTTTCGTAGTGTGTCCTATCCACTTCCACCGCTTCTTCCTGATTTCCTCCTCCACTGGAATCTGGTTTGTTCTCCCCCACAAATCGTTGTTGCTGATCGTGTCTGGCCAACGAATACGAAGTATTTTGCGTAGACAGCTGTTAATAAACACTTGTATCTTATGGATCATGGCTTTCGTAGTTCTCCAAGTTTCCGCTCCATACAGTTGAACTGTCTTGACATTTGTATTGAAAATTCTGATTTTGGTGTTGGTTGATATTTGTTTGGAGTTCCAGATATTTTTCAACTGTAGAAATGCAGCCCTTGCATTGCCAATCCGCGCCCTCACATCTGCATCGGATCCCCACCTTTCTCGTCGATGATGCTGCCAATATATGTAAAGGTGTTAACGTCCTTCAAGGCCTCTCCATCAAGAGTGATTTGGTTGTTGTATGTTGTATTGCATCGGAGAATTTTGCTTTTTCCTTTATGTATGTTGAGACCTACTGCTGCTGCTACACTGGTCGTCTTCTCTTGCATTTGTCGTTGCGTGTGTGATAGAAGAGCCAGATCATCTGCGAATTCCAGATCGTCCAGCTGCGTCCCAACTGTCCAGTTGATACCGTGCTTCCCTCCAGATGTCGACGTCTTCATAATCCAGTCGATGACCAGGAGAAAGAGAAAGGGTGAGAGTAAACAACCTTGCCTGACACCGGTCTTCACTTCAAAAGAGTCTGTTAGCTGTCTTCCGTGCACGATTTTGCAATTGAATCCATCATAAGAATTCCGTATGATGTTAACTATCTTCTCAGGCACACCGTAGTGTCGAAGAAGCCTCCACAGTGTTTTCCTACCCACGCTATCGAATGCTTTCTCGTAGTCGATGAAGTTGATGTAGAGTGGTGAGTTCCATTCTATTGATTGCTCCACAATGATCCGTAATGTAGCAATTTAGTCAGTACACGATCGATCCTTACGAAATCCGGCCTGTTGATCTCGAAGTTGGGCGTCTACGAAGTCCTTCATTCTGTTTAACAATGCCCTGTTGAAGGCTTTGCCTGTTATTGAGAGAAGAGTGATTCCTCTGTAGTTCTCACACTTGCTGAGATCGCCTTTCTTTGGTATTTTGATGAGGTATCCTTCTTTCCAATCTGATGGTACTTGTTCCTCATCCCAAATCTTCTTGAAGAGAATGTGAAATATTTTCGCAGTTGCTTCTACATCTACTTTCATTGCCTCTGCTGGAATGTTGTCTGGTCCTGCTGCTTTGCCATTCTTGATTTGTCTGATGGCCATACTGATGTCCTCAATCGTAGGTGCGCCAATATTAATTGGGTGATCCGTGGATGCTGCTTCGATGTTGGGTGGGTTCAGTGGAGCTGGTCGATTCAAGAGTTCCTTAAAGTGCTCCACCCACCCATTTCGCTGTTCGTCAGTGTTGCTGATTATTTTCCCTTCCTTGCTTTTCACTGGTCGTTCTGGTTTACGATAGTTTCCGGCGAGCTTCTTTGTTGTTTCGTACAATTGTCTCAAGTTTGCTTCTCTTGCAGCCTTTTCCGCCGTCATTGCTAGATCTTCCACATATTTTCGTTTGTCAGCTTTGATGCTCTTCTTCACTTGTCTGTTTGCTTCTGTGTATGCAGCTTGTGCGGTAACTTTCTCTGCTCTTGTTCGGCTGACATTGATTGCTGCCTTCTTGTTCTTCCTTTCTTCAATTTTTGCAAGAGTACCAACAGAGATCCATTCCTTGTGATAATGCTTCTTGCGACCAAGGACCTCCTGACATGTTGAAGTGATTGCCTCCTTAATCCCTTTCCAATTGTTCTCCAATGTTGCGTCCTCTCCATTGAGTAGATCCTGAAAGGCCTGGAACCTATTGGTGAGGGCTATCCTGAATTCGTTGAGCTTTACAGTATCCCGAAGAAAGGCCGTATTAAACTTCTTTGATGTTGTCTGCCCCGTTGTCCAGTGCTTCTTTAGCTTCAATCTCATTTTGGCGATCAGCAAGTGGTGATCTGAAGCTATATCAGCTCCTCTCTTGGTTCTCACATCCTCCATGGTCCTTCTGAACTTTTTGTTGATACAGATATGGTCAATTTGGTTTTGAGTAGTGTGGTCCGGTGAAATCCATGTGGCTTTGTGAATGCGTTTGTGCGGGAATATTGTGCCACCGATGACCAGTTTGTTGAAGGCACTTAGGTTTGCAAATCTCTCACCATTTTCGTTCCTTTCTCCCAGTCCATGTCGTCCCATGATGTCTTCATATCCAGTGTTGTCCATTCCAACCTTGGCATTCAGGTCTCCCATAAGAATCGTCAAATCCTTTGGTGAACATTTATCGACGATTGCCTGCAGCCTTTCGTAGAATTGATCTTTACTTTAAAATAGTTTTCATGAGTTAGATGTATTATTAAGAAAAATTCATTCTAGAATGAAGCACTCTGGCGCTTCTCAGCGTATAAAAATGTGATCATTGTTTCCCTATATTTGTAATAAGGAATATATTTTGCTCGATCTTACCACGAATTCCTAAGTTCAAATAACAGTTTACTACCATTTTTTCAGTTAGTAAAAGTGTATTCAGGAAGTTTTAATGAATAACCTGTAGATTCAAGTCCTGTGACGTTATTAAATTGATGATTAGAGGTTTATTATCTTGGATGAAGTCCATAAAAACATTCTTTAGACTTATCTAAAAGAGCGATTATTACGAACAAATATCCATAATCTATTATTTAATTTTCTGATGCTTTCCTTTTCAATTCAGTTTCCGTATACCGAACTACAGTATCATGTAGACATTTGCTAAATGACATTCTGAAAATGCCATCTGTTTTGCTTTATTGGCATAGATGCCCGACCGTAGCTGCTACCTTGACGTGGTGGCAGGGCTTGCGTATCGTGATGACCCATCCGAGCTTTACTGGCTGGAACATATGTTCCTGAAGGCCCTACCATGCCAGGGAGGTCGATTGGAAAACGATCAGACTACAAGCAGCTACCCAAGGTCTGAGGGCGCAGTCGTACTGCTGACTGTAGAGGGGTGTGACGGCAGTAAGGTGTTTCCCTCGGACAACCAGCATCTGCAGCGATGCTGCCTTCTGACAAGGAAGGGAGGGTTAGAAAAGGTCGACCCTAAAAATGTCACACCTCACCCTCCCTCACGGATTTCCGTCTCCGTCGGTAAGGGTGCCCACTAAGGGCTTTTAAGAGCGAAGCTATTACTCAAAAAACTTCATGGAAAGGTCGTGCGTGACCGGCCTCAAGCAGTTGTCCGTTGGGCTCTGCGGTCACGCTCCCAGGTCTCGAAGACCAACACTAACCTATCTTCCTTTTCAGGTCCCTCAAGAAACAACGTTCCACGGTGTGGGCAGCCTGGAAGTGACAACCGTCCTCATACCCGTAACAGCACACGAGACCAAATTGGTCGAAATCAAATCCTTCCTACACCAACACACACCTCTCTTCTCTCCACAACGAACTCTACTCACAGTCCCTTTATTCACTGCACCGCTAATGCAGACGAAGCGAGTTCACGAAACGTCATTCCTGGTCTCTTGAAACCCCGTTCTGGACTACATGTTGGAGCCTTTGATGTACGGACATTATGTCAAATAGGGCAACAAGCTTCCTTAGCTAGGACTTTAGAATCTCGTGCCATCGATGTATGCTGCGTCTCGGAAACGCGCATACAAGATCCGAGTAGCATCACTCACTCGACCTCACCATGTCAAGATAAAGAAGCAACTCGATTTACTCTTCGTGTATCTGGAAGCTCTGATGCTGCCCTCAGGGGTCTTGCTGGCGTAGGCATAGCATTGAGTCGTAGAGCTGAACAATCTCTCTTAGACTGGATCCCAGTAGATAGTCGTTTGTGCGCTGTCCGACTAAACGGGACAGTAAGGACTCGGAAGGATAGGGACACTCGCCGTTGCCTCTACGTCATATCTGCCTATGCCCCGACTGACTGCAGTTCAGACGAGGTTAACGATGAGTCTTACAGAAAGCTTTTAGACCTCCTCCGAGAAGTTAAGCTCTCTGATGTAGTAATAATGGCTGGTGACTTTAATGCTCAGGTAGGTAGACTAAGTGAGCAGGAGACACCTAGGTGGATGTTATGGTGTCGTGGCTCAGAGAACAGACAATGGCGACCGTCTGTTGCAAGTATGCTCAGATAACCGCCTATTCTTAGCAAACACTAACTTTAGGCATAAGGAAAAGCATCTGTTGACCTGGCGACCTTCATAGTCGTCTCAACGTTGGACTCAACTAGATCACATCGCCATTGGCCACCGATGGAGGTGTTCGATAGAGGACTGTCGCTCGTTCTGGGGCACATGTTTAGATTCAGATCATGCTGTAAGGCGAGCGTGTATCTGTTTGAGGCCTACTGGACGTAGGAAAGAAACCGTAGGGAACCCTCTTAGGCTTTTACTTAATGATAATCAAACTAAGAAAATATTTCAGGAGCAACTAGAAAGAGAGTTAAGCAACAATTTAAGCGATTCCCATCCAGAAGCAGGTTGGTATGATATCAAAAAGGCTATGAAAACAGCAGTGATATCTTCTAATAAGGTAAACCATAAGGCTAGAATGAAGTCGTGGATCTCAGTAGCATCTACCGAACTGATGGATGCTCGAAAACTCATCCTACCTGGCTCTGAACATGACAAAGAGAGAAGTCAGCTTAAGCTCGGGCTGATATAAAGCCTACGCAACGATCGCGAAAAGTGGTGGATAGCGAAAGCAAGGGAGATGGAACAGGCGACGGCGATAGGCAACAGTGGCCAACTATTCAGACTCATCAACGAAACCGGTATTAGGAATCCGAATGTGAGTGAAACTATCTCGGAAAATGATGGGACTATTATTTATACTCAATCCAGGAGATTGGATCGATGGGCAGAACACTTAACCGTTCAGTTCTACTGTTCTACAGCCACACTTCGGTTGTCCACAATTTCCAGTCATCCCGAATGGCAAATCGATGTAAGTCCTCCTAGTCTTTATGAAGTTGAGAAAGCGATAAGAAATCTGAAGCGAGAGAGAGAGCACCGAAAAGCTTGATTGGCTTTTGACAACCTGCGTCACTTATGCCGAAGCCGAGATATCCATTTGTTAACCGAAATTTGAGTGTACTGCTGAGCAGTTCGCTCCGTCCTTCTATATGTTTGCGAAACATGGCTGGTGAGATTAGAGAGCATTCGTAGGCTATTAGTATTCGATTATAGATGCTTTCTAAGCATTACTCGTATATCCAGGGACAACCGAGTAAGCAATGTTATAGTTTGGAAGCGAGTACTAGGTTGGGATGGAAGGTCAATATATGAAGTAATGAAACTCCATCAGTTGAGGTGGTTGGGACATGTGTTACGTATGCCTAACCACCGACTGACTCGTCGAGCTTTGTTTTGTAGTGTAGGAATAGGTTGGAAGAAAGCTAGGGGCGGCCAGACCAAAACATGGCACAAATTCATGAAGTCACTGACAAGTGGACTCAGTCATGTCGGTAGGTGTCGACTCCCTGATTGGGGTCCGCGAGATGATAATAATCGACGGTTAGAGACCCTGAGTGACACGGCTCGAAACCCTTTGCAATGGCGCAGGTGCATTCATTCATTGTGTTCTCTCAAATTCTAACCTTCTGAATTCCTCATCACCTCTATCTTTCTCTTTCTAGATTTACCTCACTGACTTATACTTTTCGATTCATATCTTCGCTCCCTAATCTTCTCCATTACTACTAATACTTCTACTATCGCTACCACTATTGGATTTAAACTGATAGTGGCATCTCCGTGCTGATGTGATATGGCAACCTGAACTGATGTACGTAGGTACGAAGTTCTACGTTGTAGCTGATTGAATGACTGACTTGAAATGAAACACAATTGTTATAGTTGCTATGGTGGTGGCTGATTAACTGCTGTTATTTTCCATGACAGGTATTATATGATATCGTTCCTCCTCATCCTACTTATATGGCTCAGTCCAGTAGGCATTCTCCTGAGACTGACGCTACGTCTTGGTTTGGCTACCCTTAGTCTTCCAGCGTACTCCTACACTAGCTATCGTTGCACATCGATATGGAAGATGTATAGACTTATGTAATATATGTTTTAATCATCTCGGCTGATAGCGATTCACTATAATACTGACCAAATTTCCGCAGTTACGTAAAAGCGTGCATTTAAACTCAGTTGCTAGCTCAATGGTCCCAAGATGTGTTATCAGTGCTTCAAAGGTGTGTATGATCGAATTCTATTATGACTTACAAAATCGTTTGCAATGGCGCAGGTGCATTCGTTCATTGTGTTCTGTCAAATCCTAATCTTCTGGATTCTTCAACCCCTCTAGTTTTGACTTTCTAAACTTTTCTCACTGAATCACATTTCTTGAATATCTTCTAATCCTAACCTCTCTGATTACTTCTAGTACCTTAATTATCTCTGCTCCTATTGGATTTGAATTGACAATTATGTCTCTATGCTGATGTGGTGTGGCAACTTGAACTGATTTACTTACGTACGAAGTTCTACGTTGCATCTGAGTGACTGACTGACTGATTGGCATAGGTGCAATAAGCTGAATTCCAGATATCTGAGTTGCACAAGTAAACACTTTTTCACAGTTTTTAATTCAATCGAGGATGCGTATTTCTTGTGGATGTATTTCTGTCTCACTTCATTGATGTCACTTGAAATGTGTACGTAAACTAAAAGACAATCTAGTGTAACATATTTTTCTCATATTGATGTCACTCATCTGTATTGATTAGTACATTCACTTTGCAATTATTTAGGTTATAGATGATCCATCAGGAAATGGATTCATTGAAAACTACTTAGCTCCAGATGATGATCCGCAAATTGTAATTGAGACATATGAACGCACTCCAGATCAAAACGAATTACTTGGTCTTCAACCAACTGAACAACTAAATGATGCATCTGATACTAAAACTATCGAAAAAGTAGGTTATCATCTCTTTATTAGATTTGTATAAATTTTTGAGTAGTTCGATCATTTTAGTTTATCTATTGTAATTATTACTATTGTTATTACGATTAATCATAGGAGCCAAATAACGTAGCCCCGGAAATCGAAAAGGATGAAGTGTTGTCTTTGAATGTCAATTGTCCATCGTGCAATGCTGTTACTGACAACAAAATGAAAGTTGTTGGTAAGTGGTTTCACAACTTTTATAAATTTATGAAAGTAATGAGTAACATGGAAAAACGAAGGAAGTTTCTAAGCTAAATTAATTGAGCTTCTATTAGCCATAACGTTTTCATCATCAACAGCAAGGTAGAACTTTGCACGTAAGTACAGCATTTCAAGTTGCTATACCACATTGGTATAGAGATATAATTGTCACTTCAAATCCCATAGTAGTAGAGGTAGTAAAAGTATTAATAGTAATGGAGAAGATTAGGGAGCGAAGATATGAATCGAAAAGTATAAGTCAGTGAGGTAAATCTAGAAAGAGAAAGATAGAGGTGATGAGGAATTCAGAAGGTTAGAATTTGAGAGAACACAATGAATGAATGCACCTGCGCCATTGCAAAGGGTTTCGAGCCGTGTCACTCAGGGTCTCTAACCGTCGATTATTATCATCTCGCGGACCCCAATCAGGGAGTCGACACCTACCGACATGACTGAGTCCACTTGTCAGTGACTTCATGAATTTGTGCCATGTTTTGGTCTGGCCGCCCCTAGCTTTCTTCCAACCTATTCCTACACTACAAAACAAAGCTCGACGAGTCAGTCGGTGGTTAGGCATACGTAACACATGTCCCAACCACCTCAACTGATGGAGTTTCATTACTTCATATATTGACCTTCCATCCCAACCTAGTACTCGCTTCCAAACTATAACATTGCTTACTCGGTTGTCCCTGGATATACGAGTAATGCTTAGAAAGCATCTATAATCGAATACTAATAGCCTACGAATGCTCTCTAATCTCACCAGCCATGTTTCGCAAACATATAGAAGGACGGAGCGAACTGCTCAGCAGTACACTCAAATTTCGGTTAACAAATGGATATCTCGGCTTCGGCATAAGTGACGCAGGTTGTCAAAAGTCAATCGAGCCTTCTGTATTCGAGCTGAGATTTCCTCAGTCAACAGGCCATCGGCACTGATCAGACTCCCAAGATCAGTGAAGCGGTCTACACGCTCGACTACTTCACTCCCTATCACTAGTTCAGGTGCCGATGCAACCTAGTCTTGAAGCAACATTTCGACGAGGAAAGCCGCATTCCGAACATGCTTGCATTGTTGCTCAGGGTAGTCAGAAGACTCTGCATTTTTTCAGCATCTTCACCAAGTAGGACAATGTCATCGGCATATTCTAAGTCAATAAGCGAGCCAACTGTTAGAAGGTCTACTCTTGAAAATTCAGACGAGGATAAGGTTATTTCTAGGAGCATGTCTATGATGAAATTGAACAAGAATGGGGAGAGTGGACAACACTGACGGACATCACTTGATGTTGGGAATTCCGGTGACAGTTCGCCATAAGCTCTCACTCGACAAGTGGTGTTCGAGTAGAGAGCTTGTATGAGGTTAATGTACTTCTTTGGTACACCTTTCAATGACAGACACTGCCACAGAACCTCACGATCCACTGAGTCAAATGCCGATTTTAGGTCCAGGAAAACAACTATTGTTGGACGCCTAAATGTGTGTTCTGCCCATCGATCCAGTCTCCTGGATTGAGTATAAATAATAGTCCCATCATTTTCCGAGATAGTTTCACTCACATTCGGATTCCTAATACCGGTTTCGTTGATGAGTCTGAATAGTTGGCCACTGTTGCCAATCGCCGTCGCCTGTTCCATCTCCCTTGCTTTCGCTATCCACCACTTTTCGCGATCGTTGCGTAGGCTTTATATCAGCCCGAGCTTAAGCTGACTTCTCTCTTTGTCATGTTCAGAGCCAGGTAGGATGAGTTTTCGAGCATCCATCAGTTCGGTAGATGCTACTGAGATCCACGACTTCATTCTAGCCTTATGGTTTACCTTATTAGAAGATATCACTGCTGTTTTCATAGCCTTTTTGATATCATACCAACCTGCTTCTGGATGGGAATCGCTTAAATTGTTGCTTAACTCTCTTTCTAGTTGCTCCTGAAATATTTTCTTAGTTTGATTATCATTAAGTAAAAGCCTAAGAGGGTTCCCTACGGTTTCTTTCCTACGTCCAGTAGGCCTCAAACAGATACGCGCTCGCCTTACAGCATGATCTGAATCTAAACATGTGCCCCAGAACGAGCGACAGTCCTCTATCGAACACCTCCATCGGTGGCCAATGGCGATGTGATCTAGTTGAGTCCAACGTTGAGACGACTATGAAGGTCGCCAGGTCAACAGATGCTTTTCCTTATGCCTAAAGTTAGTGTTTGCTAAGAATAGGCGGTTATCTGAGCATACTTGCAACAGACGGTCGCCATTGTCTGTTCTCTGAGCCACGACATCATAACATCCACCTAGGTGTCTCCTGCTCACTTAGTCTACCTACCTGAGCATTAAAGTCACCAGCCATTATTACTACATCAGAGAGCTTAACTTCTCGGAGGAGGTCTAAAAGCTTTCTGTAAGACTCATCGTTAACCTCGTCTGAACTGCAGTCAGTCGGGGCATAGGCAGATATGACGTAGAGGCAACGGCGAGTGTCCCTATCCTTCCGAGTCCTTACTGTCCCGTTTAGTCGGACAGCGCACAAACGACTATCTACTGGGATCCAGTCTAAGAGAGATTGTTCAGCTCTACGACTCAATGCTATGCCTACGCCAGCAAGACCCCTGAGGGCAGCATCAGAGCTTCCAGATACACGAAGAGTAAATCGAGTTGCTTCTTTATCTTGACATGGTGAGGTCGAGTGAATGATGCTACTCGGATCCTGTATGCGCGTTTCTGAGACGCAGCATACATCGATGGCACGAGATTCTAAAGTCCTAGCTAAGGAAGCTTGTTGCCCTATTTGACATAATGTCCGTACCTTTAATTCCCCAACGTGTAGTTTAGAACGGGTTTACGGAGACCAGGAACGATGTTTCGAGAACTCGTGTCGTCTGCATTAGCTGTGCACTGTGATAAATGAATGTAGGAAGAATTACTCGTGGAAATAAGAGAGGTACTAGGGGGTGTAGAAAGGATTTGATTTCGACCAATTTGGTCTTGTGTGCTGTTACGGGTATGAGTGCGGTTGTCACTCCCCGGCTGTCTACACCGTGGAAAGTGTCCTCCATTGAACCTCAGTATCATTGGCTGATTGTGATATGATCTAGTTGCGTTCAACGTTGAGACGACTTTGGGCGTCGTCATGTCAAGAGATTTTTTAACCCATGCCTAAAGTTAGTGTTTGCTAGAAATAGGCGGTTTTCTGAACACAGTTGCAACAGACGCTCACCATTATCTGTTCTCTGACGCGCGACATCATAAGATCCACCTAGGTGTCTTTCCTGCTCACTTAGGCTACTTACGTGAGCAAAAAATTCACCAGCCATTAGGTTTATATTAGAGTGACTAACATTATGGTGGAGCCACGAAAGCTTTCTATAGAACTTATCTTTCATCTCGTCTGAACTGCAGTCAGTGAGAGCGTAGGAAGACGCAACGAAGATACTGGCAAGTGTCCCTATCCTTCTGAGTCCGTACCGTCACGTTTAGTCGGACAGCGCACAATTCTAACCAGCGACTGCCTCCATGAGCTATGTTTTGTGGTGTAGGAGTCAGTTGGAAGAAAGCTAGGGGCGGCAAACGAAAACGTGGCACGAATCCATGAAGCCACTGACAAGTGGACTAAGTCATGTTGGTAGATGTAGGCTACCTAGTCGGGGTCCGCGAGACGCAAGTCACCGACGGTTAGAGACCTTGAATGACATTGTTCAGAATCGTTTGCAATGACCCCGGTGCATTTATTCTTTGTGTCCTCTCATTTCTTAATCTTCTGGATTGGTCAACACCTCCAACTTTGTCTTTCTAAATTCACCTCACTAAACTATACTTGAATATTATCTTCAAATCCTAATCTTCTCCATTATCAGTAATTCTTCTACTATCTCTACCACTATGGGATTTGAATGGACAATTGCGTCTTTGTGCTAATTTGGTATGGCAACATGAACTGATGTTCTCACAAGGAACCATCTATCAGTCAGATGTAGAAGCTATTATGGTGTGTTTTTTAAATGTAGTCTCCATTACGTGATACTATTTTCTTTTTTCGTCTTGCCCATTCATTATACAAATTACAGCACTTGCGACAAGTATACGAATTTGAGTAACTAATTGATTAATATTTCAAATTAATTGAGGTTTCCCTTAATCATTTTCTTCCTACTCACTCAAATTTCATCTCAGTTTCCTGCAACTAGGTCACAGTAAACACATGTCAGCCCCTCTGTTTACTGCTAGACAGCTTTTATTGTCGGTTCACTTTTCAGGTGACCATCATGTGCCACTGAAATGCAATCACATACATCCATATTTGACTAACATTAGACCAACCATCGCTCTTGTCCAGGGTAAAATGGATCTTCACCATCTAACTATCAAATTTCATAACAAATCGTTCTAGTACTTCACCCATGGAGGAAACCGATTTAATCCCATGCCCAGTATACCTGTAATTGGTCGATTTCTTTCTTACTGTAAATGGAGTGTGTTGGGGTTTACCCAAATCGATAATGTAATCTGTTGAAACTTCTACAGCAAAATTATTACTGTAACCGTTTATATCCAATAATTGTTTTGTGACTCGCCAATATCACCTATTCTTATGGGTTATTTTGTCTTGTAAAACATTATGTATACTTTAATGCTTGCTTAATCCGCTGTGTTTACCTGAGACCGTTAATAATTCCAATCTACCCTCTTCTTACTTGCATTCTGTTGTCATTGTTGAGTTTTAGTCCTTGCACATTTGATTACTCCCTCGTTTTAGAAGTACGTGCCATCATACCTATATCGAACCAAAACAGTTACGAATTAAAACAATTATTAAATAAAAGCTTGATACTACTGCATTAAATCAATAATTGTTGCTCTGCTTTTATATGGGAAACAATGGGCTGGAAAATCTCATTCGACATACGTAAAATTAACTCTCCAACAAACACACCTACGTTTTCAATCTATTTCTAGGTCTTCTACACAGTTGTATACTTTGTTTCTGTAGTCATCTTCCTTTGGTTCTTTATATTTACAGTTTATTTGCACAGATTTCTCTTATCATATTGTTATCTTAACGATTTCATTGTTAGTTGGTTATATAGGATGAAATAAGTATACTTGGTCACTGAAGCTGTTTGACAAAAAAAAATGTATAGATCTTTTATATTTACAGAATTTTCTTTACATTACGGTATTTCTACTTGCTTTTTTTTGATGAAGTATTTTAATATTTGATTCTATTGTACTGATAGTATATTGGCTTAATATTTATTTTATCACTTTTCAAACTATACAGATATTCCTCATTTTAAAGAGGTAATACTGATGGCAATCAACTGCCCAGTCTGTGGTTATAGGGATTGTGAAGTTCGATCCGGTGGTGGAGTTTCGCCAAAAGGCAGACATTACAAATTACGAATTACAAATATATGCGACTTATCACGGGATATACTGGTGTCAGAAACTGCAGCTGTTAAACTGCCTGAACTGGATTTCGAGTCTGTGGGTGGTACTCTTGGTGGAAGATTTACGACAATAGAAGGCCTTTTAGTAGCTATAACTAAACAAGTTGGTTGGTATTTTTGATAATTTTTTGTATATTTTATAGTGATGAATAGTAAATGTAGCATTTAGTTACTACTAATCGTCAGTGAGTATGAAGTGGTTTTGTTGAGGTCGTTAGATCTCCAGAACTCACTTGGAAAGGTCCTAATGTTACAATTTTATTCCGAAATTTTGAATTTCCATGTTTTGGCGCCAGTTGACCTTAAGCTTACATTCCCCCCTCGGAAACTCCTTGACTAATTGGCTGATGGATTATTTTAGTACGCTATTTTGTGGCTCTCCCAAGGGCCTTGCTATCATTGTATATATAAGCTTGATTTATGTGCTTAGCAACCTCGTATTTCCTAGGTGCTTGTAGAATACATTCTCTACGCCTTATCAAAACTTCTTGCTTTTCTTAGTAGGGCCTGGGACAATGGATTAGAATAGCCTATCGTGTCACCACTGTATCATTGACCTTCGTTCTGTTTACCAAGTAAGGTGAAATCGTATTAGCATTCAAGCATATCAGGTCTTCATTGTGTTGGTCAAATTAATAGTTTTAAACTAATCGTCTAGATAGCTCGGGATTCACGCCTGATCGTAATTGATTTTCGTTTCCTTTCTAGTGTCCTGTCTGTCTCTTCTGCTCTCACTCTGTTCACATCTTCGTTAATATACTTTATTTGATGAAAACGGCATTTCAGGTGATGTATATATATTACTTCCGAGACATATTTGCAATTTGATTGTAAGTATCCACTTAAGCTTGTGAGATTGACTTATCATGTAACTGTCGTTAAATATAACAACTATTTTCATCAATAGGTAGTAAATGAAACTGTTAGTGATACGTCTGTTGATCATTGTCTGTCTACTGTTATCGGTTAAAGGTTTGAAAGAACCAGCAAAGTACTTTTAAATTTCAGATATTTGTTTCATTCTCAGCTACAGAGTTACAGTATTTACTGTTGAAAATTAAATTTTATCTCAGTAGATCTCACCAAAAAAATGTAGGTTTTTATTCAGTAAGTTGATCAAATTTTTGGCATTTCAAATGAATTCAGTAGATAAATAACTATTTATTTTTTTTAATTATTGCAGTTAATCAGTACTAATCCTTTTGTTATTGGAGACAGTACTTCTTCTGAAGAGACAACAAGTAGATTGAGATCAATCATTAATGACATAAACGAGGTCAGTTTTATGTGTGTTCGTCAATCGTATTCACTTACTATAATGTGTCACTGTGCATTATAAACTTTTGTATGACATTGCATACTGTGTACGGTGGAACTCATACTAAACCGTCAGGTACATAAGTCGATTCCAATAAATCCTTTAAATATCGGTATCATATAATTGACGTTGTAACAAGTCGCTTAAGAAATAGTCTCACATACTGTTTGTTAAGGATGCTTTGTGTCAATGTATTATGTAACCTAAATTATTAAACATACTATTCAGTATAATAAGTCGTAAGTAAAATTAATCGTAAACAATTTTAAAGATATAATAAGTTAAAAAGAAAACTGATTCCTCTGTTCAATTTCAACAATGCTTTTTGGCAGTTATCGAAAATCCTATAAACATTATGTATATTCCTTCTCCTAGTATACGTCAAATTACTTACGCTTGTTACCCCTAGAGGAGCACACCCCGCCCACCAGCATTCTCCAACCTTTCCTCCAGCTAGTCTCTGTCGTCCAACCTGCGGTTCATTAATTCCAAGTACCACCAGCGTATATCTTTTCATTTCTGTAGCAACTTGGATGACTCTCCTGGTCTCACACAATGTGCGGACATTCCATGTGCCTATATTAATGTTCGCTCTGTCATAAAAGGCATTAGCCTCATGACTTCCGAATAAAGTCGGTTATGATCATGCGACATCATAGCTCTCCTGAATGAAGACCTGATTCCCAGAGCAGTGTTTACATGGTTAGAATTATTTTTTCTGGTTAGCGTTTTTTAACGATTTAGTTCTTTTTGGGTTGGATCTCTAACCCCAAGCCCAACCCTCCTCCTTTATCGGGATTCAGAATCAGCACTAGATCCATTGGCGCTTCAGGCGGACTTACTATACGTTAAATCAACTTCATTACGATCTATATTATACGATGAGTATCATCATCGTCATCCACAGGAAGGTAGAACTTTGCACGTAAGTGTATCAGTTCAGGTTGCCTACCATATCAGCTCAGAGACGCAACTGTCAGTTCAAATCCAAAAGTGATAGTGATTGTAGAAGTATTAGTAGTAATGGAGAAGATTAGGGAGCGAAAATATGGTTCGAGAAGTATAATTCAGTAAACTAAATTCAGAAGGAGTAAGGTAGAGATTATGAGGAATTCAGAAGGTTAGAATTTGAGAGAACACAATGAATGAACATGTATTACTTAAGTCCATACATCGTCCATATCGATGTGCAACGATAGCTAGTGTAGGAGTACGCTGGAAGACTAAGGGTAGCCAAACCAAGACGTAGCGTCAGTCTCAGGAGAATGCCTACTGGACTGAGCCATATAAGTAGGATGAGGAGGAACGATATCATATAATACCTGTCATGGAAAATAACAGCAGTTAATCAGCCACCACCATAGCAACTATAACAATTGTGTTTCATTTCAAGTCAGTCATTCAATCAGCTACAACGTAGAACTTCGTACCTACGTACATCAGTTCAGGTTGCCATATCACATCAGCACGGAGATGCCACTATCAGTTTAAATCCAATAGTGGTAGCGATAGTAGAAGTATTAGTAGTAATGGAGAAGATTAGGGAGCGAAGATATGAATCGAAAAGTATAAGTCAGTGAGGTAAATCTAGAAAGAGAAAGATAGAGGTGATGAGGAATTCAGAAGGTTAGAATTTGAGAGAACACAATGAATGAATGCACCTGCGCCATTGCAAAGGGTTTCGAGCCATGTCACTCAGGGTCTCTAACCGTCGATTATTATCATCTCGCGGACCCCAATCAGGGAGTCGACACCTACCGACATGACTGAGTCCACTTGTCAGTGACTTCATGAATTTGTGCCATGTTTTGGTCTGGCCGCCCCTAGCTTTCTTCCAACCTATTCCTACACTACAAAACAAAGCTCGACGAGTCAGTCGGTGGTTAGGCATACGTAACACATGTCCCAACCACTTCAACTGATGGAGTTTCATTACTTCATATATTGACCTTCCATCCCAACCTAGTACTCGCTTCCAAACTATAACATTGCTTACTCGGTTGTCCCTGGATATACGAGTAATGCTTAGAAAGCATCTATAATCGAATACTAATAGCCTACGAACGCTCTCTAATCTCACCAGCCATGTTTCGCAAACATATAGAAGGACGGAGCGAACTGCTCAGCAGTACACTCAAATTTCGGTTAACAAATGGATATCTCGGCTTCGGCATAAGTGACGCAGGTTGTCAAAAGCCAATCAAGCTTTTCGGTGCTCTCTCTCTCGCTTCAGATTTCTTATCGCTTTCTCAACTTCATAAAGACTAGGAGGACTTACATCGATTTGCCATTCGGGATGACTGGAAATTGTGGACAACCGAAGTGTGGCTGTAGAACAGTAGAACTGAACGGTTAAGTGTTCTGCCCATCGATCCAATCTCCTGGATTGAGTATAAATAATAGTCCCATCATTTTCCGAGATAGTTTCACTCACATTCGGATTCCTAATACCGGTTTCGTTGATGAGTCTGAATAGTTGGCCACTGTTGCCTATCGCCGTCGCCTGTTCCATCTCCCTTGCTTTCGCTATCCACCACTTTTCGCGATCGTTGCGTAGGCTTTATATCAGCCCGAGCTTAAGCTGACTTCTCTCTTTGTCATGTTCAGAGCCAGGTAGGATGAGATTTCGAGCATCCATCAGTTCGGTAGATGCTACTGAGATCCACGACTTCATTCTAGATTTATAGTTTACCTTATTAGAAGATATCACTGCTGTTTTCATAGCCTTTTTGATATCATACCAACCTGCTTCTGGATGGGAATCGCTTAAATTGTTGCTTAACTCTCTTTCTAGTTGCTCCTGAAATATTTTCTTAGTTTTATTATCATTAAATTGGTTGTAGAAGGACATTTGGCTTGTGCAATTTCAGTCCACTATTAAGCTTAAGAATAACAGAAAATGGAATTTTTGGCATTTTACGGCTTAGTCGCTTCTGTGGAAAAAATATCTATTTCGCAGTGTTTTATTTCTAACCAAACTGTAAATGGTGATTGTCCTCTAATTTGTAAATTGTCTATCATATCACTTTTGGTAATTTTAGTACAATTATTTTAGATTGCATCTGGCAAAAGACTCAACGTATTATTTGAACTAAATGATCCTGCTGGGAATAGTTACATTCAGGTAAGAGTAAATCATAAATTAATGCTGGGTACATGTCACTTTACGTATTAAAATATTGGTGTTAATTCTGCAGTGTCAGTTAGTTAGTAAGCTACAACATAGAATTTGGTACATACGTACATAATTCATAGTTACCATACCACATTGTCGCAATGAGATTGAATTATCAATTGAAATCGTGAAGTAGAGGTAATCGAAGTATTATTAGAAATGGGAAAGATTAGGGATCGAAAATGTAATTCAAGAAGTATATCACGGTAAAATAAATTCAAAAAACCAGAAGAAAGGTCATGAAGTGTTTGAAGGATCAAAATTCCAGAAAAGACGAGGAATGAATGTACCCGAGTCATTACAAACGATTTCGAGCCATATCGTCAAAGGTTTTAAACCATTTATTACTGTCATCTCGTTGACTCAAAAGTCTACACTTACCAATATGACTCCCCGACCGTAGCTGCTACCTTGACGTGGTGGTCGGGCTTGCCTATCGTGATGACCCGACCGAGCTTTACTGGCTGGAACATATGTTCCTGAAGGCCCTACCATGCCAGGGAGGTCGATTGGAGAACGATCAGACTACAAGCAGCTACCCAAGGTCTGAGGGCGCAGTCGTACTGCTGACTGTAGAGGGGTGTGACGGCAGTAAGGTGTTTCCCTCGGACAACCAGCATCTGCAGCGATGCTGCCTTCTGACAAGGAAGGGAGGGTTAGAAAAGGTCGACCCTAAAAATGTCACACCTCACCCTCCCTCACGGATTTCCGTCTCCGTCGGTAAGGGTGCCCACTAAGGGCTTTTAAGAGCGAAGCTATTACTCAAAAAACTTCATGGAAAGGTCGTGCGTGACCGGCCTCAAGCAGTTGTCCGTTGGGCTCTGCGGTCACGCTCCCAGGTCTCGAAGACCAACACTAACCTATCTTCCTTTTCAGGTCCCTCAAGAAACAACGTTCCACGGTGTGGGCAGCCTGGAAGTGACAACCGTCCTCATACCCGTAACAGCACACGAGACCAAATTGGTCGAAATCAAATCCTTCCTACACCAACACACACCTCTCTTCTCTCCACAACGAACTCTACTCACAGTCCCTTTATTCACTGCAACGCTAATGCAGACGAAGCGAGTTCACGAAACGTCATTCCTGGTCTCTTGAAACCCCGTTCTGGACTACATGTTGGAGCCTTTGATGTACGGACATTATGTCAAATAGGGCAACAAGCTTCCTTAGCTAGGACTTTAGAATCTCGTGCCATCGATGTATGCTGCGTCTCGGAAACGCGCATACAAGATCCGAGTAGCATCACTCACTCGACCTCACCATGTCAAGATAAAGAAGCAACTCGATTTACCCTTCGTGTATCTGGAAGCCCTGATGCTGCCCTCAGGGGTCTTGCTGGCGTAGGCATAGCATTGAGTCGTAGAGCTGAACAATCTCTCTTAGACTGGATCCCAGTAGATAGTCGTTTGTGCGCTGTCCGACTAAACGGGACAGTAAGGACTCGTAAGGATAGGGACACTCGCCGTTGCCTCTACGTCATATCTGCCTATGCCCCGACTGACTGCAGTTCAGACGAGGTTAACGATGAGTCTTACAGAAAGCTTTTAGACCTCCTCCGAGAAGTTAAGCTCTCTGATGTAGTAATAATGGCTGGTGACTTTAATGCTCAGGTAGGTAGACTAAGTGAGCAGGAGACACCTAGGTGGATGTTATGGTGTCGTGGCTCATGTCCTCTGGTTCAGTTCGCTGAACTGCAATTATTTGAGAGAGATCGTCCGCCTCGACCAATAGTATTTGTCGACTGATACTTGATATTGACATCATATCTCAAGAGCATAGTTGCCCAGCACTGTAATCTATTAGCCGTATAGACAGGGATTCCTTTCTTAGAACCAAAGATTCCAACTAAAGTTTTGTGATCTGTCATTAGCGTAAACGTACGACCATATAGCATTTAATGAAATCTTTTGACAGCAAAAATAATTACTAGAGCTTCTTTCTCAATTCGACTGTAGTTTCGCTCGGCTGGGGTGAGTGATCTAGCAGCATGGGCAATTGTCTTTTCTGATTTGTCCAGAAACACATGAGGTATCACTGCTCCAACTCCATAACTAGAGGCGTCAGATGCAACAGCAATTCCCAAGCTGGGATCGAAGTGTGTCAAAAGACGCTTTGAGCTGAGCATAGATTTGACTCTATGGAAAGATGCTTGACATTCTGCTGACCACTGCCGGGGTTTATCTTCTGATCGTAATTCATTCAGGTGAATGCGCTGCAATGACTCATTAACCCCAAGAAGGATCTTACTGAAGAGACATCAGCTGGTGCAGACATCTTCTGAATGGCTTCGATGTTGGCCGGGTCTGGTCAGCGACCGTGCTTATCTACGAAAATACCAAGGTACTTAGTCGAATGCATGAAGGAGAGACACTTTTCTTCACGTAGTTGGGAACCATACTCCAACATTCGGTTAAGGACTTGATGTAGTCAATTAAAACAGTTCCATGTCAGTTGAGCCGATGATTATGATATCACCTAGATAAGATGCTGTACCAGGAATACCTATTAGCATTGTATCCATTATTTGGTCACTTCCTGCCTGTCAATGTTATGGTCCTTCAGGCTATCAATGTCACACTTCAATGTTGTTCCCTATTAGTCGTCCCAACTATCGGTGCCACATACTTCAATGTTGTTTCTTATCCGAACTAACTGTATAAAAACGCATTATCTGTAACGTTTTATGACCCGGACACTGGTCCGGGATCCTCAATTTATTCTGGACTCGAACCTCGCACTTTCTGGATCCTTGTAGAATACAGGTTCTAATTCATATCAGGTCTCCTTCGTTTACTTAATGGGATTTTGGAACACTCGGATTAGAGTAGCATGTCGTGTCGCGGAATCATTGATCCTCGCTCTTGTTCATCAACTAAGGTAAACTCGTAATAGTTCAAGCATATCAAATGACGTGTTTACGTGCATGCCTGAAATTAGTTGCCTGATAAAAACTCCAACCCAACGCATGTCGGATTAACGTTTTATATTTTCGATTCCTCAATTTATTACCTTATATTTTCTCTATTCCAGAATTTGTACGCACCTGATCCTGATCCAGAATTGGAAATGGTTGAATATGAACGAAGTGAAGAAGAAAATGAGCATTTAGGTTTGACAGATATGAAAACTGAGGGATATGAAACAACTGACACTTAAATGCTTATATTTTGTGATTCTGATCAAATACCTTGATTATTTTGTATTTTTCATAGAACATGATACTGAATGTTTTTTCCCAAGTCTTTTATATGTACAACTAGGCGTATCTTACTGTTGCCTGAATTTATTAATGACCGAATGTGCTTACGATGATAACTTAATGCAACTCTATTGACAGAGATGTTTGTTTTTCACATTACTTTCACTATACTTTACGCCCACTTGAATATCTAAATATTGATAACATCAAACCATGAAGTTCTCATCTTTGGTTTAAAATGCAAATAATTTCATGTAAAATATCTTCAGATTGCGGTATGCTGGTCTTACTATTTATCTCTACACCAGCTAACATCCTCTTCAATGTAGTCGATAGTTAGACATACATAACATATATCTCAAGCACTTAATATGACGACTCATTTACTTTGCCTTAATTGTTTAATACCCTATACAGACAGACAAATACAACACAGGACTTCGTACGTATGTACATCAGTTCAGGTTGCCATACCGCATTAGCACAGACACGCAGCTGTCAGTTCAAATCCAATAGTGGTAGCGATAGTAGAAGTATTAGCAGTAATGGAGAAGATTAGGGTATAATTCAGTGAGATAAAGTTAGAGAGTGAAAGATAGAAATGATGAGGAATTCAGGTTAGAAATTGCGAGAACGTAAGGAGTGGATGCACTTGCGCCATTGCAAACGATTTTGAGCCATGTCGTTCAAGGTCTCTAACGATTGGTGACTTTCGTCTCGCGGACCCCAACCAGGTAACCTACATCTAACATGACTCAGTTCACTTGTCAGTGACTTCACGGATTTGTGCCATGTTTTGGTCTGGCCGCCCCCAGCTTTCTTCCAACCTATTCCTACACTACAAAACAAGGCTCGACGAGTCAGTCGGTGGTTGGGCATACATAACACATGTCCCAACCACCTCAAATGGTTAAGTTTCAATACTTCATCGATTGATCTGCCATTCTTACCTAGCACCCGATTCCTAATAACAGCGTTGCTCACTCGGGTGTCCCACGATATACGAGCAATGCTTCGAAGACACCTACGATCGAAAACCAGTAACCTACGAATATCTTCTACTCTGATTGGTCATGTTTCACAGCCATAAAGTAAGACGGAGCGAACCACTGCGCAGTACACTCGTCCTTTAGTCAGCAAACGGATATCTCGCCTACGCCATAAGTGACGCAGGTTGGCAAAAGCCAATCGAGCCTTCTGTATCCGAGCTGAGATTTCGTCAGTCACCAGGCCATCGGCGCTGATGAGACTACCAAGATAAGTGAGGCGGTCTACACGTTCGACTACTTCACTCCCTATCACTAGTTCAGGTGCCGATGCAACCCATAGTAGCAATGTGGAAAGTAATAAGGATAAAATTCTAATGCTAATATAAATAAAATTTCAGAACTGAGTAATATGTAGATGATTTAGTTTGTGAATTGGTAGCGAAGATTGTGAGAGAGGACCGAAGTGTAAGCAAGCGGCAGGGAACAGATATGAGAGGCGAGATAGATTCAGTAAATGATCTGCGGAGATGGCAATGTCAACAACTAGCAGATCTCAAAATATGCATCATGAACGGCTTGTCCAAGAGGGAAATGATAGTCCGTATTGGAGTAGGTGATTATCAAGTCTCTTCTTTAAGCAGTCCACTGAGAGGGCTGTGGTCACCTCGGCTGGGAGAGCATTCCAAGTTTCGACGACTCGTAATGAGAAAAAGTGTGCACGTTTCTGGGTATTCGCTCTTTGATGTGCATTCTTTCGACGATTATCTCGAGGGGATTTGTGGTGATGCATCGGTAAGATGATCATTTTGGAGTGGTTTGGTGTGCTTAATATGTTCTACGCCATAATCAGATCACCGCTGATTCTCCTGTAGCTTAGTGAAATAATCCCAAGTGCTGGAGTCTATCGTCGTAAGGTTTATTTTTCAACCCTACTACCCATTTGGTTGCTCGTCTCTGAACTCGATCCAAGAGATTTATGTCTCTTTTAAACAGAGTGGCTGCGTTGACATTGTTAACCTTTAGGTATGGGCGCGCGTACATCTATAATTGGGTTAAAAATAACTGAGGGTTGATAGCACCAAGTTGTCTTCGCATAAAGTAGAGAGGTGCACTTGCCTTGGCTGCGTCTCCTTCATAGTTTGGACTGGTGTGGAGGCTTTCTGTGGTTACTAACCCGAGGTCGCGCTCTGAGGAAACGTTAGGGAGCGAACTTCCATTGAGGGTATAGATCGTTTGCGTCGTGTGCATGACGTTGCACTTCGGTTGGTTGGGTTTTAAACCGTTTTTCACTGCCCTTTTTGAAGCTCAGTCGAATCCTCTTCGCTTCTAATTGATCTCCTGATCTTCTCATCGTCTGCGTAGATCAATGCAGATGAGATAACTAAGCCTAACATGTCTTTAACAAATATCAGGAAGAGAAGTGGGCCTAGGATGGTCCCACGTGAAACTCCCGATGTGGATACTCGCAAGCACCCTATACCTTGGTGCGAAACTTTCTATTCTCAAGGTTGTTTCTGAGCCATGTCGTGTCGCCGGATCCTCGATCCTCTTGTTCTCCGACTAGGTAAACTCGCAATAGTTGAGGCATATCCAAATGACGCGTTTACGAGCAGGCGCAACACCTACATAGCAGTAGACCCAGAAATACGGAGTATAGTAGGTTATGCCATTTGAAACACTCGTGTCGTCAGATGAAGTCAGAAGAAAATCTTCGAGACCCAATCCTACAAGAAGTTGGAAAGTTTCACCTGAAAGGGTGGCCCTGGAAGATCGGTTCCACAGAGCTTCAACAGTTTTACTAGCGTAGACTGCCCTTCAATCTCGATGCCTGCATTTTGCTGAACGGGTCATAATTCCAGCGAACCTGCATGCAGCAGTTCTCAAACAGTTGCACGTGGGACATCCTGGAATAAGTCACATGAACGCACTAGCACGAATTTATATATACCAAGTGTTCATTTATGTACTTACGAAGTTCTACTTCGATTGACCATTGCTCATAATACTTTCATTACGTCTACTATAGGATTTGAATTGGCAATTTGATCTTTCTGTGCTAATGTGTTGTAGTTAATTGTAGTTATGTGTGTATGTCCTAAATTCTACGTTGTTTCTAACTGACTTACTGAATTCGTGGTTCTCCATAACGACTGAACAATTCTTCAGGATTATTTGGCTTCGCTACGGTTTTGTGTCCATCTTTTTTGAATCTACGTTTCTCGTTGATGTCAAACTGACGGAATGAACTGCTGTTGTGGAAATATAACGTTTTTGTCGTTCTAAGAAGCAATCGCAACTGTATCCTCATATTTTTTCTCTATATTCGTGGTCAATATGGATTGATATTACGGTCGACCAAAAAATTCGGTAGATTAGTACTTGATCTGAAAATCGTACCTTAGCAACGTTACGCTTACGTTTGACGGTTGTTCACTGTGTAAACTGGCATTCTTGTTTTTAGATCTAAATATTGTTGTGGTTAGCTTATAGTCTGTAAACAATGTAAAACGTTTGCCATGGTGCATTTTGTGAAACTTCTCGACAGCGCAAATTAGGCAAAACCCTTCCTTAATTTGATTGCATTTACTTTATCGCGTTTGTCCGTTAAACGTTACAAATAGCATTTCGTGTACCAGCGTGAAAATCGTGTTAAATAATCACTTCAGTGCCATAGTTTAAGCATTTCAGCAGAGCCATAGTTTCTTATTTAGGATTTTGGTGGATTAATAATAAATATTGCGCTAGTATTTCTTTAACTTTGTCAAACGATCGTTTGCATATACGGTGTAGTAAATGCGTATCTTGACCTATGTTGGCTTTATCCCTAGTTGTAATAAAATATGCGGCCTATTTCCCTAAAATTATCTGTTTACGATGGTGAATATGTTAGCCACCGAAACTTTATATATGAGTAACACAAACCAGAGTATTATGAGAATCAAAAAAGTACTCCAGAAGAGGCAAAAGTATGGTACACAACCGCGCCGGCGATAGCTGATCGTAAGGCGATCACTCTAATTTAGGGTTTAATATATATAAAGGGAAACTCCGCCAGTAGAACCTTAGGGGCTACTGCCGGTCCCAAGCCCGGATAAAGGAGGAGGGTTGGACATGGGGTTGGCGGCCCCATTCCGTTGAAATCTAACTTGCCAAAAAAACGCTAACCAGAAAAAATAATTCAAACCATTTTAACTCTGCCCTGGGAGTTGGAAGAAGAATTATGACGTCTCGTGATGAAAGCCGAGTTCCCTCGGAAGTCACGGGGCTGATGCCTCTTCTGACAACCACAGCAACCATTTTTTTAGGTACATGGAACGTTCGTACAATGTGGGAGACTGGAAGACTATTTCAAGTTGCGGCAGAAATGAAACGATACAACCTCGAGGTGCTTGGAATCAGTGAAACGCATTGGACACAAGTAGGACAACTGAGACTAGCTTCAGGGGAACTGCTGTTATACTCTGGTCATGAGGAGGAAAACGCTTCACATACACAAGGAGTTGCACTGATGCTGTCCAAACATGCACAAAAGGCACTGATAGGATGGGAATATCATGGACCCAGGATCATTAAAGCATCCTTCAAAACAAAGAAACGGGACATTACAATGAACGTCATCCAATGTTATGCACCCAGCAATGACTACAATGACGACGTTAAAGATCAATTCTACGAAAGGCTGCAGTCAATCGTCGAGAAATGTTCACCAAAGGATTTGACGATTCTTATGGGAGACCTGAATGCCAAGGTTGGAATGGACAACACTGGATATGAAGACATCATGGGACGACATGGACTGGGAGAAAGGAACGAAAATGGTGAGAGATTTGCATACCTAAGTGCCTTCAACAAACTGGTCATCGGTGGCACAATATTCCCGCACAAACGCATTCACAAAGCCACATGGATTTCACCGGACCACACTACTCAAAACCAAATTGACCATATCTGTATCAACAAAAAGTTCAGAAGGACCATGGAGGATGTGAGAACCAAGAGAGGAGCTGATATAGCTTCAGATCACCACTTGCTGATCGCCAAAATGAGATTGAAGCTAAAGAAGCACTGGACAACGGGGCAGACAACATCAAAGAAGTTTAATACGGCCTTTCTTCGGGATACTGTAAAGCTCAACGAATTCAGGATAGCCCTCACCAATAGGTTCCAGGCCTTTCAGGATCTACTCAATGGAGAGGACGCAACATTGGAGAACAATTGGAAAGGGATTAAGGAGGCAATCACTTCAACATGTCAGGAGGTCCTTGGTCGCAAGAAGCATTATCACAAGGAATGGATCTCTGTTGGTACTCTTGCAAAAATTGAAGAAAGGAAGAACAAGAAGGCAGCAATCAATGTCAGCCGAACAAGAGCAGAGAAAGTTACCGCACAAGCTGCATACACAGAAGCAAACAGACAAGTGAAGAAGAGCATCAAAGCTGACAAACGAAAATATGTGGAAGATCTAGCAATGACGGCGGAAAAGGCTGCAAGAGAAGCAAACTTGAGACAATTGTACGAAACAACAAAGAAGCTCGCCGGAAACTATCGTAAACCAGAACGACCAGTGAAAAGCAAGGAAGGGAAAATAATCAGCAACACTGACGAACAGCGAAATGGGTGGGTGGAGCACTTTAAGGAACTCTTGAATCGACCAGCTCCACTGAACCCACCCAACATCGAAGCAGCATCCACGGATCACCCAATTAATATTGGCGCACCTACGATTGAGGACATCAGTATGGCAATCAGACAAATCAAGTGCGGCAAAGCAACAGGACCAGACAACATTCCAGCAGAGGCAATGAAAGCAGATGTGGAAGCAACTGCGAAAATATTTCACATTCTCTTCAAGAAGATTTGGGATGAGGAACAAGTACCATTAGATTGGAAAGAAGGATACCTCATCAAAATACCAAAGAAAGGCGATCTCAGCAAGTGTGAAAACTACAGAGGCATCACTCTTCTTTCAATACCAGGCAAAGTCTTCAACAGAGTATTGTTAAACAGAATGAAGGACTTCGTAGACGCCCAACTTCGAGATCAACAGGCCGGATTTCGTAAGGATCGATCGTGTACTGACTAAATTGCTACATTACGGATCATTGTGGAGCAATCAATAGAATGGAACTCACCACTCTACATCAACTTCATCGACTACGAGAAAGCATTCGATAGCGTGGATAGGAAAACACTGTGGAGGCTTCTTCGACACTACGGTGTGCCTGAGAAGATAGTTAACATCATACGCAATTCTTATGATGGATTCAATTGCAAAATCGTGCACGGAAGACAGCTAACAGACTCTTTCGAGGTGAAGACCGGTGTCAGGCAAGGTTGCTTACTCTCACCCTTTCTCTTTCTCCTGGTCATCGACTGGATTATGAAGACGTCGACATCTGGAGGGAAGCACGGTATCAAATGGACAGTTAGGACGCAGCTGGACGATCTGGACTTCGCAGATGACTTGGCCCTTCTATCGCACACGCAACGACAAATGCAAGAGAAGACGACCAGTGTAGCAGCAGCCTCTGCAGCAGTAGGTCTCAACATACATAAAGGAAAAAGCAAAATTCTCCGATGCAACACAACATGCAACAACCGAATCACGCTTGATGGAGATACCTTATTACATACCTTACATACATACCTTATCACATATTAGAACAAGCAAAACAATTTAAGATCAGAATGCACTAATTAATAATAGTATAATTTCATTGATAAAATGACATTATTATTCTTCATTCTAGCGCGATTAAATCTTGGTTTCTTCGGTAAAATATGCATATTAGTGTTAGGATATTCATCAAATATTGTTTTTGTAAGCAGAAATCTATTGGTCAGTTCCTACTGGTCAATGTTATGGTCGTCGTAACTATCAATGTCACATACTTCAAAGTTGTTTCCTATTCGACCTAACTGTATAACGTTTTATGACCCGGATTCCTAGACCATCATTCTGATTCTCTTCTGGACTCGGACCTCGTACTTTCAGGATGCTTGTAGAAAACCAGTTCAACTTCATATAAAGTCTCCTTTTCCCCACCGAAGCTGCTACCTTGACGTCATGGTCGGGCTTGCCTATGCTGATGACTCAACCAAGTTATATTGGCTGGAATCTTTGCTCCTTAAGAGCCAACCATGCCAGAAAAGTCGTTTGGAGAACGATCAGACTAAAAGCAGCTACTCAAGGTCAGAGGGCGAAGTCGTACTGCTGACTGTAGAGGGGTGTGACAGCAGTAAGGTGTTTCCCTCAGAAAACCAGCATCTGCAGCGATGCTGCCATCTCACAAGGAACGGTGGAATTAGAAGAGGTCGACCCTAAAATGTCACACTTAACCCTACCTCACAGATTTCTGTCTACAGGGGGTTAGAGTGAACGCTAGGGGCATTAGGAGCAAAGTAAACACTCAAAAAACCGGCCTCAAGCAGTTCTCCCACGGACTTTGACGCCACGCAACCGTGTCGATAACACCGTGACTTATCTACCTTTTTAAACTCCCTCAACGAACACCCTTCGACGAAGCGGGCAGCCGGGAAGTGACAACTGCCATCGTACCTGTAACAGCACAGACCAAATCGATAAAAATCAAATCTTTCCTCCTCGCCCTATTATCACTCTTATCTCCACGACTAACACTTCTCATATTTATTTATCACACTGTACCGCTAATGCAAACGATGCGAGTTAACGGAACGTTATTCCTGGTCTCCTGAGATCACCGGGTCCTGATAGATTGAACGCTGAGATTTTTAGGAAGGGTGGTTGTAGTATTTAGAAGTATATGTATCAAGAATTAAAGATATGCACAAACAAATGTATTGTATTTAGAATTCGAAATCAAGCATTTCACAACAACAAGAAGTTACTAGTTCATTCAAACACCACATCCGCCACAGCCTCAATTGGAATGTATATGTCTGTAATCAATCGTACGTCTTCTTCTCAAATTCATCCTGTATCTGTCCGACAGTGTATTGGATAAAGGCTCTGTATTATCTAGAATGCTCTCATTAGTATTAGAATTAACAACCGAAGTTGGAACATACTCACCTGGTTCTTGGAATTGTATTTGATCAACATGTCGATTGTGTGTACTTAAGTCATTGATATCTAGAAGTCGCACCATAGATTTCCCGACATTCTTCAGAACGATCCCCGTGGATGGTCGAAGATCATTGCCACGATAATATGTAACTTCTGCAGACTCCAAACATCTCATATTCGACCGAAGAATTCTTCCTTTTAATAGTTTTGATGGAGTCTCTTTCGTCACTGAATGTCTGGCATTTCTATATTGCAGTAGAAAGGTATCTACTCCCCTCTCTAGCTCATTAAATGTTGAGGCGGCAATAGAATCAATAGCAGTTTTCAACGTCCTGACAAAATTTTCTGCCTGACCATTAGAACAAGGATGTCTGGGAGCAGTAAACAGATGTTTGCACCCTATAACATTTAACCAGGTAGTAACTGCATCTGCAGCAAAATGAGAGCTGTTATCAGTCACTAACACCATTGGAACCCCTTCTCGACTAAACACCTTTCTTAATGCTTGAATTGTGAAGTCAGAATTTGGTGAAGTTGTGAAAAAAACTTCAGGCCACTTTGAAAAAGAATCAATGACTACAAGTGCATAGTATTTGCCAAGAAACGGGCCACAATAGTCTGCATGAATTCTCTGCCAGGCTTCCGACGATACTGGCCATGGAGTCCACTTCGAATGCTGATTTTTCAGCTTATGACACTTTACACAATTGTTTGCTGTACGACAAATATCTGCATTTATCTCTGGCCACCAACACGTAAGCCTCGCCAAGGACTTCATTTTCTCAACACCTAAATGTCCACTATGAAGATCTTCCAGGACAGCTTTACGCAATGAAGGAGGAATAACAACCCGATCATTTAAGCACAAAATACCATCAGGAGTAGTGGATAGCTCATCTCGCTTTGAAAAATAGATAGGGAATCTGCGTTTCAGATTAGCATTCCAACCTTTCCGTATAGCATGAATTATACATCCAAAGTTTCTACGAGTTTCTCTTATGAGATCTGGACGTTTCACTGGTAAAGGTTGCACCAACAAACAGTCTGAAGTATTAACAGGTTTATCTTGTAATGACTGTCGAGAAATGTAGTCAACATGTTGAATTTGTTTGGCACTCCTGTGCTGAACCGTATAGTCGTAGGCACTCAAAGCAATACTCCATCGTTGAACCATAGCAGCTGAGGCACGTGCTAAGGATTTTTCAGGATGATAAATAAACTGCAAAGCCTCATGATCATTAACAATAGTAAATTTCTTTCCGAATGAATATTTATGAAGTCTTTTAACAGCCCAAAACACAGCTAATGCCTCTCGCTGAGTCTGTGAATAGCCTTGTTCAGTAATACGTGAAACACAAATAACTGGTCTACCTTCCTGTTCCAAAACTGCACCAATACCCACAGGTGATGCATCAGTGATAAGCACAGACTGTACACTAGGGGAGTAAGTTCGAAGAACAGCATCACTTTGAAGAAACTTTAGTAGACTACGTAAGCACGACTCTTGTTCCTCACCCCATTTGAATGAATTGGATGTCAAAATATTAAATAAACAATTTGCACGACAAGAAAAATTAGGAATAAAACGGGAATAGTACTGAAGAGCACCCACTAGTGAACGTAGTTCCGTAAGATTTTTTGGAGACGGTGCATTTGTCAGTGGAGCTAGTCGTTTCATATCTGGTCTAAAACCATTACCATCAACTAGGTATCCAAGACATTCAAAACTAGATACACTACATGAACACTTATTTGGATTTACTGTAATATTCTTCTCAATTAAACGACGCAATAAGGCAATAAGTCTCTGGTCATGAGCTCCCTTATCAGCACCATGAACAATCAGATCATCTTGATAAACTTCAACACCTTCAAGATCACTAACCACCTTATTCATAACTTCCTGAAATATGGCTGGAGAACAACTTAGCCCAAATGGAAGGAAATTGTATTTAAACAGACCAAAAGGAGTATTAATTGTCGTCAAAATAGATGAGGATTGATCTAAAGGGATTTGAAGATAAGCATCTTTTAGGTCAACTTTCGAGAACACTTTAGAACCATGAAGTCGATTTAGGATATCTTCAGCCTCTACTGTAGTGCATGTCTGCTTCAATAAACGGGAGTTCAAGGTTAGTCTATAGTCACCACATATCCTAGGAGTCTTGCCATCCTATTTCAGTGGCGTAACAATAGGAGTACCCCATGCTGAAGACTGAACAGGTTCAATCACACCTTTTGTACACAAAGTCTTATGCACTGCATCTCGAAGACCGTAAGGAATTATTCGTCTTTTGAGAAAAACTGGTTCACCCTGTACTTGAAGTTTTATAGGCTGGATTTTCATACCTCCACTGCACTTAGCACACGTGGCTATCAAATCTTTAAGTAAAGCATCAGAATTTTCTTTAGAAACTAGGAAAGACAACTCCACTTTAAGTCTTTTCAAATTCTTTAAACCCAGTATTGAGAGTCCTGTTTCACTAACTAAAAATTCACAAGGTATGTATGAGGAATTATCATCTCTTATTAGCAATTCACAACATCCTCGTATAGGCAGTCTGTGTCCAGTAATCCCCAATATTGATACTTCAGTGGGTCGTATCACAACGTTCGGATCTAACGATTTCAAGTTCTTGAATGAAATAATGGACTCTATACTGCCTGTGTCCACAATAAAGTCATGAAATGAACCAAGCGATGTATATAGTCGCTTTTGAATATGAGCATTACCTTTCGAAATGGTAGACAAAGATAAATGATCATTAGGATCAGCTGAATTATTGGAATCTAAATTACAAGCTTTAGTACTACTTGAGGCAAAATGAACAGTAGCTTTGCATACTGCTTGAATGTGTCCTATCTTACCACATCTAAAACATTTAGCATTACGAAATGTACAATAATAACGAGAATGAAGTTTTCCACATGATAAACATTTGCCAAACTTGGTCTCACCTTTTTGATTTCCTTTGTAATTCCTTTTTGAGACACCGTTCATTTTTACACGAGAATAGGAACCTCTGTTAAACGAACACAATTTTGATTGACCCTGAGATTGCTTTCATCATGACAACTAATCAAAGTAATGGGCACTTTACATGATTCAATAATAACTCCTTAAGCATTGCATAGGGAAGTGAAATAGGTTTTTCTGGATATGCCAAGGTTTTCAATAAGCTGTACGCTTCTTTTCCGATGAATGTTAGGAAATGAGCCACAATTTTATCATCTTTGACATCTTTCCTGGTCATACTCCAGATTTCAAACCTTTCCAAATAATCTTCAAAAGCTTCAGAAGTAGAATGAATATCTAGCTGTTCCATTACAAGTTCCATCGCGACGCCAGTGTAGTATTTAGAAGTATATGTATCAAGAATTAAAGATATGCACAAACGAATGTATTGTATTTAGAATTCGAAATCAAGCATTTCACAACAACAAGAAGTTACTAGTTCATTCAAACACCACAGTGGTCCAGTTTTAGCAGTGAGATCTCAGGTAGAATCTGGAAACTGAGCGTAATACCATTCGACAGGTATCCATCCCTAATTGCCCCAATTTATAAGAAAGGACAGAAGTCTTCTTATGACATTCACAGAGGAATCAGTCTAACTAATATAGTATCTAAAATATTGGCCGCAGTAATACTTCGACGCTTAACGAAAGCTCGTGAAGAGCAGACTCAAGAAAACCAGGCTGGTTTCAGACCTGGACATGGTTGTATAGACCACTTTTTCACACTACGACAGGTCCTAGAACACAGACACACATTTAGGCGTCCAACAATAGTTGTTTTCCTGGACCTAAAAACGGCATTTGACTCAGTGGATCGTGAGGTTCTGTGGCAGTGTCTGTCATTGAAAGGTGTACCAAATAAGTACATTAACCTCATACAAGCTCTCTACTCGAACACCACTTGTCGAGTGAGAGCTTATGGCGAACTGTCACCGGAATTCCCTACATCAAGTGGTCCGTCAGGGTTGTCCACTCTCTCCATTCTTGTTTAATTTTGTCACAGATATGCTGCTAGATACAACATTATCTTCGTCTGAATTTTCAGTAGACCTTTTACCAGGTCGCTCGCTTATTGACTTAGAATATGCCGATGACACAGTCCTACTTGTTGAAGACGCTGGCAAAATGCAGAGTCTCCCGACCACCCTAAGCAACAATGCAAGCATGTTCGGAATGCGGTTTCCCCATCGAAATGGAAAATGTTGCTTCAAGATTTGGCTGCATCGGCACCTGAACTAGTGATAGGGAGTGAAGTAGTCAAACGTGTTGACCGCTTCACATATCTGATCAGTGCCGATTGCCTGTTAACTGACGGAATCTCAGCACGGACACAGGAGGCTCGATTGACTTTTGACAACCTGCGTCACTTATGCCGAAGCCGAGATATCCATTTGTTAACCGAAATTTGAGTGTACTGCTGAGCAGTTCGCTCCGTCCTTCTATATTCATTAACCTCATTCAAGCTCTCTACTCGAACAACACTGGTCGAGTGAGAGCTTATGGTGAACTGTCACCGGAATTCATTACTTCAGGTGGTGTCCGTCAGGAATGTCCACTCTGTCCATTCTTGTTCAATTTTGTCACAGATATGCTGATAGATACATCATTATCTTCGTCTACCTTTTCAAGAGTGGACCGAATTCGATTATTGATGTCTTCGAAGCATTGCGCGTAGATCATGTGACAGCCGAGTAAGCAATGCCACCACTAGGAAACGAATACTAGGTAGGGATGGCACATCAATGGAAGAAGTAGTGAAACTCCATCAGCTGAGGTCGTTGGGACATGTGTGACGTATGCCCGATCACCGACTGCCTCGGCGAGCTATGTTTTGTGCTGTAGGAGTAGGTTGGGAGAAAGCTAAGGGCGGCCAAACCAAAACATGGCACAAATCCGTGAAGTCACTGACAAGTGAACTGAGTCATGTTAGATGTAGGTTACCTGGTTGGGGTCCGCGAGACGAAAGTCACCAATCGTTAGAGACCTTGAACGACATGGCTCAAAATCGTTTGCAATGGCGCAAGTGCATCCACTCCTTACGTTCTCGCAATTTCTAACCTGAATTCCTCATCATTTCTATCTTTCACTCTCTAACTTTATCTCACTGAATTATACCCTAATCTTCTCCATTACTGCTAATACTTCTACTATCGCTACCACTATTGGATTTGAACTGACAGCTGCGTGTCTGTGCTAATGCGGTATGGCAACCTGAACTGATGTACATACGTACGAAGTCCTGTGTTGTATTTGTCTGTCTGTATAGGGTATTAAACAATTAAGGCAAAGTAAATGAGTCGTCATATTAAGTGCTTGAGATATATGTTATGTATGTCTAACTATCGACTACATTGAAGAGGATGTTAGCTGGTGTAGAGATAAATAGTAAGACCAGCATACCGCAATCTGAAGATATTTTACATGAAATTATTTGCATTTTAAACCAAAGATGAGAACTTCATGGTTTGATGTTATCAATATTTAGATATTCAAGTGGGCGTAAAGTATAGTGAAAGTAATGTGAAAAACAAACATCTCTGTCAATAGAGTTGCATTAAGCCATCATCGTAAGCACATTCGGTCATTAATAAATTCAGGCAACAGTAAGATACGCCTAGTTGTACATATAAAAGACTTGGGAAAAAACATTCAGTATCATGTTCTATGAAAAATACAAAATAATCAAGGTATTTGATCAGAATCACAAAATATAAGCATTTAAGTGTCAGTTGTTTCATATCCCTCAGTTTTCATATCTGTCAAACCTAAATGCTCATTTTCTTCTTCACTTCGTTCATATTCAACCATTTCCAATTCTGGATCAGGATCAGGTGCGTACAAATTCTGGAATAGAGAAAATATAAGGTAATAAATTGAGGAATCGAAAATATAAAACGTTAATCCGACATGCGTTGGGTTGGAGTTTTTATCAGGCAACTAATTTCAGGCATGCACGTAAACACGTCATTTGATATGCTTGAACTATTACGAGTTTACCTTAGTTGATGAACAAGAGCGAGGATCAATGATTCCGCGACACGACATGCTACTCTAATCCGAGTGTTCCAAAATCCCATTAAGTAAACGAAGGAGACCTGATATGAATTAGAACCTGTATTCTACAAGGATCCAGAAAGTGCGAGGTTCGAGTCCAGAATAAATTGAGGATCCCGGACCAGTGTCCGGGTCATAAAACGTTACAGATAATGCGTTTTTATACAGTTAGTTCGGATAAGAAACAACATTGAAGTATGTGGCACCGATAGTTGGGACGACTAATAGGGAACAACATTGAAGTGTGACATTGATAGCCTGAAGGACCATAACATTGACAGGCAGGAAGTGACCAAATAATGGATACAATGCTAATAGGTATTCCTGGTACAGCATCTTATCTAGGTGATATCATAATCATCGGCTCAACTGACATGGAACTGTTTTAATTGACTACATCAAGTCCTTAACCGAATGTTGGAGTATGGTTCCCAACTACGTGAAGAAAAGTGTCTCTCCTTCATGCATTCGACTAAGTACCTTGGTATTTTCGTAGATAAGCACGGTCGCTGACCAGACCCGGCCAACATCGAAGCCATTCAGAAGATGTCTGCACCAGCTGATGTCTCTTCAGTAAGATCCTTCTTGGGGTTAATGAGTCATTGCAGCGCATTCACCTGAATGAATTACGATCAGAAGATAAACCCCGGCAGTGGTCAGCAGAATGTCAAGCATCTTTCCATAGAGTCAAATCTATGCTCAGCTCAAAGCGTCTTTTGACACACTTCGATCCCAGCTTGGGAATTGCTGTTGCATCTGACGCCTCTAGTTATGGAGTTGGAGCAGTGATACCTCATGTGTTTCTGGACAAATCAGAAAAGACAATTGCCCATGCTGCTAGATCACTCACCCCAGCCGAGCGAAACTACAGTCGAATTGAGAAAGAAGCTCTAGTAATTATTTTTGCTGTCAAAAGATTTCATTAAATGCTATATGGTCGTACGTTTACGCTAATGACAGATCACAAAACTTTAGTTGGAATCTTTGGTTCTAAGAAAGGAATCCCTGTCTATACGGCTAATAGATTACAGTGCTGGGCAACTATGCTCTTGAGATATGATGTCAATATCAAGTATCAGTCGACAAATACTATTGGTCGAGCGGACGATCTCTCTCAAATAATTGCAGTTCAGCGAACTGAACCAGAGGACATGAGCCACGACACCATAACATCCACCTAGGTGTCTCCTGCTCACTTAGTCTACCTACCTGAGCATTAAAGTCACCAGCCATTATTACTACATCAGAGAGCTTAACTTCTCGGAGGAGGTCTAAAAGCTTTCTGTAAGACTCATCGTTAACCTCGTCTGAACTGCAGTCAGTCGGGGCATAGGCAGATATGACGTAGAGGCAACGGCGAGTGTCCCTATCCTTCCGAGTCCTTACTGTCCCGTTTAGTCGGACAGCGCACAAACGACTATCTACTGGGATCCAGTCTAAGAGAGATTGTTCAGCTCTACGACTCAATGCTAAGCCTACGGCTGCAAGACGAGGCGAGACAAATTCAGTAAATGATCTGCGGAGATGGCAATGTCAACAACTAGCAGATCTCAAAATATGCTGGGATAAGTCACATGAACGCACTAGCACGAATTTATGAATGCCAAATTTTTATTTGCCAGAAGAGCACCGGTGGAATTGAAGCCACCATCATAATCAGTGTCACGGTCGCCGTTGCAGCGTATAAATTTTAACTTTTCTGGCCCACTTCATGGACAAACATACCTTCTGGTAGTTTATGGATACAGCAATTATCATGGAGCACACAGCTGTGTGCTATGTAGTCTGTAAATGACGTCACCTATCCGGTTATTTCGGAGTCCCGAGATCGATATTTAGTGTCAACGGTACACAGTTTACATCCGCTATCTTCTCCCGATTTCGCAGGCAGAACGGAACCTATAACGTCCGAACAGCTCCATTGCATCCCTAATCAAATGGTCAAGTGGAACGCTTTTTTGAGTACATTTAGAAATGCACTAAAAAAAATCTAAAGGAGATGTTATGACCGAAGAGATCTTAGGGGGGTTCCTGCTTACTTATCACTCTACTCCGAACACAGTCTCCGCAGAAGAAGCTCTACTTAGCAGAAAAATACGAACATATTTTGGTGATATCCGTCCTACGCCAGCTCTTGAGCCCCAACGAAACCAATCGATGGCGAGGCAGTTCAATCGACGCCATGGAGCACAGAAAAGATTGTTCACAGTGGGTCAAAAACTGCTTGCTCTGGACTATCGTGGAAAACATGATATATGAACAACTCGTCAGTTGGTTCAGAGATTTGCGTACGTCATGCTAACAAACTGAAAGCAACTTTGATAGCCTGCAGCGAGACTCAATATCGAATACCACTTGAAGTTCTGCTGGAAATTTTCTAAATAAAAATGCCCGTAAAAGACAAGCCAGTTTCTGTGCAAGGAAATAGTGACACGACTTCCTTATTGCCGAGGAGATGGACAAATCAAATCACAGGCCATTCGCACGGTTGCAGTTGGAATGTAGCGCCAGATACGACAAATCTGTTCAAAGGGGAGGTGTTTGTGCGACAAAGGTATATTAAAGCATGAATAGTTTAGCTGCGCTCTAACTGGCTAATTACTAGTCAATCAGTGCTGGTCGATCACGCGGACTAGATTCCAGAAGCTTCTCATGTATGAACTATAAAGATACTGGCGTTGGTTCTATTTCGCCTTTGCTTCGGCTTCTTACTTCCATTTAACCTCGATATTTGGAATATAATCTTTTCCTGTTCGACTGTGTTTTGACTTGGGAACCTGTCGAGTAAATTATTGTCATAGAATGCTAAGCAATAGGAATAGCTGGGTTTACTAAGACAGATTAATAACACTTCTTAATCAACATTTTTTCACTGTTAAGGGGTGTGATCAGAAGACTGTATTATTTCAACGTCTTTACCACATGGTACTTATCAACCTCCTAGCAGAAGATCTGATTTTATTTATTGGTAACTGTGATTTAGTGGCCCACGACTTGACTGCTGTGTGGAAGAATGATCCGAGTGTGCAATGAAATAAATCCTTTCTTCCATTTACGTATATTATACTTAGCCAAAAATCATTTGCGCGACGGTGGTTATACAAAGCCAAAAACGGTATCGCGGATGAATTTATTTCATGCAATCACTTTTTTTCTAATTTAGCTGTATCCACAATAATTCACCAGATCTTTTGTCAAAACGCCGTCGCCGATTGTCACACTCGTCTCTAGGTATTCTTAAACTGTTACGGATTCACCTTAGTCGAATAACGAGAACAAAACAATGAGCCGGCGTCCAGGTAGGCTATTGTGATCCGATTGTCCTAATTGTACCAGCAAGAAGTCTTGGTATAGCGTAAAAAGTGTATTCTACAAACATCCAGCCAGCATACAATCAATCCAAACACTCAAATTGCGTTTATTTATACTCCAAAGAGACGTCCTTAGGACAGTCACAAAAATAGCACACTGAAATGACCCAGTAACCAATCACAGCCAAAACTTTTCCTGGTGGGAAGTGTGATCTCAAGGTCAACTAATCGGCCCATGAAATAAATCCAAAATAAAAATATTTATCAAGCGAGTTCTGGGGATCTAACTTCCCCAAAAATTACACATACATTCAAATGTATATTAATTTCAGAGATGTTGTTGTACTTCAATCATGGGGTAGATGATGCTTCATATACGCAAAAAGACTTATTGATGCTGTCCAAAGAAGTACAAAAGGCACTAATAGGATGGGGAATTCATGAAACCAATATCATCAAAGCTTTCTTCAAAACAGAAAAGAAGGGATTACAATAAATGACCTCCAGTGTTAACCTTCTACCGACAACTACATTATCAACGATGATGATAATCTAATTTATAGGTCGTAGTGAACAACCGAGAAATGCCAAGCAAATGACTGAACGATTTTGAGGATGGACCTGAAAATCAAGGTTAGAATGAATAAGAGTGGACATAAACAAATAATGGAATGAGGGAAGGTAAATATTCGCAAACATATATGAGGTAAACAAATTGGTTGTAGGTGGCACTATGTTTCTACACAAACGCATACACAAAACGACAGGTTTCATACTATGCAAAATCAAACCAATCACATATGCATCAATAGAAATTTCAGAAAGACCATGAGACATGTAAGAGAGCTAGTGATATAGCTCCAGATCACCGCTAGTTAGTGGCCAAGATGAGACTGAAACTCAAGAAGCACTGGACAACTGGTCGTGCATCATCACAAATGTTTGATACGGCTTTTCTTCGGGATACTAGAAATCGCAACGAATTGAGGATAGCTGTGAGTAACAAGTTCTAAGCGTTTCACGATCTACTCAATAAAGAAGAGACTACGATGGAGAACAACTTGAAAGGGATCAACAAAGCAACAACTTCTACATATCATCAGGATTTGGGCCACAAGAAAATCTATCTCAAAGAATGGTTACTCTGGACAAGATTCAAGAAAGGAAGAACAGGAAGGCAGCAATCATTATCAGTCGAACAAGAACAGAGAAAGCAAAGGCACAAGTTGAATACATAGAAGCACACAAGCAAGTGAGCAGGATCATGAGAGATGACAAACGTAAATATGTGGAAGATCTAACAACGGTAGCAGAAAATGCTGTAAGAGAAGGAAACATGAGACAACTGTATGACACGACAAAGAAGTTTGCCGGAAATTACCGCACAGCAGAACAACATGTGAAGAACAGGCAAAGCAAAGCAACCATTGACATTGAAGAACAGCGAAACAGGTGCATGTATCAATCTGAAGAACTCTTGAAACGACCAGCCCCACTCAACCCACCTAACATTGAGGCAACACCTACGGACCTTCCAGTTAATGTTGATCCACCGACAATCGAAGAAATCAACATGATCAACTGACGAATCAGGAACGGAAAAAGCAGAATTATCATACAATATGCCAGCTGAAGCACTGAAGGAGATTTAAGCAAGTGTGAGAACTACAGAGGCATCACTCTACTATCAGTACCAGAGAGAGTCTTCAACAATGTTCTTAAACAGAATGAAGGACTCTGTAGACGTGCAACTTCAAGATCAACAGGCTGCATTCCATAAGAATCGATCATATACCGACTGATTCGTGATATTACGGATCATTTTGGAACAATCAATTGAACGGAATTCACCATTGTACAACAACTTCGTTCACTATGAGAAAGCATTTAATAGCGTGGACAGGATGACGCTATGTAGGCTTCTTCGATATTATGGTGTACCTCAGAAGAAGAATTCGTCTGATGGATTAGACTGCAAGATCATACACGAACGACGGCTCGCAGACTCTTCCTCTGAGCTCAGAGAACAAAACTCCATCACAATCATCTATGTGAGCTAAAAATGTCCTCTACCATCTCCTCTAGCTCGCAGACTTGTTCCAGGTGGCAACAGTGTCAAACCAGATTGCTCACTATTGTAGAATCTATTTTGAAGGCTTTGTTTTCGGAAAATCCCTCCATGTATATATATTTGTTATGATCTGACTGACTCTTTCTGTTGATATTTTGGTACTGTATTTGATCCCATTTTGGGATTTTATCATTTGTATCTTGTTATTATTTCTATATCTTGTACTTATATTGAAGTTTCTATGTTTCCTTCTGAACTATATATGTGTTGTTTAAAATTGATACTTAATATGGCTACAGACACATTTGGATTTGATACTCTAGCAGCAGCTCGTTGCAATTAACTGGAAGTACTTATTCTTCCAGTATTGAAACTTATTGTTGTGATTAGAAACTCGAAGGTGTAATATTGTTTTGGCAATTGTCTGTATTTCCCTTTTTGATTAAATATAGAAACGTTCTTCCCCAGAATTTATATTTTTGGACTTGGACTGGGCGAGACGCGTGTGAACCTACACCTTTCGGTTTCACAGCTCACTGCGAGAGTAATAAATATTTCTCTAGTTCAAAACAATATTTGGAGGAGGATTCCTTGGATATTTTACTGTCAACTAGTTCAAAACAATATTTGGGGAAAAATCCTTTGGACACCTTATTTTCGACAGTAATTGAAGAAACGGGACCGGTGAATTCTAATACCTGATCGTTATTGCATCAATAATTTGGAGTTTCTTTTCCGCTGAATTTCAAGTGCTATAATGAGTTCTCGTAAGAAGCCAGACACGCAGAGGGATGGGGCCTATGAGGAATCACGGAATGAAAAGCAAGTTCCCTATGACTCTTCATGTTTAAAGGATTCACTCTCTGATAAGAATGATATTATGTTTAATACTTATTATCGTAAGCTACCGTCAGAGGGCACTAAAGGACGTAGTTTGGACGAGAACTTTGAGGTACCTGGGAAAGATATGAAGTCTAAGACAGCGGTAGTAGGCTTAGAATTGCCAAAGGTTGAATTAAGTTATTTCGATGGTCAACACCGTGATTATTTTTTGTTCATGAGACAGTTTCAAACGTTTATAGAACCTAGAGTTGATGACGATAATCTGCGATACTAATACTGTTCTTTCATGTAGCAAGATGAGTTATACAACAATGGAAGAGTTTCACTCTACGGATGCTGGTGTTTCCAGAAACAACGTGACTTGTCTGACAGGACGGAATCATGATGACGGTGACAATAATCTTGATGTCACTAACGAGACAAATGAGTTGTCGACGATGACAAATGCTGATCAAACCTCTTGTGTACCAGGAGATGAAGACTTAAATCTTTTTCCTATCTTATGACACTTAGAGTGCTATGTCACTGTTTACGCTTGTTATCCTAGGATCAGCTCTAGGTCGTGGCAGATAATTTACCCTACATGAAGGGTTCCAAGCTTCGTTCTGTACAGTCAAACCTGTTTCGTAATTATTTATATTCACTGAACCCATTAACCACTGTTTTCTCGAATCCAAATTACCATTCCTTGCATTTCGAGCAGCCAGGAGACTTCTACCATCACATTTATAAACAATGTGGTCGCCAGTACAGATGCTACAGCTGAGCCTTACGGTCGATATATTCGAATGTTTCGAATGTAGGTGGCAACTCATCTTCACGTCCTGTCCTATTTTTAGTCGATTGGCCAGCCGACCGAATCTGCTACCAGCTATTCTTGCTTGCGCTAATACAAATTCAGTAAGTTCGGTGAAAGTCGGTTCCATATCTTCTTCAATCCAACTTACTGATAGGTCCGTCCACTGGACTTGCATGGAACGCGGTAAAAGCCTCATTACTCTTTCTAATGTTACTAAAGAACCTAATTCAGCATCAAAATTCAACTAACTCCGCCTTTAGAACCTTCGGGGATACTGCCGGTCCCAAGCCGGAATAAAGGAGGAGGGTTGGGCATGAGGTTGGCGGCCCTATCCCGTCAAAAACTGACTTGCCAAAAAATGCAAACCAGAAAAAATAATTAAAACCATTTTCACTCTGTCCTGGGAGTTGGAAGAAGAATTATGACGTCGCGTGATGAAAGCTGAGTTCCCTCGGAAGTCACATGGTCGATGCCTCTTCTGACAACCAGAGCAACCATTTTTTTAGGTACATGGAACGTTCGCACATTGTGGGAGACTGGAAGATTGTTTCAAGGTGCGGCAGAAATAAAAACACACAACCTCGAGGTGCTCGTCATCAGTGAAACACACTGGACACAGGTAGGACAATTGAGACTAGCTTCAGGGTAACTGCTGTTATACTCTGGTCATGAAGAGGAAAATGCTTCACATTCACAGGGAGTTGCCTGACGCTGTCCAAACAAGCACAAAAAACAATGATAAGATGGGAATCTTCTGAAGCCAGGATCATTAAAGCATCTTTCAAAACAAAGAAAGATGACATTATATTGAACGTCATCCAATGCTATGCACCCAGCAATGACTACAATGACGACGTTAAAGATCAATTCTACGAAAGGCTGCAGTCAATCGTCGAGAAATGTTCACCAAAGGATTTGACGATTCTAATGGGAGACCTGAATGCCAAGGTTGGCATGGACAACACTGGATATGAAGACATCATGGGACGACATGGATTCGGAGAAAGGAACAAAAACAGTTAGAGGTCTGCAAACCTATGTGCCTTCGACAAGCTGGTCATCGGCGGCACAATATTCCCGGACGAGCACATACACAAAGCTACATGGGTTTAACCGTATCATGATCCTCAGATCCAAATCGACCATGTCTTGCATAGCTTCAGATCACAACTTGCTGGTCTCCAAAATGAAATTGAAACCCAGGAAGCACTGGACAACGGGGCAGACAACATCACACACGTTTAATACTGCCTTTCTTCGGGATACCGTAAAACTCAACGAATTCAGGATAGCCGTCACCAAGAGGTTCCAGGCCTTTCAGAATCTACTCAATGGAGAGGACGCAACATTGGAGAACGTTTAAGAAGGGATCAAGGAGGCAATCACTTCAACATGTCACGAAGTTCTGGGTCACAAGAAGTGCCATCACAAGGAATGGATCTCTGTTGATACTCTTGCAAAAGTTGAAGAAAGGAGGAACAAGAAGGCAGCAATCAATGTCAGCCGAACAATAGCAGAGAAAGTTACCGCACAGGCTGCATACACAGAAGCAAACAGGGATGTGTAGAAGACAATTGTACGAAACAAGAAAGAAGCTCGCCGGAAACTATCGTAAACCAGAACGACCAGTTAAAAGCAAGGAGAACATAGTAATCAGCAACACTGAAGAACAGAGAAATAGGTGGGTAGAGCACTTTCAGGAACTATTGAATCGACCAGCTCCACTGAACCCACCCAACATCGAAGCAGCATCCAAGGACCTCCCAATTGATGTCGGGGCACCTACAGTTAAAGAGATCAGTATGGCAATCAGACAAATCAAGAGTGTCAAAGCAGCAGGACCAGACAACATCCCAGCAGAGGCAATGAAAGCAGACGTGGAAGCAACTGCGAAAATATTTCACATTCTCTTCAAGAAGATTTGGAATGAGGAACAAGTACCATCAGATTGGAAAGAAGGATACCTCATCAAAATACCAAAGAAAGGCGATCTCAGCAAGTGTGAGAACTACAGAGGCATCACTCCTGTTTCAGTACCAGGCACAGTCTTCAACAGGGTATTGTTAAACAGAATGAAGGACTTCGTAGACTCCCAACTTCGAGATCAACAGGCCGGATTTCGTAAGGATCGATCGTGTACCGACTTAATTGCAACAATACGGATCATTGTGGAACAATCAATTGAATGGAACTCACCACTCTACATCAACTTCATCGACTACAAGAAAGCATTCGATAGCGTGGATAGGAAAACACTGTGGAGGCTTCTTCGACACTACGGTGTGCCTGAGAAAATAGTCAACATCATACGGAATTCTTATGATGGATTCAATTGCAAAATCGTGCACGGAAGACAGCTAACAGACTCTTTTGAAGTGAAGACCGGTGTCAGGCAAGGTTTCTTACTCTCACCCTTTCTCTTTCTCCTGGTCATCGACTGGATTATGAAGACGTCGACATCTGGAGGGAAGCGCGGTATCAAATGGACAGTTAGGACGCAGCTGGACGATCTGGAATTCGCAGATGATCTGGCTCTTCTATCACACACGCAACAACAAATGCAAGAGAAGACGACCAGTGTAGCAGCAGCCTCTGCAGCAGTAGGTCTCAACATACATAAAGGAAAAAGCAAAATTCTCCGATGCAATACAACATGCACCAACCAAATCACTCTTGATGGAGATGCCTTGGAGGACGTTAACACCTTTACATATATTGGCAGCATCATCGACGAGAAAGGTGGATCCGATGCAGATGTGAGGGCGCGGATTGGCAAAGCGAGGGCTGCATTTCTACAATTGAAATATATCTGGAACTCCAAACAAATATCAATCAACACCAAAATCAGGATCTTCAATAAAAATGTCAAGACGGTTCTACTGTATGGAGCGGAAACTTGGAGAACTACGAAAGCCATGATCCATAAGATACAAGTGTTTATCAACAGTTGTCTACGCAAAATACTTCGTATTCGTTGGCCAGACACGATCAGCAACAACGTACTGTGGGAGAGAACAAACCAGATTCTAGTGGAGGAGGAAATCAGGAAGAGATGGAAGTGGATAGGACACACACTACGAAAAGCACCCAACTGCGTCACGAGACAAGGCCTCACATGGAGCTTCAAGGCAAAAAGAAAAGAGGAAGGCTAAGGAACACATTACGCCGAAAAATAGCGAAAGACATGAGAAGAATGAACAAAAACTGCAAAGAACTAGAAAGGGAAGCCCAGGACAGAGTTAGTTGGAGAAAACTGGTGAGCGGCCTATGCTCCATTGGGGGTAACAGGCCTAAGTAAGTAAGTAAGTAAGTACAATTCAACTGTTCCAAAGTCGGAACCAAGTTTTGCATCTTGATTGCTAAATTCGATAACTGCTCTGCGTCATTGTAGTCAGCATTCCCAGACCTAAACAATTCTTCCAATGTTTCACGAGCAATTACATGCGACTGTCTGAAGAACTGTTTTAGAATATCCTTAGCTCTTTTATATCCTACCTGAGGTTCCATGCTAAGACACCCATCAGTTGCAACTCTTGCCTTTCCCTTACAGTAATAGATTAGATATAATAGACGCAGATTATCGTCATCAACTCTAGGTTCTATAAACGTTTGAAACTGTCTCATGAACAAAAAATAATCACGGTGTTGACCATCGAAATAACTTAATTCAACCTTTGGCAATTCTAAGCCTACTACCGCTGTCTTAGACTTCATATCTTTCCCAGGTACCTCAAAGTTCTCGTCCAAACTACGTCCTTTAGTGCCCTCTGACGGTAGCTTACGATAATAAGTATTAAACATAATATCATTCTTATCAGAGAGTGAATCCTTTAAACATGAAGAGTCATAGGGAACTTGCTTTTCATTCCGTGATTCCTCATAGGCCCCATCCCTCTGCGTGTCTGGCTTCTTACGAGAACTCATTATAGCACTTGAAATTCAGCGGAAAAGAAACTCCAAATTATTGATGCAATAACGATCAGGTATTAGAATTCACCGGTCCCGTTTCTTCAATTATTGTCAACAATAAGATATCCAAAGGATTTTTCTCCAAATATTGTTTAGAACTAGTTGACAGTAAAATATCCAAGGAATCTCCTCCAAATATTGTTTTGAACTTTAGAAATATTTATTACTCTCGCAGTGAGCTTTGAAACAGAAAGGTGTAGGTTCACACACGTCTCGCCCAGTCCAAGTCCAAAAATATAAATTCTGAGAAAGAACGGTTCTATATTTAATCAAAAAGGGAAATACAGACAATTACCAAAACAATATTACACCTTCGAGTTTCTAATCACAACAATAAGTTCCGATACTGGAAGAATAAGTGATTCCAGTTAATTGCAACGAGCTGCTGCTAGAGTATCAAATCCAAAAATGACTGTAGCCATATTAAGTATCAATTTTAAACAACACATATATAGTTCAGAAGGAAACATAGAAACTTCAATATAAGTACAAGATATAGAAATAATAACAAGATACAAATGATAAAATCCCAAAAGAGGATCAAATAGAGTACCAAAATATCAACAGAAAGAGTCAGTCAGATCATAACAAATATATATACATGGAGGGATTTTCCGAAAACAAAGCCTTCAAAATAGATTCTACAATAGTGAGCAATCTGGTTTGACACTGTTGCCACCTGGAACAAGTCTGCGAGCTAGAGGAGATGGTAGAGGACATTTTTAGCTCACATAGATGATTGTGATGGAGTTTTGTTCTCTGAGCTCAGAGGAAGAGTCTGCGAGCCGTCGTTCGTGTATGATCTTGCAGTCTAATCCATCAGACGAATTCTTCTTCTGAGGTACACCATAATATCGAAGAAGCCTACATAGCGTCATCCTGTCCACGCTATTAAATGCTTTCTCATAGTGAACGAAGTTGTTGTACAATGGTGAATTCCGTTCAATTGATTGTTCCAAAATGATCCGTAATATCACGAATCAGTCGGTATATGATCGATTCTTATGGAATGCAGCCTGTTGATCTTGAAGTTGCACGTCTACAGAGTCCTTCATTCTGTTTAAGAACATTGTTGAAGACTCTCTCTGGTACTGATAGTAGAGTGATGCCTCTGTAGTTCTCACACTTGCTTAAATCTCCTTCAGTGCTTCAGCTGGCATATTGTATGATAATTCTGCTTTTTCCGTTCCTGATTCGTCAGTTGATCATGTTGATTTCTTCGATTGTCGGTGGATCAACATTAACTGGAAGGTCCGTAGGTGTTGCCTCAATGTTAGGTGGGTTGAGTGGGGCTGGTCGTTTCAAGAGTTCTTCAGATTGATACATGCACCTGTTTCGCTGTTCTTCAATGTCAATGGTTGCTTTGCTTTGCCTGTTCTTCACATGTTGTTCTGCTGTGCGGTAATTTCCGGCAAACTTCTTTGTCGTGTCATACAGTTGTCTCATGTTTCCTTCTCTTACAGCATTTTCTGCTACCGTTGTTAGATCTTCCACATATTTACGTTTGTCATCTCTCATGATCCTGCTCACTTGCTTGTGTGCTTCTATGTATTCAACTTGTGCCTTTGCTTTCTCTGTTCTTGTTCGACTGATAATGATTGCTGCCTTCCTGTTCTTCCTTTCTTGAATCTTGTCCAGAGTAACCATTCTTTGAGATAGATTTTCTTGTGGCCCAAATCCTGATGATATGTAGAAGTTGTTGCTTTGTTGATCCCTTTCAAGTTGTTCTCCATCGTAGTCTCTTCTTTATTGAGTAGATCGTGAAACGCTTAGAACTTGTTACTCACAGCTATCCTCAATTCGTTGCGATTTCTAGTATCCCGAAGAAAAGCCGTATCAAACATTTGTGATGATGCACGACCAGTTGTCCAGTGCTTCTTGAGTTTCAGTCTCATCTTGGCCACTAACTAGCGGTGATCTGGAGCTATATCACTAGCTCTCTTGCATGTCTCATGGTCTTTCTGAAATTTCTATTGATGCATATGTGATTGGTTTGATTTTGCATAGTATGAAACCTGTCGTTTTGTGTATGCGTTTGTGTAGAAACATAGTGCCACCTACAACCAATTTGTTTACCTCATATATGTTTGCGAATATTTACCTTCCCTCATTCCATTATTTGTTTATGTCCACTCTTATTCATTCTAACCTTGATTTTCAGGTCCATCCTCAAAATCGTTCAGTCATTTGCTTGGCATTTCTCGGTTGTTCACTACGACCTATAAATTAGATTATCATCATCGTTGATAATGTAGTTGTCGGTAGAAGGTTAACACTGGAGGTCATTTATTGTAATCCCTTCTTTTCTGTTTTGAAGAAAGCTTTGATGATATTGGTTTCATGAATTCCCCATCCTATTAGTGCCTTTTGTACTTCTTTGGACAGCATCAATAAGTCTTTTTGCGTATATGAAGCATCATCTACCCCATGATTGAAGTACAACAACATCTCTGAAATTAATATACATTTGAATGTATGTGTAATTTTTGGGGAAGTTAGATCCCCAGAACTCGCTTGATAAATATTTTTATTTTGGATTTATTTCATGGGCCGATTAGTTGACCTTGAGATCACACTTCCCACCAGGAAAAGTTTTGGCTGTGATTGGTTACTGGGTCATTTCAGTGTGCTATTTTTGTGACTGTCCTAAGGACGTCTCTTTGGAGTATAAATAAACGCAATTTGAGTGTTTGGATTGATTGTATGCTGGCTGGATGTTTGTAGAATACACTTTTTACGCTATACCAAGACTTCTTGCTGGTACAATTAGGACAATCGGATCACAATAGCCTACCTGGACGCCGGCTCATTGTTTTGTTCTCGTTATTCGACTAAGGTGAATCCGTAACAGTTTAAGAATACCTAGAGACGAGTGTGACAATCGGCGACGGCGTTTTGACAAAAGATCTGGTGAATTATTGTGGATACAGCTAAATTAGAAAAAAAGTGATTGCATGAAATAAATTCATCCGCGATACCGTTTTTGGCTTTGTATAACCACCGTCGCGCAAATGATTTTTGGCTAAGTATAATATACGTAAATGGAAGAAAGGATTTATTTCATTGCACACTCGGATCATTCTTCCACACAGCAGTCAAGTCGTGGGCCACTAAATCACAGTTACCAATAAATAAAATCAGATCTTCTGCTAGGAGGTTGATAAGTACCATGTGGTAAAGACGTTGAAATAATACAGTCTTCTGATCACACCCCTTAACAGTGAAAAAATGTTGATTAAGAAGTGTTATTAATCTGTCTTAGTAAACCCAGCTATTCCTATTGCTTAGCATTCTATGACAATAATTTACTCGACAGGTTCCCAAGTCAAAACACAGTCGAACAGGAAAAGATTATATTCCAAATATCGAGGTTAAATGGAAGTAAGAAGCCGAAGCAAAGGCGAAATAGAACCAACGCCAGTATCTTTATAGTTCATACATGAGAAGCTTCTGGAATCTAGTCCTGTGGTGGACCAGTCAATATATTATTTCAAAATATTAAGAAAGTTATCGAATATCAGTAAATGTATATTGAAATAAATCAGTTAAATGTGATAAATGCAATAAAAATATAAGAACCTTACTTTATGCAGCTACTGGTGCATGTTCGATCGGGGTTTGTCGAATGGTTCCACAATGATAGAAATGTTAATGTTGCAAATATAGAAACTGTTCGTAGAGTAGTATATGTATGTGACTGCAGTCTATAAAGTATATAATATATGTATTAGTCTCCATACAGTGTTCCAATAAACATTTGAGAACGCGAAATGTGTGTATAAAGTGTATTTGATAGTGTGCGGCAGTGAGTGCCGTGCTATGTGTACAGTGAACGGAAAAATGGAAGCAGTAAGTGCGCCTGATATCCTCAAGGACACACACTTAAACAAAATGTACAACAATTTCATAGTGAATGTACAAGCTGTGAAAATTAACAAAATAAATACAAATAGTATCAAAAACTATTTACAAAATAAGTTTGTCATGCCATCTCCACAGTCCGCGTGATTGACTAGCACTGATTGATTAGGGATTAGCCAGTCAGCGCGCAGCTAACCTAGTCATGCTTTAATCCATCTATGTTGAGGCATACCTAGAGTTTAGTATAACTGTAATTCACTAGAATTTCGTTTTAACGTTTGCGATTTTCAATAAATCTTTTAAATAAATCGGAGATTATGTGCCGTTTTCTCAATAAATACACCCATAAATATCTTGCTAATGCATACGCCTCTTTCTATTATTATTATTTTTGACACTATTTAGGACGTATGCGCTCCCACACCTGGAGGTTCACAATGTCAGTGCACCCCGTATGCTTGGAAGAGACATTAATCTCTTGGATCGAGTGCAGAGACGAGCAACCAAATGGGTGATAGGGTTGAAAAATAAACCTTACGACGATAGTCTCCAGCACTTGGGATTATTTCCACTGAGTTACAGGAGAATCAGAGGTCACCTAGTTATGGCGTGCAACATATTAAGCACGCCAAATCCCGACAACGTGAGCATCTTATCGATGCATCACCACCACCCCTCGAAGCAGTCCTTGCACATCAGAGAGCGAATAACTCAGGTTCGCGCACACTTTTTCTCATTGAGAGTCGTCGTAACTTGGAATGCTCTCCCTGCCGAGGTGACCACAGTCCCCTCAGTAGACAGCTTTAAGAAGAGACCTGATAATCACCTACTCACATACGGACTATCATTTACCTCTTGGACAAGCTGTTCATGATGCATACCTTGAGACTTGATAGTTGTTGCCATTGCTATCTCCTCAGATCACTTACTGAATCTATCTCGCCTCTCATCTCTGTTTCCTCTCCCTTGCTTACACTTCGGTCCTCTCTCACAATCTTCACTACCAATTAATAAACTAAATTCATCTATACATTACTCAGCTCTGAAATTTTATTCATATTATCATTATAATTTTATCCTTATTAGCCTTATTACTCTCCACATTGCTACTAACTGATCTCCGGTTTGGTAATGTGACGGGTGCCAGTATCCAGAAACCCTACTGCCCTGAAACAAACGTTTTCATTCAAATCCCGAGACATACAAACTCACAACCAACAGTCAACTGACTAGAATTAAACGGTCGAGTGGTTAGCCACTCATTCATGGGACATTTTCGAACACCTGGAACCGTACCGAAAGATCGAGAATCGAGCGCAAATAAATCAATTGGTTTATAATAGCTCGTGAAAAAGATATTGTATATTGGATACTGATTACTACCTCTCAAATATGAGTTAATTATGAGACTGGAGCAAAGATTAGGTGATTGTGTATGTGAATGATATGGACCAAAATTTAATTAATATGCCATTTATCATAATCCTAGGGCATCAAATAAAACGGACTACCATCAAAAGTTAGGTTAGGATCTTTAGTATGTACAACAATTTCAAATCTATGAAGGCATAGCCCTCCTGCTGAAAGTGAGAAGTTTATCAGGCTAGATTGCTGTTTGGAAGAATAAACGTCATTTCTGTTTGGAAAGCATTCAACTTTTGGATAGTGTAAAACATAATTTTCTGAAATGATATCAGTTACGGTTGGAGTTCTCACTAGCGTAGAATTTTGGACACTGCCTACATAGTAATCTTCGGTCTTTAGACTTCATGATTATTTAATGTTTGCACCAGAAACTTCAGATCTTCTTTCATTACACACTGTTAGTTAATTACCAATAGTCTGGTGTAGAAAAATTATTGAGTGTTCCTTGATGGTCACAAGAGTTCTGAAGATAATAAAAGTTATCATTATTTGTACGTTGAAAATTCTAAGTCTCATTAGTTTACATTGAATAATCATTGAATAGTGACCCCTAGCACAGTAACTGCCAAATAAGTTGTACTGTGGTCGGTAGTCTTAGTAACTAGATATCGTCTGTATTGCGTTTGATGATTGGAGGCAACCGACATAGCATGGATTTCAAATAAAGTTTAAAGTAGATAGCCATTGATCACTGATATTTCAAATGATTTTCAGTTGTGATCTATAATCATTAGTTAAACTAGAGCTAAAAAAGTTAGTCAGAATGTTAAAAATCATATGCTATTGAATTCTAATCAAAGAATATTTTAAATTTAAAACATCTGGTCTTATTCAACTTTAAAACATATTATTTTAAATGTAGATCAAAACCAATCAGACATTATCCCAAAGTGCAGTTCATAAAATTTCTTATTCATCTCAGTATGATTTCATTAGAGAAGTTAACTATATTCGTGAAAAACAGTTTATTACTTCTAAAACTTATGAACTGATGAACAATTTCTCTCTAACAACTGTCAGAACTCATTTTTGATGTACATTGGTCATTCGATAGGAAATTAACACAGTCTGTTCAAGATTAATGTAAAAGTTGAATCTAAACATATCTATTTACCTGCTATGGTATTTTCGTAATAATTTATTTAATTCTGGATAATGAGATTAGAAAACGAAGTTTATTATCTCTTCTCATTATCTAAATTGATTAAAGGGACTAATTATTTTCAGTATGTCTAATCTTATTTTATTTCAGTTGATATCAATTTGAATTCATAAATATAGCGCCTAACCTTTTCATGCATTTGTTCTTGTTTATGGATATTTGTATAACTATAAAATATTGTGTAGGCAAGGAAAAGAATAGTTCATTTGAATGAAAGGCAAAATTTCCATCTTTCTTTCTTAATTACTACTATTAATGGTTTTGTAATTACTACCATTGTCATTATTCAATATTAAATGAGGTCAGAATCTGAGGATATCATTTATATGCAAAAGGAATGATACGATAACAATATTTCATAGTATAATACACAAACAGGACAATATTAACTGCACAACTGTGAAGTATAGAATAAAATTCACAGAAGCACAAACAAATCAATGTTTAGTTTGTTAATATTTCAATTTTTTTAAATATTTTTATATGAAAGTAAAGTAGCATAAAGCATTTCCATTGTAGTTTTGCCGGTTAATTTTCTGTCATTTAATTTTACCTGTTCGATTATTTTTAGAAGTGCAAATGAATCTTTTTTGATATACTAAGACATACGTAGGTGGGTTTGAGAGGATCGATTAATATTGTTGTGTGAACTAATAATATCTTTGTACTTCATTAATGAATTTTCGATGAATACTAACATTCAAATATGTTTTCATTCTCTGCTGCACTACATTTCTGATTGGTTTGAAAAACGCATAGGGGGATTTATTTATATTTAAAAATGTATGTACTGTTTCAAACAGTCGAGTTATCCCATTTCATCGAAGGGTAAATTAAAAGTGCACTGACACGTTTACGTGTAGTATTGTTGTGCATTGGTATTTGCCGATGGGTTTGAATTTGTGTACAAAAATATAATTGTTTAGAATGTATGTCTGTCTATCTTACTAGAATGTTTGTGTAGATTTAGTAATCCCCATTCTTCCACCTCCATAAATATTCACTTTTTTAATTTCAACATAACAATCTTTCATCTTATGTAAGCTAGTTTATTTTTATCATTTAGTATTTAATCTTAATTCACTTGTTTCTTTGTGTTAATCAAACATTTTGAAGTAGTGATAGCTTCGGTACAGATTTAATATACAGTATGTGCATTTAGTATTTATAAAAAATAATTTGAATTTAGATTATTTTGTATTATTATTATTATTATCATTATTATTATTATGATTATTAATGAAAGTTAATCTCTTAAATCACATTAAAATATCATTTCAAGTTTGTTCACTTGTTTTACGTGATTACATGATTTTTTAATTCATTTAAATTTTTCCTATTTTAAAGTTCAAGTGAAATGATGAATCACGATAGTGAATCACATGTGAAAATTTCGAGAACTATATATCGAGGAGTATCACCAAGTACAACAAGACTTGAAGTAATTACTTTTTAATGAATATATTTTATAACTGATTGAGTTCTTTAATTAGTTATGTAAGCACTTTTTAAAAATATTAAATGTTCATTCTGTTCAAATCTCATATGAATAATAATTTTTCATTTAAGGATTGTATGATTGTTTACATATTAAGTAGAGTGTATATGATAGTTTACAAGTAAATTCATTAAAGCTTATACTATTTTCATTGTTACAGAGTCGAGTTCGTGAATTAGAAGATTTATTGGATTTAGAACGTGATGCTAGAGTTCGAGTAAGTCTTTTCACTATGATATTGTCATTTTATTAGTTAAACAAGAGAAAAACAACTGTAGGTATTCGATAATCTTATTTAAAAAATTTGATTTTATTCTCAATCAGGTTGTTTTATATTTACAACATGTTAACTATTCACAGTACATGTTTTGTCATCTTATCTAGTTAATTATAAGTGTCTTAATTTCAATTCACGACTTGCAAACCTGTAAGTAATTTATGATGTTAAAATCAGTCATTTAATATTAATATTAATTAATAAAGAATAATCCTAGTAATGAGTTATTTTGTGATTTGAATCTCATATATATGATTAATATATACTTCTTTACAAAACTTTAAGCTACTATCCTGAAAAAAACGTTATAAGAATGTAAAAACAGCATTTTAATATGGAGATGGTAATTAGACAAGATTCGAAACAATGAATGTTTAATATGTTATCACCTGTTGCTTGTTGAAGTACATCGAAAATACACTTGATTTATCAACGAAAATTGATCAGTAAATTAACTTTCCACTTTAAAATTTTATTTATTTCACAAATGTGAAGTTTTTTTATTTTCCAAAAGCTGAGGCTAAACAACAGATGTAAACAATTGAAATACAAAATATCTTTTTACCACTATTGTTCATTATTTATCTAGTATGTGCAAATGGGTTTTATATTACAATTTAGTAGTTTTTATCAGTCGATATCATTTTTCTGTATATGCATCATCCATAGTTTAGTTTCACCCGGGATACCATTTTATCATTCTTAGTGAAACAAAAATCTAATACTAATGAAAATATCTACATTTATCTTTAATTTTTCCAACATGAAATAATATGTCTGAATCATTTAAAGGTACACTTTATTAAGTGATATTTTTTAAATTGTAACATTTAGTGAGACTTAAATAGGCAATCGGGTATTTGATGTGTAAATTTAGTCACCTACACAGTAAATCTTATTTTAGCCAAGACATGACGACAGTTGTCTAAACCTAGTAGTAATCGAGGTTCATAATCTCAAAAATCTATTAACATTCCGTTTGATTACCTGATTAGCTACTTTACTTTGAAACTCAATGTTCTAATAATTAACGTTGTAATGTATTTAAACCTGAAAATGTTGTTACATCAATATCTACCTTTAATGTGTAGTCCATTCCAATGTTTTCATTGAAAAAGCTTTAGTAAATTTCTTTATGTAACAGAAAACGAAATACGGAACTGTGGAGATTTAAAAATCTATTTATTTTTAAAATGATTTGAACCTTAAAATTTCTCCTCCCTTATTATTTTGAAGTCTCAATCAAAGGGGTGTTTAAGAAAATCACTTAAATCCATAATGTCAAAATGATGGTAAACATGTTCATAAAATTTATTATTTATTAATTTGGTAAAACAGATTTTTTAATCTTTAAATGAAATTCAGTTATGTTTGTAAGATTTATAATTTATAATGATTAATACTGAATATTAAACAATTACAAATCATGAGTTGACCTTATAAAAACAATTAATAGCTAAGATGTAAGCACAAAATAGATTGTAAACTTTTTCAAGGAAATAGTGTTATGAAAAGTTTTTATCCGAACCCATGTTATTTCTTACTGTTTCCCAGATGAAACAATAGTCATATGCATCACAACAACACTCTGATGATGTGCAGATGATAAATAGTGAAAAAATAATAACATCAATGTTAAATATGACTTTTAATGGCTTTCTAGGAAGTTCTTAATTAATTGAAACGGAGATGAAAGAAGTATATTGCTGAAAATACGGAGTATTTGAAAGGGCTAACACTGATAAGTACTAAATTTTATGAAGGTTTTTATGACTTGAGTTCGTGTGCTCAGTATAAAGAACACATAGTTTAGCTAATATGATTTCCTGAAAATTCATTCAGAAACAGACCGCTTTTTCTCGAATAACTGTTATCATGATGATTTTCAAGCTTTTTATTAGTAAAATAACTATTCAACATCCTCAAAACTGTGTTTATCTAAGTTTGACTCTTACTAGTCAATATTTTGAAATTATATTTCCTTATTTTTAATAAATAATAAATACCTGTTAGATCAAAGCTTTTTAATGCAATCATTTTCTGTATTATTCTAAACTATATTAATCTTAATGCAGTAAACATCTTGATTCACTTATCAATTAACATTACACATCATATTGGTGATACAATTTGAATGTACAAAAGTTGAAACATTTTAATGACTATTTTAAATCACTTGTTGAGGTTATAATTATTCGCCAAACTTTACCGGATTGAATTCGCAATGAAATGACACTATAATAATAGTATACGCTTAATAAATCATCAATCATATAAATCATAATTCTTTGATTACTTTGATTACTTACTATTCAACAATCAATATAATCAAAAAAATTATTAATCAATTTTTTTTGTTCTTTCTTAATGTCTTCTATCTTGATCACAATTTAAACAATTTTATGTTAAAACGGTAGAATGTGCTCATATTAATTGAAAAACACCAACAACAACACCAACAACAACAATATTCTTATAAGTAATAAATTCTTTTTTGCTTTCAAATTTGATAATCATACTGAGTTGCTACTATAAGTTCATTCAATGTTCAAGTGATTAATTACTTGACATTTTTATTTTCTGTATATTTTTATTATTCGAACAAAAAATATTATCAAATGTAAATATTATTCAACTTGTATTGAATGTTGAATTTTTTCCATCTTTTATTGTCTGAATAAGGAATTTTTAAATTAATAATTTTAATTAGACATCAATAAATACAATGAACCATTGAATAATAAAGTGTTTTTCTTTTATTCACATACAAAAAAAACAACTTAATATTAGTTCATTTCTGTTTCACAAATTAATCTGTTAATATTTCTAAAAGTATGGATTTGTTGCAGTGATTTCTGTTCAGTGAGTAGTATATCATAGAAATAAATAACTAAACAGAATGAATGTCTATATTTACAAATTATCAGAATATTAATCTTGATAAGTTCAATGTAAAATAAAGTGATTTTTGTAGTTATACATTAATCATTGCAAAAATATATAATATAACTAACTATATAATGTGCTTTGTATTGAGTTTCAGCTTTCAATACGATATTTATATTCTTCTGTTGGCTTGATTTTATTTACTTTAAATCACTGTAATAGTCAATTCTTCAAATTGTCTAAACTTTTATGAATTTGAAATTATAGATCATTGTACCATTTTTATAATTTTTGATTTTAAAGGCTGAACGTCATGCAGCTGATTTAGGTTTTCAAGTTGATGCGCTGTCAGAACGTTTAGATGAAGCTGGTGGTTCTACAACTCAAACTGTAAGTTTTTCTAATTTTTTTTTGTCATCCTTACTGATCAAACTATATAATATACTAACTATTATTTGTATTGTGATATAATTGAATTATCTATTGATAAGCAAAAGGAAAACTCTGTCTATCTTTTGTATGCTCAATTAAATTTTCCTCTTAGCTATATACCATTTTTATTCAGTGCATTCATAGATAGTTATTTGACTAAATATATTAGGTATGTGTTGTATTTTATATTCATTAATACACTATCCCAATATAATTAAATCTATGCAAATTTAAAAAAACAACAATCATAATCACCTTTTAACCATTTTTCATTGGCAGCAAATATCATTATCCTAATCAAACAAAAACAACTGGTTTTTTTAAGCCCTACTTCGATCCTTTTCTCAATAATTATTTTTTGAAGCACTCATATCAGTATTTTCTTTCTTCCTACACATCTCGGCGATATTAATCCAATAGGTTAATAATTTAAAAAAGTTCATCTAAACGGCAGTCCACTGGTACCATAGCAATACCGATGAACATAGCGTTATTTTTTTCCCAAATCTAACACTTAAAAAGTAGTGCATAGTAGCTTATTAATCAAATACTTTACCCTAGAATATTGATTTTCAACCTAAAAATTCATCGAGTGCATGGAGTAGTGAATGATTTTAACTTTATCAGAGTTAATCACCTAGTAATCTGTTTTTAACAAATATTTCATTGGATTCATGTAATACTCTACCTTTATTGAAGAACTCATTTCCTTTTTACCTACATGATTTAAGCAACCTTGAGCCATCCTAGTTGAAAAGGAATTAACAGGCTTGCAATAAAGGAAAATAATCTTTCATAATAAATGTTATGGCTGAATAAGCAAAAATTTTACTTCCCAAGTAAATTGTTGTTTAATTTTGGCATTCAAAATTCCAGTCCATGCATAAATCCATAAAATTCATTAGATTACCTATTTTTCATTGTGCTAGTGTTTTGTGAACAATTACATAGTTGGGCTGACAGTAAAGTAAGTGCGGCCACATTCAGAATGTTTGAATGTTGTTTTAAATAGCACTGTTCTCCGATAGTCATAATTATTACAAGATAATAACATATGACTGAAAAACTATTTTCCTTCATGCGCCTTTACAAGGAACATTTAAAATATCGGTGCTTAGATCCATGTATATAAAGTATACTTCAGACCTTAAGATGATTTTGTTCCTTTCACTTTATCCTGCTTACTTTCGTCCAGAGATGACCATATATGGCAACTCGATTCAGTATTTTTACTATTTAAGTTTAACTACAAACATTAAGCACACTACATGACAAAGGAATGTGCTGATGTCAGAATCAGTATAAACACATACCAAATTCTTGCCTATGCGCCTACACACTAAAGTTAGGGATAAAACTCAGTAGTGCAAGGTGACATGTTTTCGGGGATGAAAATGTAAGTTTTCCTACCCAATGCATGTCTATCCTCTCTCTTCATGTGTGTAATTACATGTTACTTAACTAAAGGTTCAAATGTTCAATAAAAGGAACTACACAATATATGTACCTAACTTTTCTATTTGGATGCAAAATTTCTATTAATCGGAACGACAATCGATAACGGGAAAAGTTTCATACATTTTTTTCTGAATCTACAATAAAAATTTCCATGTGTATATCGAAAGACTTCAAAGTATTGCTGACTGGTTGAAAATAAATGAAAGAAAACTACTTAAATCGCAATTGTTTAACCTGTGGGCCTCAGTCGATAATTATAGTTTCATTTACCATAACTTTATCAATTTATTCATCATACTGTTAAGGAGTTTGTATTAATAACGGTTGAACATATAATTTAGATGCTGCATGGATTATCTCGATCAGTTACCTACTAATATGCTAATGTTCGGTTCATGAATAGTAGAACTAGAAGAATATTACTATTAATCAGTAATTGGGTTCCGTTGAGAAAATATTTAGGCTGGAAGAGTTGAATCATTTTATATTAGTTTAGTGGTAAAATATGAGTCGAAAAGTATAAGTCAGTGAGGTAAATCTAGAAAGAGAAAGATAGAGGTGATGAGGAATTCAGAAGGTTAGAATTTGAAAGAAAACAACGAGTGGATGCACCTGCGCCATTGCAAAATATTTTGAGCCATGTCGTCGTTTGCGACTTTCGTCTCGCGGACCCCAACCAGATAGCCTACATCTACCAACATGACTGAGTCCACTTGTCAGTGACTTCATGGATTTCTGCCATGTTTTGATCTGGCCGCCCCTAGCTTTCTTCCATCCTACTCCTACACCACAAAGCATAGCTCGTCGAGGCAGTCGGTGGTTAGGCATTTGTAACACATGTCCCAACCACCTCAACTGATGAAGTTTCAACACTTCATCGATCAGTTTGCCATCTCTACCTAGAACTCGTTTCCTAACGACAGCATTGCTTACTTGGGTGTCCCAGAATGCACGGGCAATGCTTTGGAGACATCGATGATCGAAGACTAGCAACCTACGAAAGTCCTCTACTCTTAACGGCCATGCTTCGCATCCTTATAGTAGGACAGAGCGAACTGTTGCACGGTACACTCGTCCTTTGGTTAGCGAACGGATATCTCGCCTACGCCATAAATTGGCAAAAGCCAATCGAGCTTTCTGTGGCCCTGCTGAAATTTCGTCAGTCACTAGGCTATCAGCACTGATGAGACTCCCCAGATAAGTGAAGTGATCAACACGTTCGACTACTTCACTCCCTATCACTAAGTCAGGTGTCGATGGGACCCAATATTGAAGTAACATTTTGCATTCCGAGGGTGAGAAACGCATCCCGAACATGCTTGCATTGTTGATTAGGGTGGTCAGAAGACTCTGCATTTTGTCAGCGTCTTCACCGAATAGAACTATGTCATCGGCATATTCTAAGTCAGTAAGCGAGCAAACTGGTAGAAAGTTGACTCCTGAAAGGTCGTACGAGGATAAGGTTATATTTAGGAGCACGTCTATGATAAAATTAAACAGGAATGGGGAAAGTGGACAACCCTGCTGCACACCACTTGAAGTAAAGGATTCTGATGACAGTTAGCCATTATCTCTTACCCGACCAGTAGTTTTAGAGTAGAGAGCTTGTATACGGTTAATGTGATTCTTTGGTACACCTTTCAATGAAAGACACTACCACAGAACCTCACAATCCACAGAGTCAAATGCTGCTTTTAGGTCCAGGTACACAACTATTAAAAGACGCCTAAATGCGTGTCTGTGTTCCAGGACCTGTCGTAGTATGAAGATGTGGTCTATACATACACGTCCAGATCTGAAACCAGCCTGGTTTTCTCGAGTCTGCACTTCACGAGCACTAGTTAGACGTCTAAGTATAATCAAGGCTAATAAATTAGAAACTATATTAGTTAGACCTATTCCCATGTGATTGTCACAAGAAGACGTTTGTCCTTTCTAATAAATTGGGACAATCAGTGATTGAGACCAGTCGGATGGGATTGCGTACAGTTCTCAGATTCTATCTAAGATCTCGGTCAGTCTAACTGTTAAAACTTGGCCGCCATTCTTGAAAATCTCAGGAGTCAATCTATCGGGTCCTGCTGCTCTCCCTAGATTCAGATTTCCTATAGCCTTTTCAACTTCATAAAGGTTCGGAGGACTTACGTCAACTTACCATTCGCTTACATGGTCGCCTAACTGTCTTTCTAGTTGTTCCTGAAATATATTCTTAGCTACAATATCATTAGTTAGCACACAAAGAGGTTTCATTGCGGTGTCTTTCCTACTTCCAGTAAGCCTCAAACAAATACGCGCTCGCACTGAATCTAAACATGTGACCCACAACGAGAGAAAGTCCTCTATCGAACCCCTCCATCGGTGGCTGATGGCGATGTAGTCTAGTTGGGTCCAACGTTGGGACGACTTTGAGGGTCACCAGGTTAATGTTTACTAGAAATAGTTGGTTATCTGAGCACAGTTGCAACAGACGGTCGCCATTGTCTGTTCTCTGAGCCGCGACACCATAGGATCCACCTAAGTGTCTTTCCTGCTTACTGAATCAACCTATTTGAGTATTAAAGTCACCAGCCATTATTACTACATCAGAGTGCCTAGCTTCTTAGAGGAGGTTCGAAAGCTTTCTGTAAAACTCATCTTTCATCTCGTCTGAACTGAAGTCAGTGAGAGCGTAGGCAGATACGACGAAGAGACAGCGGCAAGTGTCCCTATCTATCCGAGTCCTTTCAGTCCCGTTCAGTTGGACAGCGCACAAGCGACTATCCGAGACGCAGCGTACATCGTTAGAGCGAGATTCTAATGTCCTAGCTAACGAAGCCTGTTGCTCTATTTGAAACAATGTCCGTACATTAAAAGTCCCAACATGTAATCTAGAATGGGGTTTCAGGAGACCGGGAATAACGTTTCGTGAACTCGCATCGTTTGCATTAGCGGTGCAGTGAGATAAAGGAATGTGAGTAGAGTTAATTGTGGAGAGAAGAGAGATATTAGGGGATGTAGGAAGGATTTGATTTTGACTAATTTGGTCTCGCGTGCTGTTATGGGTATGAGGGCGGTTGTCACTTCCCGGCTGCCCACATCGTGGAAGGTTGTTTCGTGAGGGACCTGAAAAAGGAGGTAGATTAGTGTCGGTCTTAGAGACCTAGGAGCGTGACCGCAGAGCCCAACGGACAACTGCTTGAGGCCGGTAACGCACGGCCTTTTTATTAAAGGATTTTTGAGTATTAGCTCAGCTCTTGTTTAAAAGCCCTTAGTGTGAGGTAGGGTAAGGTGTGACATTTCTACGGTTGACCTTTTCGAACTATTCTTTTCTAGTGTGAAGACAGCATCGCTGCAGATGCTGGTTGTTCGAGGGAAACACCTTGCTGCTATCACACCCCTCTGCAATCAGCAGTACGACTTCGCCATCAGACCTTGAGTAGCTGCTTTTAGTCTCATCGTTCTCCAATTGACCTGCCTGGCATGGTAGAACCTTCAGGAACATATGTTCCAGCCAATATAGCTCGGTTGGGTAATCACGATAGGCAAGTCCGACCACCACGTCAAGGTAGCAGCTTCGGTCGGGTGACTCTCCATGGCGAGGTCATGGATAGGCACTTCATTAAAAAGGTAAATTCTGCCTACTGCATCTTTGTTTTCAGAAGTTGTGTAATTAAGACCATTCCTAGATTTTAGTAACTGATTCGTAGTGTAGGGAAAGTATCGAACAACCTCTAATAATGTAAAACGGAACACAACTTATTCTACTAAGTAGTTCTATTTTTTTTATTTTTGATGTGAAAAGCGTCAATTTATTGGTATATAGGTCATTGATTCTTGTTTGTATTGACTTTTGAAATCCCAGGCATTGAATTTAAAACATTCATTACCTACAATATTTTCAAAAATTTGAATTAAAATATTCCAAATCACCCTCTCAATTCGGTTTTTGTTTACTTTCATATTTTTCTAATAAAAATATCTACCTTTTTATTTAGATGACAGTTGAGAATGTGGTAAGATTAGCTAGTGATTAATTTCCCAATTTATTACCATCCCTTCTAACAATAAATGCTGTATATTTTAAATATTTAATTAGCATTGAAAGTGGACTTACATATTTATTACGTTATTGTATACCACTAGTGTTATTATTATTGTTATCATTGTGACTACAGCTAATATTACCACTCAAGCATTTAACATTCATGCTCATGCTCTTACTCTTCAGCACATCAATATGAAAAATAAATTTTGTCATGTTAACTATTTATCCACTTAGTTTGCGTCTTTTTTTATGTTTTGATCATGAGTATTTATTTTTTCGTCATAAATATTATATCCACATCCTAAAATGATATGTTTGGATGAGTATTTTCAGAAGGATATAAGTTGGAAACAGTAATATTTTGGAAATTTAAGTAAGCGCCACTGAATGTGAAGCTGAAGTTAAGGCCTCTATTTTGACAGCCATTGAAGTCTACCAGATAGTTGGAGTTAGTAGGTAAAAAGCATGGACCTAGATTCTATGGTTTACGACACTTATTAGTAAACAGTATCTGCAATCTTGAGAAAATCGATACACTCTGTAGGATTCAAACTCACACTATCCAACTTCACAATTCAAGATGTTGTATTTGTGCTAATAGAACTACTGATAAATAAGGAGTAATTCATGTTAAAGGAAGACATTATAATACAACACTGTAGTGTAGAACCTAATGGCTGACACAGACATTTCTGTATGTTGACTAAAAGATGTTTTCTATAAATATACTAGTAAAAGTTAAGTATTTAATTCTCAGAACAATTTTCTCTGACTGTAACACCAAGTAACAACATAAGTTGTACTACAGAGAAGAAGCACAAATTTGTTTAAGATTGTTAACATTTATTGGTGATGGTTACCAATAAACATAGATCTCTGAGGATGGTCTATGTCTCATTCCTTTCAATCATTCAATTATATGAAATAAACAGGAAACTGGCCAGCAGTAGAATTTAGGAGGCGTTCCGTCCTATTCAGGACTCATCGTTGGCTGGATTTACTTGCATCTTAGAATCGATGTTCATTCCGGGACTCGAACCCAGTAACATTTTCTTCGAATACCATCGCAATATACATTTAGGTACTGAGTCGAAATAGCTACTCACTTGTGCAACAGGTATATATCAAGGCCCATATGCCAACTAAGACTGATCAAATTTCTACCAAATCACCAACAACAAGATAATCCAAACCATTTGAAATTGAATTCAGTAATTCAATCCGATACTTTCAGGCTGAGTATATTCAATGTATGCTAAGGAAGTAGACAGTTGGCCACTTGTGAAGTTTCGGACTTTACATTCACGGGTATAAACATTAAGAATACCTTCAATTATTAAAATATACTCTTATTAATATAAAATATACTCGTCTACAAAAGATGACGCATAAATTTAAATATTATGGAATGGTCTGTGTTCAAAATGAAATTCGTTAATTTTTATACAACTAACCATTATCTTATCTTAAACCATAACAAGTAGGTTTCTTACTGAATATAAAAAACAAATGAAATTCAGCTACTTTTAAAGCCATGATGGTATAACACTTGCTACTTCCAGATTAATGAGTATTAGGCGTGACAGAAGTTAATAAATCAATAATTCAAGTGACTCATTCAATAAATTCATGAGGTACAAGTAGAGATTCTAAATCTGTCCTGATATAACAATGACGTTTTTTCTGTTATAATTTTAATTTCATAGCAATCAGCTGAATCCAAACTAGAAGGATTGGATGGGCAATTGAATCGATTAAAATCATTGACAGATGACTTGCAGAGACAATTAACTGAATTGAACAATGCCAAATCGAGATTGACATCGGAAAATTTTGAACTTTTGCACATAAACCAAGACTACGAAGCCCAAATTTTGAACTATTCAAAAGCTAAATCATCCCTTGAAAGTCAAGTAGATGATCTGAAACGATCTTTGGATGACGAAGCTAAAGTAAATATAATTTTATATTTGCCAGTTTGAATGGTGATGAGTAATGGTTTTGAGTTTTACTTCGTTTCTAAATTGTGCTATTACGTGCTATTACATAGTACACGCCAGTTGTATTTTATTTCACATGTTTAGTGGAAGTGAATCATTGTTATTTTAAAACACAACTTACATACCAAGAAACAAAAGTATACTACACTGCACTATACACTAGGCAAATTCCTTGATTAAGCTTTTTGAAAGTCTATAGCATGACAGAAGTATGTCAGCATATCAACGATCAACTGGTGCTTCCTATCAGGTAGTATGTTAATATACCATTGATAAAGAATTTTATGGATAACTAAATGGTAGGCTTATTAACCTGACCCACTCATTTACTGGTAAATTTATCAAATAAAAAGTATTTTTAACATTTTTATCTAAACAAGTGACCTAAAACATTGACTAAAACGACGAATATCTATCAGGTAGATTTATTTATGAGGATTAGTAAGGTGAGACAGCACTACTAGGGCATCAGTTCGAATTTCATATCATCTACTTTTGAATGATCCAAAGATTATTTTCAACATTTTTCTCTATCCATCTTTTAGGCTCGTTTCAATCTTCAAGCTCAGCTAACATCACTTCAAATGGATTATGATAACTTACAGGCTAAATATGATGAAGAAAGTGAAGAGGCCAGTAATTTACGCAGCCAAGTATCTAAGTTTAATGCTGATATGGCTGCATTAAAATCAAAGTTTGAACGTGAACTTATCAGCAAAACAGAAGAATTCGAGGAAATGAAGTAAGTTATTTATATCAACAACCATAAAGTGCTTTGTTTTGACTTAAATCGACTAGAGTTAGAATATTTTCCAAGACTAGTCATTACTAGAATAATCTTTTCTGAAACAATGAGTATGATGTTCAGTCAGCCAGTTACAACGTAGAACTTGTTACATACGTACATCACTTCAAGGTCCCATACCAAATTAGCACAAAGAGATTGAATTATCAATTTAAATCCTATAGCAGAGATAATGGAAATTATAGCGAGATGATATTTATTTTTCTTCGCGAGATTACCAAGTTTAAATCCCGATAGATCCAGAAATCAGAAAGAAGACTGTACTGAATGAATAGGTGTATTGATCTGTGGTCTCGTGATATCGAAATAATATCAAGACCGGAATAAAGAAGCGGCTAAGAACCACCGAGGAGAGAAATGGAATGGGAATGACATGCTTGACGCGCTCGAGGTAGTCTTTAGTACAGTTAAACACAAGGAGTACAATAGAACAATTATTGTTAGAATTAAGTCCAATAATAAGTATTTCCATTTCAGCAATCGTGTTATCTTCGTAAAAGTATACCACTAAAAAGTATTATTAGCAATGGGGAAGATTAGGGATCGAAAATATAATTCGAGAAGTATATCACAGTGAAATAAATTCAAAAAACCAGAAGAAAGGTCATGAAGTGTTTGAAGGATCAAAATTCCAGAAAGGACGAGGAATGAATGTACCCGAGTCATTACAAACGATTTCGAGCCATATCGTTAAAGGTCTCTAACCATCGATTACTATCATCTCGTTGATCCAAAACAGTTAGTCTACACTTACCAACATGACTCAGTCCAGTTGTCAGTGACTTCATCGATTTGTGTCATGTTTTGGTTTTGCCGCCCTAGATTTCTTCCAGCCTACCCCTACACCAGACAACATCGGTCGTCGAAACAGTTAGTGGCTGGGCATTCGTAACACAGGTTTCAACCACCTGAACTGATGAACACACTACTTCATCGATCAATTTTTCAAGCTTGCCTAGTACCCTTTTTCTAACAACAGCATTGCTTAATTGGTGGTCAAAGGATATAAGAGCACTGCTTCCGAGACAACTGTGATCGAATTCTAGTGGCCTGAGAATAACACATATTCCTAATGGCCGTGTTTCACACCCGTAAAGTAGGACGGAGCAAATTACTGCACAGTAAACTCGTCCTTTGCTTAGCAGACAGTTATCTCTCCTACGCCAAAAGTGCTGCAAGTTGGAAGGCCGACCGAGCCTTCTGTATCCGTGCCGAGATTCCGTCAGACACCAGGTCATCAGCACTGATGAGACTCCCAAGAGGAGTGAAGTGGTCAACACTGTCAACTACTCCACACTCTATCACTAGTTCAGGTGCCGACGCAAGCCGATTCTGAAGCATTATTTCGCATTTCGAGGGGTAGAATAGCATCCTAAACACGCTTGCACTGTTGCTCAAGGTGGTCAGAAGTGTCTTCACTTTGTTAGCGTTTTCACCAAACAGGTCAACTCCTGAAAAGCCAGACGATGATAGTGTCTTCTCTAAAGACATTTCAATGAAAAAGGTGGATAAAAATGGAGAAACAAGTGCAACCCTGACGAACACCACTTGAAGTAATCAATTTCGTTGACTGTTCGTCATAAGATCTCACTCTACAAGTAGTGTTTGAGTAGCGATTCTGTACAAAGCAAATGTACTTCTTTGACACCTTCTCAAATCTGCTCCTCACAAGCTCTAGTTAGGTGTTGAAGTGTTATTGAAGTTAATACTTCAGATACTGTATTAGTTTCCTTTCCAATAGATCATGTCAATCAGCGTTTGAGACTAGCCGGATGAGATTACGTCCAGTCATCAGACTGTACCTAAGATCTCAGTCAATTCAACTGCTAAAACTGGACCACCATCCTTAAAAATCTCAGAGGTTAATCCATCAACCTCAACTTGCCATTCAGGTTGACTGAATATCGTGGGTAACCGAAGTGCGACTAAAGGCCAGTTGAACTGTTCCGTAAGATGTTCTGCCCATCAGGCCAACCTCCTGAATTGAGAATGAGTAGTTGTCGCATCTTTTTCCAAGATAGTCTCGCTAACATTCGGATTCCTAATACCAGTTTCCTTGACAAGTCTAAATAGTTGTCTACTGTTGCCTATCGCCACCACCTTTTCCATTTTTCTTTCTTTCCCTAACCACTGCTATTCGCTTTGATTGTGTAGGGTTCTTATCACCACCCTCTTAAGCTAACTCCGATCATCATCATGTTCACTGCCAGATGGGATGAGTTTCCGAGCATGTATCAGTTCAGTATATGCTAGTGATATCTAGTTCTTCTACCTAACTTTACCTTATGATTGCTGTTTCCATAGCTCTCTAGATGTCATTCAACAACAGATGTCACAACAACAACCAATACAATTATCCATTACTTTCGGGATTCCATTTTTGATTTCTCTTAGCTCCGTCTCCATAAATTAGTCGACAAAAATATTGGTACTGAACACATTATTCATTTGTATGCTAATCTTCTGCCTAATTTCTACAAATAAATAACTGTGTGTAGTTTTATATCATCAAGTGAACTTAGAAAATGGTTGTCCAGTCCCAATCTAAGACGAAATAGATTTTGATCGCTTCCTGCTTTCCAGTAAGTTATCCAGTCATCGAAAACTGCAAAATTCAGCAACCTCTACGAACCTCTGAACTAAAAATATTATTATTATTATTATTTTAGGAGGAAATTAACCATGCGAATCACAGAGCTTGAAGATACTGCAGAAAGAGAGCGATTAAAAGCAGTCTCATTAGAGAAACTGAAGACGAAATTAACACTGGAAATTAAAGATTTGCAATCTGAAATAGAAAGTGTAAGTCAGCTCTGGTAAAAAGGGATGATATTTTTGTTTGTTAAAGAACTTAGTGTATATTGTGAATCGGACAACATGACATCAATAAGCATTCAGTAAATAATTATTGTACTTCGGAATCTTTATGATATTTTGATTTAAAAATAATTTATCTCAGTATTAACAACATGGGATGTTAAGAAAACAGTGTCTTATAACTAATCTATAACTGTCTTATTATTTATGAAAGTAGCTTTTTGGTGGTATTTCATTTTAATTTATTATATTGTGGTGTACGCTACTTATGTTCACATAAGTAGTATATGATATCAAACGAAAATCAAACGTCTGATAGTAAAAGATCGAGAAGGAAAGAATGAGAACAGAAGGCGATTTGTAGGTAACGTAAAGTGAACTGAAGTCTGAACAGTCTAAATGAAAGAACACTGGAATCTGAAACAAATAAGGATTAGTTTGCAAATAATGATTTCACGGGAAGGTTTTGTACATATGCTTAACAACTCTGTAATATTCGCTTAAATATACATGTTGATGTCCTTACATGAGTTTTCGTGCACAACAATAAAGTTTAGTAAGACTTCTATTTCACCTTTTATGCGGCGTACTTAATGTAAAAATATTTATTTATCATAATTCTGTAGACTATTGGGAAAATAAATTACGGTTAAATACTCGGAAGAAAATTAACCATCTGAAGTTAATTTAGTCGTCAACAAGAATACTAATATCCGTTGGCTAACATTTAAAAAATGATAATTTAAATGGATTGGAGACTACTTAACCGATTAGTTATAAGTAATCGAGTTGTTAGGATTGTTATTTGCGACCGAATTAACTTACTGATGATTTTTCATGACAATTAATAGGTTACAAATACTGGTACTGAGGAGATTTACGTCAAATATGGCTTCCGTTTTATTATATACTGCCATCCAACATCGCACGTAATACACTATGATTAACAAAAGCTAGTCTTAGAATACCACTTCACTCTACCTAAATTTTTAAAAGATGCTAGTTTATTGCTGTTCTTAAAACCAATAGTTTAGTCCTGATTGTTTTGTTTTGTAATATAATATGAATGAAAATGAATTCTCACAAGAGAACTACCAGTTACAAATGGTAGCGATTCCCTGATTATTAATATAATTTCACAAAAATATTGACGTCTAGATGTCTATAGTACCGATCTCATATCAACTGTGAATGTCTACCGTAATCACATTGACCGTTTAAATGTAATCATCTTAAAGAATGCGTAAAATTGATCTGAAGTAACAATTGATCAGCCAATTGGATTGATCAATGAAAGTTTAATGAATTTTTCAATTCCTCTGTGATTGTCACAAGAAGACGTTTGTCCTTTCTAATAAATTGGGACAATCAGTGATTGAGACCAGTCGGATGGGATTGCGTACAGTTCTCAGATTCTATCTAAGATCTCGGTCAGTCTAACTGTTAAAACTTGGCCGCCATTCTTGAAAATCTCAGGAGTCAATCTATCGGGTCCTGCTGCTCTCCCTAGATTCAGATTTCCTATAGCCTTTTCAACTTCATAAAGGTTCGGAGGACTTACGTCAACTTACCATTCGCTTACATGGTCGCCTAACTGTCTTTCTAGTTGTTCCTGAAATATATTCTTAGCTACAATATCATTAGTTAGCACACAAAGAGGTTTCATTGCGGTGTCTTTCCTACTTCCAGTAAGCCTCAAACAAATACGCGCTCGCACTGAATCTAAACATGTGACCCACAACGAGAGAAAGTCCTCTATCGAACCCCTCCATCGGTGGCTGATGGCGATGTAGTCTAGTTGGGTCCAACGTTGGGACGACTTTGAGGGTCACCAGGTTAATGTTTACTAGAAATAGTTGGTTATCTGAGCACAGTTGCAACAGACGGTCGCCATTGTCTGTTCTCTGAGCCGCGACACCATAGGATCCACCTAAGTGTCTTTCCTGCTTACTGAATCAACCTATTTGAGTATTAAAGTCACCAGCCATTATTACTACATCAGAGTGCCTAGCTTCTTAGAGGAGGTTCGAAAGCTTTCTGTAAAACTCATCTTTCATCTCGTCTGAACTGAAGTCAGTGAGAGCGTAGGCAGATACGACGAAGAGACAGCGGCAAGTGTCCCTATCTATCCGAGTCCTTTCAGTCCCGTTCAGTTGGACAGCGCACAAGCGACTATCCGAGACGCAGCGTACATCGTTAGAGCGAGATTCTAATGTCCTAGCTAACGAAGCCTGTTGCTCTATTTGAAACAATGTCCGTACATTAAAAGTCCCAACATGTAATCTAGAATGGGGTTTCAGGAGACCGGGAATAACGTTTCGTGAACTCGCATCGTTTGCATTAGCGGTGCAGTGAGATAAAGGAATGTGAGTAGAGTTAATTGTGGAGAGAAGAGAGATATTAGGGGATGTAGGAAGGATTTGATTTTGACTAATTTGGTCTCGCGTGCTGTTATGGGTATGAGGGCGGTTGTCACTTCCCGGCTGCCCACATCGTGGAAGGTTGTTTCGTGAGGGACCTGAAAAAGGAGGTAGATTAGTGTCGGTCTTAGAGACCTAGGAGCGTGACCGCAGAGCCCAACGGACAACTGCTTGAGGCCGGTAACGCACGGCCTTTTTATTAAAGGATTTTTGAGTATTAGCTCAGCTCTTGTTTAAAAGCCCTTAGTGTGAGGTAGGGTAAGGTGTGACATTTCTACGGTTGACCTTTTCGAACTATTCTTTTCTAGTGTGAAGACAGCATCGCTGCAGATGCTGGTTGTTCGAGGGAAACACCTTGCTGCTATCACACCCCTCTGCAATCAGCAGTACGACTTCGCCATCAGACCTTGAGTAGCTGCTTTTAGTCTCATCGTTCTCCAATTGACCTGCCTGGCATGGTAGAACCTTCAGGAACATATGTTCCAGCCAATATAGCTCGGTTGGGTAATCACGATAGGCAAGTCCGACCACCACGTCAAGGTAGCAGTTGCGGTGGGGCATTAATAATTCTAAATTTTGAAGAATAATTTTCGGTATATTTACAACTCAATAAATATGCCTAAACCATGATACTTTGTTGTGATGATTAACTGTATACAGTAGCTATGATTTCAAACTCGTGAGCACTGTTACAGACAAACAAAAATGTGTAGAATCCAATTCATATGAATAACGGTTTTTTTATTCACGTCAAATTAGCTCAATGAATAAGGAGCAACTGTGGAAAAACTATCGCAACCAAATTTACGATATCAGCAGAGTTAATGAAAGCAAGGAAGAGCATATAAGCTATGTGAAACCAAGATAGATATAGCACGAAGCTATATAATGCTCAATAACAGACTAATTTGTCCTCAGTCTCTTGATATTAAGCGATATCACTCTTTAAGCCTTTTGACACAGAAGTTATAGTCTTATTACGTATCTCAAACATAAAGACAATAGTGACTGATCTTCAAGAACTGATTGGACTAGTAGCTTTTAACTCAAGTTTTAACCTATTACCATCGCATCAGTTAACATTACTTACCCATCAATTCAACTTCACATGAGCAATGATTTAAATGTACCCTTAACTGAATGTCTCCCCCTTTCATATATGTCATTCATTTTTTATGCTCACATTTTTCGGTCGTAAAATAATACACTTCACGCTTCTGCATAGAGTATTAGTGTTTCGAGAGACACAACGACAGGCTGCCTACAGAAACGTTTTGAACATATTTAACTGCTCTATGTTATTTGTAAGTTAGTTAGTGGATATTTAATCTACAGATGAAATCATCAGATGTTCTGAATTTAAGAAAATGATGTACCTAGAAGAATATGTGGATCTTACTTTTATTTTTACTGCCTTTTTCTAGCTTTCATTAGAAAATAGCGAATTAATTCGTCGTGCAAAAGCCGCAGAATCCATGGCTGCTGAATTACAACGTCGCGTAGATGAGCTTACAATTGAAGTGAACACTTTAACATCACAAAACAGTCAACTAGAAGGGGAAAATATTCGCCTAAAGAGTTTAGTAAATGATTTAACCGATAAAAATAATGCTTTAGAACGTGAGAACCGTCAAATGAACGGTGAGTTTGGTGAAATTGATGATGGAAGTTTTCTTAGGACATTTTTACTGACACAAAGAATATATGGTCGAGCACTAAGTTTATTTAAGTCTGATACTAAGAATGCTAATACACAATACAACTCTTGGCACTAGAACTATTAGAACCTTCCCCCAGGTCGCAAATCCAAAGCCGGGAGAAAAACGAAAGATTTCTTTAATACAGTAAGTGCCAAAATGTAGAGAAAACATCTGTATTTATAGTTTTTTGTACAGAGCCGTGATTGTATGGAAATTAGGGTTTTTTGGAGGCCTCTGGATGCTTCTATGATGCATCCCAACATTTTCATTCGCTAAATAGAATCAAAATAATAAAGTTAGTGTTTATCCCTCAAAAATCAATATCAATCAGAAAAAACGATTGAATGAATGTTTTTCACATCAGTGAATATTTTTCCATCAAATAATGCCAAATTTTTGAGTGAATTTGAATTTCATTGGCCATTTCGAGTATTGAAAAACATACCAGCTTGTGCCGTACTCGTAATGTTTGTAAATAATGTAAATGTTAGAAGAATCAAACGGAAAACTATGGTAAACAGTATTTTTTTCGACTCTACAAAGAATCAGTCATTATTCTTTAAGTTTACACTATTTCATTAGAGCTTTTAAACATATAGACGTCCCAAGATTTGTCACCATTTAAAAGTAATTTCATGTGTTTTGCACTAATAATTGCGAAATTTCGAGTCATTGACGTATGTTTCATTGTGGACATGTATTAATTGATAAAGAATGTTATAATTTATCTGAAGATGATTATTTTTTTAGAATTTACAAACATCTGGATTAATCGGTGATTTACTGATCATTCCAGTAAGAAAATTGTTACAATCAAGTTATTGTTCTCACAGTATTTACATCGTTTACCTAAATTTATTTTCATGTTTCGTTTCGAATCAAGATCAGGTCAAGGAATTAAAAAGTTCTCTTCGAGATGCTAATCGTCGTCTTACTGATTTGGAAGCATTAAGATCACAATTAGAAGCTGAAAGAGATAATCTCGCTTCAGCTTTACATGATGCCGAAGAAGCTCTGCATGATATGGATCAAAAGTATCAAGCTTCACAAGCTGCACTGAATCATTTAAAGTCTGAAATGGAGCAGAGACTGAGAGAAAGAGATGAAGAATTAGAAAGTTTGAGGTGAGATTTTTTATTAGGAACCAACAATGAAGTCAGTTGAAGTATGATAAATAACACTGACTTACATTAGTGATTAACACATTAGTCGTTTGCCTGATAACCATCTAGCTACTAGTTTCGGTTAACTATGGAGTCATAAAAAGGGGTAATCCAAAGCTGTGAAAATATTCCTAACTCCTACTGTAACCAGCTCTGGTCTCTGTAGAAGCAGGAAATTTCTGAATCTCGTGGATGCACTGCAATCACAAAAATCAATAAACATGAAATTCCAACCAAACTGACTACGGTTATTAACGCAAAATAACTTGGCGAACAGCAGCTATTTTAACGTGATCATTAAACTTTAAAAAGGTGTCTTAACTGTAGGATTACTTTTTTAAACCAGTTACCATATCCAGCCTCATTTTAATGCTGAACTAATGCATTTCATGCTAAAAAGAGTACAATTTTTCTCCTCTCTATACAACACATAACATCTGCTCGAAGTCACTTGTCTAAAATCATATGACATGAGACGACAGACACATTTGTTAAAATCACTAATTAACCTCACGTTCCATTCCAGTGAAAGTTTACTTAATTTATCATTGCTTAAACCGGTTTCAAAATCCAGTTTCTGTTAGGATATTCACCAAATATCCTAAGAGAATGATTTTGTAAGTGTAAATTCTATTGGTCGATTCCTACTAGTCAATATTATGGTCCTCCTAGCTATCAATGTCACAGACTTCAATGTTGTTCCCTATTCGACCTAACTGTATAAATCACGCACTATCTGTAACATTTTATGACCCGAACCCAGACCCAGATCCCTAGTCCAGGATCCTGGTTCTCTTCTGGACTCGGACCTCGTACTTTCTGGATGCTTGTAGAATACGGGTTTTACGTCATATCAAGTCTTCTTCTTCTACTCAATGGGGGACTGGGACAATCGGATTAGAGTAACATGTCTTGTTGCCAGATCCTCGATCCTCAACGCTCGCTCTCGTTTTCCGACTAAGGTAAATTTGTAATAGTTCAAGAATATCAGATTGACATGTTTACGTGCGTGAGTATCAGTTTCTTTAACCAATTCGATACAATTTAATGCTGAATGTTGATGCATTACCTTGTGATAATTTATTTAATTAACTAATTTTGATTATATTATTGACTTGCATATATCCATAAAATCCAATCATGATCATTTAGCCGATTATATTGTATATAAACTTCTTAGCTTATCATTCACATTATATTCTTGATTATCCAGTCAACCAAGTAACAAATATCATACTCAAACTAATCAAACATTTCATTTTCATTTAATCTGAAGGATACGTTATGCACACTATCAATCGATGTAATCTAGATTGACAAAATATTTCAACTCTGATATTTATTATACATTTGATTATCTTTTGAATTCTTATCTTTACAGAAAGAGTACTACTAGAACAATTGAAGAGTTGACTGTTACAATTACTGAAATGGAAGTAAAGTATAAGTCAGAGTTATCACGTTTAAAAAAACGTTATGAATCAAGTATAGCTGAATTAGAAATTCAACTTGATACTACAAACAAAGCAAATGCAAACCTTATGAAAGAGAATAAAAATTTAACCCAACGTGTAAAAGATCTAGAAACATTTTTGGACGAAGAACGTCGACTGCGTGAAGCAGCAGAAAGTAATCTACAAGTGTGTAAATAAAAAAAGTTCATGATTTTAAAATGCTGTAATTTAAGCTTCACTTATTATTATTATTATTGAAATCACATTTCTTTTGTCGAAAGTACAACTATCATACTGATGAATCCTGTTGAACGCAAAGCCTAACCTAATTTCTCTCTATTAACTACCTTGACCCGGATAAAAATAATAAAATGCTATTATATATGTCTAACCTTTAAAATGAATGGCATATATATTTTCGAGCACACAGAAATTCAGCTCAATGTTCAATCTTTCTTTTCAAGTTCTTGTGGTGCGACTTTCTATATCAATAAATTGGTTAGAAGTAACAACTAATTCTATATAAGATTAGGCTGTTGCATAAATCAAATCACAATTTGTAATATTGAATAACAATTCTGATTTTCTTAACCTCATTATTTCATCGTAAAACCTGATGAAGTATAGAAGTTATTGATGGACTTGATAAACTTTTTAAATAATGATTATATAACCAACATTCGGTTCGAAACTTAAATGTAGAAGAATCTTCAAAAACGAGTTTTGAGAATAAGACAAATGTACACCAATGTTTTATGTGTGCCATGGATTGCTAGCCTAGGCTGTTTGTTCAAATTATTGACCAATTTGTTTGTTAGTGCTGATCTTAACATAGTTTCCTCTTATTACTTTATTTTTAACGGTTGGTATCGGTATATAACCATCACGGATGAGATGCTATCGATTACCTTTTGACATCTGAATATAAACCTATCCTTAAACTAGTCGTTTCAGTTAAAGAAGTGATCTAGAGAAATTAAGTGAAATGCTCGAGCAGTAACATTAATCTTCATTGGTACATGCGCAACTTGAGTGGACTATCTTTTAGTGGTGACCGAGTCGAGATTGACTATGATCACTACTAAATAGTAATTACGAACCCGTCACTGAGAAGATAAATAAATCCATATTGAAGAATATATTTGCTGGTGATTTCGTGGTATCGAAAGATTACCGAAATCGAGTCAGGAAAGTGGGACGAATTTGCAGAGCTGCTAGAACAAAACATAGCAGCAACACAAACAGAAAGTTTGCGCGTGAAGAGTGTTGTAAACAAGAAGTACAGTTAAACAATCACTGATACAATTGATTATAATAATGAATGTTTCCAATAAACCAATTGCGTTCTCTTCATAAAAGTGGATTTACTACAATCTGTCTATGTGAACATAGACATTAGGATCCGGGTTCATTCAGTTGACCAGTTCGAAACAGGTCGAAACCGACATCTTAGATCTCATCATTATTTATAATTTAACTTTGCTAGTCTCAATCCTGCTAGTAAACAGAAGTTCTGTGTTTGAATTCATACAAATATCACTGTCATTCGACACTTATCAGCCTATTAATACAACACCAGAACAATTATTTGACTTGATCAGGTCTAAAAGCTGTTTATTTCTACGCAGTTATAGCATTTTTATCGTAAATTTCACCCCTTACAAATCTACCAACAAAATTGATTCGAAAGCTCAAGTTGAATACTATGATCAAAATTTGTCTGATATGAATTCTTCAAGTGAATACATAACAGTTGGTTCAGATCGAATCTAATTGATATTATTAATCAATTTCATAGTTCACCATCTCTTCAATCATATATAATAACAAAGAGATAATAACAATTTAGTGCCAGAAAACGCTGTGGTATTGTAGTGATATATATTCAGAAAGGGTGTATTTTGTGTGAAAAAATATACACACTCTCATTTGCTCGTGAAATCGTCCTATTTATATATACCCATACTCAAAGAAATGACGACAGTATGGATACACAATCATCCTTCCTCTCTGTGGAAGGTTGACTATTGACCTTTTCTGTTAATTTGTTTTGTGGAATCATTACTAAATCCAAAATTATGTTTAGTGGCGAACACAACCAGATAAAATTTATAGCAATTTTAGCTAGAAATCCGTTTGAAACTGGATTTGAAGTTCGAATGCTGTATGAGCAGTACTAGCGCTTGAGTCATGTTAAAAATGATAATCCTACCTATTGATTTCTCATTAACCCATAACCAATTCGTTGATCAAAATCACCTTGAATAGCTTGACTAAAAGGAAAACATTAATTTTGTAATCATTTTTAATAGATTATAACACTGACTCATCTAAGTTAGACCACTATTGTTTGATCATTTCTTTCTGGACTTTTTATTATTTAGATCACTGAATATAAACGTTTACAGCTGGCAAACGAAATTGAAGAAATGCGTAGTACCCTGGAAAATCTAGAGCGTTTACGTAAACATGCTGAAACAGAACTTGAAGAAGCTCAGTCACGTGTTAGTGAATTAACTATTCAAGTCAATACATTGAGTAATGATAAACGTCGACTTGAAGGAGACATAGGTGTAATACAAGCTGATATGGATGACGCCATCAATTCTAAACAAGTAAAAATTATTTCTATCTTCATTATTCATGTTATTGTTTCGACCCAGTAACTCTATTTTTTTTTATATATATATATATCCAAATTTCCTTTGTATATTATGATGTTAGTAATTTTAAAAAGTTTTTCAATGAAATGTTATCAAGAGGTCTGTAATATCACATTAAGAACAGTATTTCTTTACTTTTTAGAATTTTTTAGTCCGATAACTCTGTTAAACGTTTATAAAGTTCATATTTGGTTAAACTATTATACTCTGAAATCAGTTAAAAGATATTTTGATAGGCTCGTGTTCTGTGAACAAGATAGTTTAATTGCAGAATTTTGATTGTCGTTTTGGACAAAATCCTCATCAGCGCTGATTTGACGTAGAGGTGAACTTCTCTATTATTCCATGAGTGTTAAATCCGTTTACCCTAATGATTTTTATTGTGATTGGTTATTCTTTTAGGTTTATTTTATAGTTATCTGTCTTTATATTCAAGTGTTGATTCTTTTGGTATATTAATAAAAATTGTTTTCTTTCAAAAATGAAACGTATGACAAAAAATTGTGGAAAGTATTCAGTAGGTTTAAATTCTTTAGACATTGTTTAGCAAAATGTTATACTGTACACAGTATGTAAATAAAAAAAATGAGGGCATTTTAGAGTATTTTCACAAAAGAAGCTGTCAAAGCTGTGATCAGTGTCCAGTCCAATAAAATATATACTTAATCTTCCATAGAATCGATTAATTTCAAATCATTGAAGATAGTACACGACAGAATACTCTGATAACTTAAACCAATTAGGTCGACCTAATTAAAGGCAAAAGAGGAAGGTCAAAGAATACATTACGCCGAGAAATAGAGAAAGATATGAGAGGAATGAACAAACATTGGACAGAACTGGAGAAGGAAGCCCAGGACAGAGTTAGTTGGAGGGAACTGGTGGGCGGCCTATGCTCCCTCCATTGGCGGTAACAGGCGTATGTAATGTAATGTATGTAATTAAAGGCAGCCTTAAAAGTAAAAGATTGTTAATCTAATTTTATGAAAGTGTTCGTTGAACAGGTTCGTGACCCAGGAGTGAATATTCATGTAGTAAATGCACAAGATATTTAAGATATATTTCATGGAAAGGATAGTCATAAGCCTTGAAAATTTCCATTTATCAAAATATATATATATATATATGATATAATTTACTATGAAGTTTTTTCCGTCTAGGCTGCTGAAGATAGAGCGACCAGACTGAATAATGAGGTTCTACGATTAGCTGATGAATTACGCCAAGAACAAGAAAACTACAAGCATGCTGAAGCTTTGAGAAAACAACTCGAAATCGAAATCCGTGAGATCACAGTAAAATTGGAAGAGGCGGAAGCATTCGCCACTCGTGAAGGTCGTCGTATGGTTCAAAAATTACAGGTGAATTAATGTTTTTTGTAAACTAAATTTTATTTTAATGTTTGTAATAACTCTCACAGGAAAGATTGTGTGTAAAAAAATCAATTTCAATAAAGAATGAGGATTTGATAAATAAAAATGACGATATAGAAGAATTTTCAAATCGTTGCCTACTGACAGTGTAGTTTGCCTATCAGTTACATTTTCAGAATTACTGTGAACTTGAATGATTTTTAGTGCTTATATTCATGACTTTGAAACAATTTGAAAAAAAAAACTGTGAGTTCACTCATTTTCTTAGTATCTTATCGGCTTCGTGGATAATATCTTTTGAACTCATTAACAGTTTGAAAAAGATGATGCAAAGTGAATTATTTTAACTTGTCTTAATTAATAACAGGAAGCATAAATACAATAAAGACGTTAGGACGAGGATGAGAAAGAAACGCACAACATAATTGTCACAATTCTGCCTAAGCGGGTTACCATCTCCTTTAAGGATCATCCAAAATACTAAATTTCGTTCAATCGATTTCAGTTCAGTTGTTATTGATTTTATTTTTATCATATTTTAGGCTCGTGTACGTGAACTTGAAGCAGAATTCGATGGTGAATCACGTAGATGTAAAGATGCACTAGCTCAAGCACGTAAGTTTGAGCGCCAGTATAAAGAATTGCAAACACAAGCAGAAGATGATCGCCGGATGGTTCTTGAACTTCAAGATTTGTTAGACAAAACTCAAATGAAAATGAAAGCTTATAAACGTCAGTTAGAAGAAATGGTAAATGGATGAAATATTTTATTTAATAGTCTTGTTATGAAATATCTTACTAATTATTTTTAAATTATTAATATACAGAATAAAAACTGAAATATTCAAATAAGAAAATATTAAAAAAATTATCTCACTTTTTCTAACACCATTAGGAGGAAGTTTCTCAAATTACAATGAATAAGTATCGTAAAGCACAACAACAAATTGAAGAAGCTGAACATCGGGCAGATATGGCTGAACGTACAGTGACTGTACGTCGTGTTGGTCCAGGTGGACGTGCTGTATCAGTAGCGCGTGAACTATCCGTCACTTCAAACAGAGGAATGAGAGCAACAAGTATGATGTAAAGCAATTAAATATTAATGCACACACATACACACACATACATATATGTTTCTCTTTTCGTTTTCCTTCGTCTTCGCTTCGTTTTTAGCCAATGATATATCCATTTGAGATGGGTGAAATGATCAACGATGAGATTAAAAGAAAAGTCAATCATCTAGTTTATTATCATCTAATATGCTTTAATTCTCATTTCTTCTGCTAAATTTCCTCGATATGTCGTTTATCCCCTTTGTTTTTTTTATTTCTAATTACCTAAATTAATAATAAAAATGAAAAGGTTTCATAAAAAAATGAAACCTTAACCCTTATTAACAATGAGAATAAAATATTGTTATCGTTGATATTCTCAATTAGCTTACAAACACAAAACATCTAGGCATAAATTGTTTTTTTTTGTTTATGATAATTATTTCTCCGAAACAATATTGTTTCCATGTTTACTATCTATGCAGCATAAGTAAGAAATAATTGCTAATCCACTATTTACTTCCAACTACTTTATTTTAACTTTCGTTTTAATATATTTCAAAGTTTTACTACATTTGAGCTTATGGCATTAAGAAAGTGAAAACAGAATACTATACCATACAGAAAAACAAGAAAATATGTACTATTTTTTAAAAATAGTCATTTCAATCTATTATTCAGTTATCATTGTGTTTTACTAAAGACACTTGAATAGAGTGCTTATTTGATGACGATCTGTTCATTCATGAGATGAAAATAAATTTTCGTACGCATTTAGACAAAAAGATTAGATGAAAGTGAATATCTGCACCAAATACAATGACATTGTAACACGTTAGCTTTATTTATCTTCAGAATGTTTATTATTGTTATCGTTATTATTGATTACTGTTTTTCGATTCATTCAAATGCATTGATTATTCTTTTTCCCTCTCCTACACACACACACATACGTACATGCATACATGCATACACACACATAAACAAACAAAAAAAATCAGGAAAATTATTATTGTTTTTGTTATTTACAACTAAAATAGTCATTGTCAGTGACCTTGTTAGTTTTCCCAGTTTAATTATTCTTACCATTATTTTTTTTCTTTTGTACGCTTCTGCTATTACTCTTCTTTTATTGTATTAATAATATTATTATTAATATCTTTATCATTACTACTATTATTACCTAACCAATGGTTTGAAAGACAAAAATCTCCCAAATTTCTAAAAATTTGAAATTATCACTGAAATCTTAATAGATAATGTTTATTTATTGATCACACTCTTCATGTTCTCAAATCATTCAAATGAACTGTTGACTGCTGAGTAACTTTTTGCCATTGAATAAAAAAATTTTCCAATGGTTGTTTCAAATACGCTAAAAACCACTTACATCATATATTGAACAAATCAAAAGTTGCATAGGTTGTTTAAGGATGACTGTACTATTAATTGTGCTGTATTGCAAGTAGCCAGAATTCATCTATTCACTATGATCTTATAGCAGTTTTTCATTTTAAGAAAAACAAAATGGAATAGATATTGTATAGGAGACTAAATCATAAACTTTCCTATCACAGTCAATATTTTCATCACTTAACTTTTAGTAATAACGTAACTTGCAGCTTTGAAGTAAGTGGTATAGCGCTGTCGGCATCAGTTTTATTCATTAGCAATTTTCGTTGACCCTATACAGGCGGTTGGATAGATAACTCCTCATGGAAGCAAGTTTCAAATACCATACGAATAGTTATTCGCAGTGGGAAATACTATGAATCAATGTTGTGTTTATGTCACGCATGTACGACGAAATTTACCTTAGTCGGAAAACGAGAGCGAGCGTTGAGGATCGAGGATCTGGCAACAAGACATGTTACTCTAATCCGATTGTCCCAGTCCCCCATTGAGTAGAAGAAGAAGACTTGATATGACGTAAAACCCGTATTCTACAAGCATCCAGAAAGTACGAGGTCCGAGTCCAGAAGAGAACCAGGATCCTGGACTAGGGATCTGGGTCTGGGTTCGGGTCATAAAATGTTACAGATAGTGCGTGATTTATACAGTTAGGTCGAATAGGGAACAACATTGAAGTCTGTGACATTGATAGCTAGGAGGACCATAATATTGACTAGTAGGAATTGACCAAAGAATTAGGCTCCCAAAAATCATTCTCTTAGGATATCTGATGAATATCCTAACAGTTTACAAATAAATTTGCTCAGAAAACATGGGTTAGTTTAGAGGATAGTGATTAGAAAATATCTTAAAAATTCTTCACAAAATAGTTAATTTGTTTTATTAAAAATTATTGATCCTATCACTCGGTTTTAAATTATAGGTTACCCAATTTAAGAATTTTCATTAGGACATTTTTGTTCTGAAGTTTTAAATCTCTATGATTTCCACGTACACACCTTTGTCGAGGTTCAGATGGGTTCTGTAAATTAATATCATCATTTTATTTTAGAATCTAGGACTAAATGATCGTCCAATTTGGAACTCAAAATATATCGAAAATGGGATGCAAAATTCACTGGATGATGAATGTTAATACACTAACTGTAAACCTATACGACTGATATAGAATATGTGCATTTTTAACATATCATTAACGATAACTAAATATCAGTTCACTTCATTCTTACTTTCAACAGTTAAATGCTAAAGAGAAAAGCATATAATAAGTGGACAATAAAACCAAGTCTAGTCATGATCATGTCATTTCATTTCCATATGAAGTAAGCTTTTTAACTTTTTAGCTTTTGTGTAGAGGGATTTTATGACCGAATGCTAAAGTTTTTAACTGATTGTAAATCCTAATAATTCTACTGTTTAAATCTCTGAAGAAGCAACCTTTGAAAAGTCATGAAAGTTCGAACATAAGAAGGAAAATTGTTCTCCTAAAAGCTACAGATTGTCTTCTCTCGGATTCTAAAGTCTAATATACTTAAACTCAAATACAATTCACAAATATGTTGTATCGCTTAGCCTATAATATGATATCATTCTTCTACAATGTGAATGAAGGTTCTCACCAAACCATTTGATTGAGCATAACCTGGAGCAACATCTAATAACCTAAAAAAATTCCTAGAATTTCTCTGCTATAAGAGGTTCAACGCTAATTGCCTGAACCTTAGGTAACGTATGTGGACTATCTTTTCCACTGCTCTCTGGTTTGGACTTTAGTTTGATGTGTCAACTTATTTTCTAAGTGATATAAAATTACCAAATAAATTACGTCACATCCAAACGAACGATATTTTAAAAAATGTATACTGTTTATTTAACCTGAATTTATCAAGCACGAAGTTTGCCTTTCAACTAGTCACTCAGACCATTAGCCAAGACTATAGATAAAATTATATAATCGAAGCTTTGAGTATTGCTGAGGCTGATAAACGATGAGTATACGATCACTCGGTATACATTTTAGTGGAATATGATATGTTTCGTCATTTCAACATTTGCGAATGCCTCAGCAACAAACGATAAGACTGCAGATTATTTGGTCAAGTAATCAAAAGTGAAGAACAATATTCAAAGTAAACAAACTTCCTTTTTAAAACTGTACTGCTATGACAGATTAAATTGGTTTGATGTACTAAAAAAACCACACATCGTATTTTTCGTAAATAAGAGAACACCATTTAAATTAAAGACTGTAATTCATTCGTTCCATATTTTTAGTTATGAAACAATTAGTTTAATTTGATACCTTGGCAAATGACATTCTAGAGCATGACGGGACTATTTGTATTACTGAATGAGATAGATATTCAGAACCTGCCTATGTAACAATTATCAGTTGATGTGAAGTTACCTAAATATATTTGATTAATTAAAACACAAACAAACAATAATGTTAAATCCATCGAAGCATCTGACAACACGATTTAGATGCACGTGAAATAGAAGTTCAGGAAAAGCAACGATTTGTCGAAATAACGGTTCTCTTATTAATGAATAACCATAAATCAAGTACAAACCTCATGAGGTGTCTAAGGTGAATAATGTCCGTATGTCTGTGAAGAAAAGGGCTTACGATAACAATAAAATAAAGACAGTTACTAAAAGCAGCCATAGAGAAAACATATTACGCTGCTAAAGGATTATAATTGAAAAAACTAAGCCCATGATTCCACATAGGCCTAGACATTGCTTGAATGATTACATCACTTGCAATCAATTTACATGTTTGTGAAGACACATACACATGGGGACTTTGCAATCAAGGTTTAAGATACATGTACCTAAGCGGCTTCAGATGACCCGAAGATTTCCAAACAATGGGAATGCCGTTAATCTCCCTGACCGCACATCCTCGACTAAGCTAAGGGATACCTGTATTCAAGCGTATGGTATGTCAAACGTCAGTTGTCAAGTCATGCGTCTCAGAAAAAATCGAATAAATCAACATACCCCCCTTTTGTTCAAATTTGGCTGCAGTAATGACGCCAAACAATTTATCCATTTGAGAAAAATATTAGCTCATCAACCCCGTACAACCGCATAGAGTTACTGCAGATCTCAGGCCTTGTCAACGTCGTGTACAAAGACGAGAGGCAAGAATATCGCATGAATGTATCACTACAGACAATCAACTGGAGACGACTTCGAATGTCATAAAGATAAATAAACGAAAATTTACCCTGCAGATATTCATGATTCTGAAGTGACCCAACTCTTATGACGAGAACGCGATTGGTTTGATAGAAACATTCATTATTATAACCAATTGTACCAGTGATTGTCTTACTGGACCGCTCTGTTTATAACTACTCTGTACGCGCAAACTTTCCGTTTGCGTTTCTGCCAGTTCGGTTATACTTCTCGCTGTAACTATGCCCCTTTTTCCCTGGCATAGTTTCGGAATTTCTTCGATACCACGAAGTTGCAAGCAAATATATTCCCTTGTGTGGATTAACTCTTCTTCTCTGTCTGTGATTCGTGGAGATATTACATTTAGTGACGGGAGAGTCATTGGTCCTTAGTGTTGTCCATATTCAACCTCGACTCGCTTCATTACAAGTATATGTACTCTAAATGATCTTATGAATAAAGGAAATTCAAAGGAAGTAAACTGTTATGAATAACGTTGATTTACAGAATGTAATGATAAAGCTCAGTGATCTGATGCTTCTAATAGAATTTCTTGGTAGGAATTGAAACCAGCTCATGGTTACAAATCTGAGTCGTAGACGTGGTTACCAAGGAAGAGTAACATCAATATAATTGATTAGTTACATTCTGCTATATCGTAAGCGGCCATAAGCATACGAAATGTCCTGTCCCACAGACATGGGTAGATTGAGGTTATCGCCTCACAATCATGTTCGAATTACTTTATCCATATTTACACTTTATTAGTATCTTAATTATATACCATGAAATCTCAAACTAAGTACTGAATGAAAGCCAGGAAAATTAGTGTATTTTGTCACCCGTAGAAGTAGACACCATTATGACAATAAGATTTTATCTCCTAGAATTCGAACGTGGTGACCCGGGGTTTTTGTTTGCTCAGTAGTGCATAATTCTACTAGAAACAGTATTAGATCTGAGGGAATGCGATACCGAAACTTGGGCTCTGTCCTCTACCCTTCAGTTCACAAAATATTCCGAGATCCAATTTCGAATTCCCACGCCTCATAAACATACACCATTTTAAAATGTGAGACAGTAAGTCGTCAAAGAGTTTGTAGTGGAATAAGAACGCAATTTGTGAAATGGAAACACTTATTATTGTACTCAATTTTACCAATAATTGTTTCATTGTACTCCTTTTGTTTAACTATACTAAAAACACTTACTTGCTCGCTCGACGTCTTGCTAACGTCGCTCAGTTGCTTCGGTGGTTTTCATCTGCGGTGATTTAGGCTTCTTGATATCATTTCCATATCACGAGACAATCAATCAATGCACCTAGTTTTCCAATCAGTCTACTTTTCGATTTTCGGCCTTAAAGGGATTTAAATTGGTTGTGTCGCGATTAGTAGTCCAAATTCGCTACAGTGGTTAGCGACGACTCTGGACACGAATCGACTTCTGCCAAATCTGCTAAAATCAAGTCAATTACAGTGAGTCCGTTATTTTCCTATCCACATTTCAGACTATTTTAATAGTTGTTGATTGTAATATATCGATATTTTTTAAAATACATACTATATTCTGCAACAACACTATACAAAGTTGGATAGACTGAAAAATGACGATAATATAATAGACTCTTAATTACAAGCCATCAATCTTCAACCTGTTGCTTTTATTCCCAATCATCCAGAAGTCTGGTTTGCGGCACTGGAGGCTCAATTCCAGATATGCCGCATCACGAACTGGCGGCAGATATGTGCCTACGCTCTGGAATCCTTACCTGGGAAGCATATCGATTCTGTCCTTGAGGTTGTCGTCAACTCTCATGTGCCAGACGTCTACGATCGTCTCAAGCAGGTGATCTTCGGACATTTTCTAACATCGATGGAAGAACGGTTGAGAACTTTGCTAGCACATCAAACCCTGAGTGATGCTAGACCAAGCCACCACCACGCGCGCCTGCACTCTTTGGCAGGACCTACGACATCCGACTCTGAAACAGTGAAAGAACTGTGGCTCAAATCCCTACCAGCACATATTCAGCCAACGAACACGGCTCTGCTCGAGGACACACCTCTTATACAGGCTGCCCTTATAGCAGAAAACCAGCTCGCGAGACACTTACATGGTTGCCTCTATGTCACATACAACCGTAGACCTCGACGCTAGTCGCTCATGGGCTCAAAGAAATTGTGGTTTCCGTATTCACAGCCGTTTGAAATTTAGAGACCGTTCCTTTATCCCAGAACCCCATGTCCATCGAGCCCGATCACGATCACACAGGGCTGCAAGTACTCGCCCCAAGCGAACATCTTCCAAGGCACATCAAAAGGTGTCTTCGGAAGCGAGTACCGGTTTTTGTGCTGGTTCCACCGTGCTTTTAGGTCCGGTACCCACCACTGTCGAGCCCCCTGGTCATAGAAGGCATGGAAACTCCCGAGCCGGTGAGTAAACGCGGCCATACTCGTCGGCCCCTCATCTTAGTTTGGCAGCTATTTGAAGTGCACGATAACCGCATTAACTCGAAGTACCTAGTAGACACAGGTGCCCAAGTTTCTGTCGTGCCACTTGGTAGCAGCAAGTCTCAAGCTACGATGCTTCGACAACACGCTGCGAATGGCTGTCATTCCTATCTATGGTACACGAAAGCTAGCGATCAAACTGAGCAACCGAAGACCCTACCTATCGACGTTCATCATTGCTGATGTTCCCACAGCTATACTTGGTGCGATTTCCTGCAGCACTATGAATTGCTAGTCGATTAACGTAGTCTGCAGCTGATCGATACTTCGTCGAACAGCAAATTCATGAGCTTTCGAGCTCAAAAACACGCGTACGGTATCACAGGTGTATTTCATCCGTGTGATGATATTTTCCACTCTTTACTCGAAGCATTTCCTCAGCTAACTACACCACTAGAGGAGACTGCATCGGTGACTCATCGTGTGGTACACCACATCGTCACCTGCGGACCACTGGTCTCGGCAAGACCCCGCCGACTGGCACCGGATAAATTAGCTTCTGCTAAACGTGAGTCTGGCAATTTACTAGCTACTTGTATTATTCGTCCTTCCCATAGTCCATGGGCCTCACCACTCCACATGGTTTGCAAAAAGGATGGGATAATTTGGCGACACTGTGGAGACTACCGAGCATTAAATGTAGTAACACGTTTCGATAGCTATTCCATCCCCCACATACATGACATCACTTAAGGGCACGAATATATGTTCTAAGATTGATCTGGTACGAGCGTATCATCAGATCCCAGTCGCTCTTGAGGACATTGAGAAAACTGCTGTCACGACTCCTTTCGGTCTTTTTGAGTTCCTACGAATGCCATTTGGGTTATGGAATGCTGCTTAAAATTTCCAAAGGTTTATCGATAGCATAGTACGAGACTTTGATTTTGTTTACGTCTATATTGATGATCTGCTAATCGCATCATCGAACGTAGATGAATAATATCACCATCTTACGCTCTTATTCCAACGCCTTTCGGATAATGGAATAGTAGTCAACTTTGACAAGTGTGAACTGGGCAATGTAGAAATAAAATTCTTGGGTCACATCATTAAGCATGAGGGTATTCTACTTTGTGAAGACAAAGTACGTGCAATAATGGATTACACTGTACAGTCTTCACTCAAGGAACTGAAGGCTTTTCTCGGTTTGGTCAACTTCTCCCGACGTCTTATTTTTCAAGCGGCAGAACAGTTACGACTATTGACCGACTTACCTCGCAATAATCCATGTAAATTAGAACTGAACGAAACCGTACGTACTGCATGTTTAGAGATGAAAAAGCTTCAGCTGAAGTCACGCTCCTCGCCCATCCCGACCCATTAGCCACGCTCAGTATAGCGGTTGATGCATCCGATTTTGCTATAGCCGCTGTCATGCAACAAAACATCTTTGGAAGCTGGCAACCTCTCGAATTTTTCTCACGACGCCTTACTTCCACGGAGACGACATATAGCGCTTTTGCTCGCGAAATGCTAGCAGCCTACTGCGTCACCGAACATTTCCGGCACGTAGTAGAAGGTCGTAGCTTTATCCTTTTCACCGACAATAAGCATCTAACGTATGCTCTGCATATCAAATCTAACCGCTACTCACCATGAGGGTGCAGATATTAGGACAATACCTCTCAATTCACGACAGACCTTTGTCGTATTAAAGGCGAGTCGAACTATGCTTCCGATGCTCTGTCGCGTATCCAAGTTGCTTTACAGGTGCTCGATCTTCCTGCTATGGTCGCTGCCCAAGCAAATGATCCCTTTTGTACAGAAGCGTAACAACCGACATCCCTTCAGTGCGAGGATTCGTCCCTAGCAACCAGCTCAGTTCAGAAGGACCATGGAGGATGTGAGAACCAAGAGAGGAGCTTGCATAGCTTCAGATCACAACTTGCTGGTCTCCAAAATGAAATTGAAACCCAGGAAGCACTGGACAACGGGGCAGACAACATCACACACGTTTAATACTGCCTTTCTTCGGGATACCGTAAAACTCAACGAATTCAGGATAGCCGTCACCAAGAGGTTCCAGGCCTTTCAGGATCTACTCAATGGAGAGGACACAACATTGGAGAACGTTTGGGAAGGGATCAAGGAGGCAATCACTTCAACATGTCACGAAGTTCTGGGTCACAAGAAGTGCCATCACAAGGAATGGATCTCTGTTGATACTCTTGCAAAAGTTGAAGAAAGGAGGAACAAGAAGGCAGCAATCAATGTCAGCCGAACAATAGCAGAGAAAGTTACCGCACAGGCTGCATACACAGAAGCAAACAGGGATGTGTAGAAGACAATTGTACGAAACAAGAAAGAAGCTCGCCGGAAACTATCGTAAACCAGAACGACCAGTTAAAAGCAAGGAGAACATAGTAATCAGCAACACTGAAGAACAGAGAAATAGGTGGGTAGAGCACTTTCAGGAACTATTGAATCGACCAGCTCCACTGAACCCAACCAACATCGAAGCAGCATCCAAGGACCTCCCAATTGATGTCGGGGCACCTACAATTGAAGATATCAGCATGGACATCAGACAATTCATGAGCAGCAAAGCATTAGGACAGGGCAACATTCCAGCAGAGGCAATGAAAGCAGATTCGGAAGCAACTGCGAAAATACTTCACATTCTCTTCAAAAAGATTTGGGATGAAGAGCAAGTTTGAACAGACTGGAAAGAAAGATACCTGATCAAAATACCAAATAAAAGCGATCTCAGCAAAAGTGAGAACTACAGAAGCATCACTCTTCTCTCAATAACAGGCAAAGTCTTCAACAGGGTATTGTTAAACAGAATGAAGGACTTCGTTGACACCCGAATTGGAGACCAACTGTCTGGATTTCGTAAGGATCGATCGTGTACTGACCAAATTGCAACATTACGGATCATTGTGGAACAATCAATTGAATGGAACTCACCACTCTACATCAACTTCATCGACTACGAGAAAGCATTCGATAGAGTGGACAGGAAAACACTGTGGAGGCTTCTTCGACACTACGGTGTGCCTGAGAAGATAGTTAACATCATAGGGAATTCTTATGATGGATTCAACTGCAAAATCGTGCACGGGAAGACACCCAACTGCGTCACGAGACAAGCCCTCACATGGAGCTTCAAGGCAAAAGGAAAAGAGGAAGGCCAAGGAACATATTACTCCGAGAAATAGCGAAAGACATGAGAAGAATGAACAAAAACTGCAAGGAACTAGAAAGGGAATCCCAGGACAGCGTTGGTTGGAGAAAACTGGTGAGCGACCTATGCTCCATTGGGGGTAACAGGCGTAAGTAAGTAAGTATCATGCCCTCTGCTTATCGTCGTCTCGTCTTCGATGCCCTTCATGGTTTGTTTCATCCACGTATCGCAGCCACTTTAAGTCTCATCACTGTACGATACGTCTGGCCTTCCACGAATAAAGATGTCCGTATGTGGGTAAAGCAATGCTTACAATGTCAGCGATCAAAAGTGCAAAGGCACGTAGCCGCCCCTATCGGCCCATTAGCTAAGCCTGATGCTCGCTTTGATCATGTTCATATTGACATTGTAGGACCATCGCCATCATCGCATGGGTATGATTACATACTTACGTGCATCGATCGTTTCACAAGATGACCAGAAGCTATTCTCGTCACTTCCATTACGGCCGAAACAGTTGCTCACCGCTTCTTAGAACGATGGATAGCACTGTACAGTTGTCCCTCGACTGTCACAACTGACCGAGGACAACAATTCGAGTCCGAATTATTCTGCTCGCTGACCCGGCTGCTTGGTACGGAGCGCATACGCACTACAGCTTACCGCCTAGCTTCAAATGGTTTCGCTGAACGGTTTCATCGCCAACTCAAAAGTGCTCTTCGAGCACACGAAAACAACAATTGGTACGAAACCTTACCGCCCGTCCTCTTAGGTATCAGAACGAGCTTAAAGGCAGATATTCAATGTTCCACCACTGAATCGGTATGCGGCTAGAAATTGCGCCCGCTTGGGGAATTTTTCACACCACGGAGCAATGATAACTTCAATAAACCAGACTACGTCCAACGATTGTCTGAATTTATGCGAACACTGCTTCCGGTGTCGACTCGAATACAGCATCGACTGGTTATCTACCTGTTTACATGTTTTCATACGAGTTGAATCGGTGCGCAAACCTTTGCAACAGCCATACGAAGGAACTTTTCACGTGATTTCTCGTCATGAAATGACCCTCAAGGTTGGTCGACTTGACCGCTTCGAGATCGTCAACATTGATAGTCTGAAACAAACACACGTCGATGACAGTGCCCTACCTGCTAATCTGAGAACCAATGCTAGACCTATCAAACCTACTAGCGGGATCCTTAAAGCTACTTCGGACCCCACGCTGGAAAAATCAGAAACCACATTCTCACGTCCCAGTCAACAGCACGCGTCATCTGCACTATCTACGGATTGCAGGTTCACGAGGCACGCACGAGACTACCGTCTCACTTTCCGGTCACCGCGTACGCCTACCTGTACGTTTTCTCGAATAACCACCCAGGCACCTACGGACACGCGATAGGACACTATCGGCATGCTACATGCATCCTACACCTTTCTCTTTTTCTTTGATTTTTTTATCCTGAGCTTACGCTACCGACCACCTTCCTGTTGGTACCGTCGACTTAGTCAGTCTTGGTGAAAGCTGGCCTGATCACCCACGCTGTTGTCAACGCACTCAGTCGATGTTCGGGTCCCGAATGTATCTAGCATACCTATAGTTTAGAACTTTGTCTGGCTCCTTCGCTCACTCTGGTTCCGTCTTACGTCTGAAGAGATTTCGGGTTCAAACCCCTACGAACGCAATGCGAACGAAATGCGAAATAATGCTTCAGAATCGGCTTGCGTCGGCACCTGAACTAGTGATAGAGTGTGGAGTAGTTGAAAGTGTTGACCACTTCACTCATCTTGGGAGTCTCATCAGTGCTGATGACCTGGTGTCTGACGGAATCTCAGCACGGATACAGAAGGCTCGGTCGGACATCAACATGTATATTTAAGCGAATATTACAGAGTTGTTAAGCATATGTACAAAACCTTCCCGTGAAATCATCATTTGCAAACTAATCCTTATTTGTTTCAGATTCCAGTGTTCTTTCATTTAGACTGTTCAGACTTCAGTTCACTTTACGTTACCTACAAATCGCCTTCTGTTCTCATTCTTTCCTTCTCGATCTTTTACTATCAGACGTTTGATTTTCGTTTGATATCATATACTACTTATGTGAACATAAGTAGCGTACACCACAATATAATAAATTAAAATGAAATACCACCAAAAAGCTACTTTCATAAATAATAAGACAGTTATAGATTAGTTATAAGACACTGTTTTCTTAACATCCCATGTTGTTAATACTGAGATAAATTATTTTTAAATCAAAATATCATAAAGATTCCGAAGTACAATAATTATTTACTGAATGCTTATTGATGTCATGTTGTCCGATTCACAATATACACTAAGTTCTTTAACAAACAAAAATATCATCCCTTTTTACCAGAGCTGACTTACACTTTCTATTTCAGATTGCAAATCTTTAATTTCCAGTGTTAATTTCGTCTTCAGTTTCTCTAATGAGACTGCTTTTAATCGCTCTCTTTCTGCAGTATCTTCAAGCTCTGTGATTCGCATGGTTAATTTCCTCCTAAAATAATAATAATAATAATATTTTTAGTTCAGAGGTTCGTAGAGGTTGCTGAATTTTGCAGTTTTCGATGACTGGATAACTTACTGGAAAGCAGGAAGCGATCAAAATCTATTTCGTCTTAGATTGGGACTGGACAACCATTTTCTAAGTTCACTTGATGATATAAAACTACACACAGTTATTTATTTGTAGAAATTAGGCAGAAGATTAGCATACAAATGAATAATGTGTTCAGTACCAATATTTTTGTCGACTAATTTATGGAGACGGAGCTAAGAGAAATCAAAAATGGAATCCCGAAAGTAATGGATAATTGTATTGGTTGTTGTTGTGACATCTGTTGTTGAATGACATCTAGAGAGCTATGGAAACAGCAATCATAAGGTAAAGTTAGGTAGAAGAACTAGATATCACTAGCATATACTGAACTGATACATGCTCGGAAACTCATCCCATCTGGCAGTGAACATGATGATGATCGGAGTTAGCTTAAGAGGGTGGTGATAAGAACCCTACACAATCAAAGCGAATAGCAGTGGTTAGGGAAAGAAAGAAAAATGGAAAAGGTCTGGCCGCCCCTAGCTTTCTTCCAACCTAATCCTACACCTCAAAATATAGCTCGACGAGGCAGTCGGTGGTTAGGCATACGCAGCACATGTCCCAACCACCTCAACTGATGAAGTCTCACTACTTTATCTATTGATCTGCGATCCTTACCTAGCACCCGTTTGCTAGTACCTAGTACCTAGTACCTAGTACCCGTTTCCTAATAACAGCATTGCTTTCTCGGTTGTCCCAGGATACGCGAGTAATGCTTCGGAGACACCTATGATCAAAAACCAGCAACCTACGAATATCTACTCTCACTGGCCATGTTTCGCAGTCATATAGTAGGACGGAGCGAACTACTGTACAGTACACTCGTCTTTTCTTTAGGGAACAGATATCCCGCCGACGCCATAAATGATGCAAGTTGACAAATGCCAGTCTACCCTTCTGTATCAGTACTGAGACTCCATCACACACCAGGCCATCAACACTGGTGAGACTACCCAAACAAGTGAAGCAGTCGACACACTCAACTGCTTCACTCCTTATACCGAACATATTTGCATTGTTGTATAGGGTAGTCAAAAGACAGCATTTACTCAGCTTTTTCGTCATTGGCATATTCTAAGTCAACAAGCGAGTCTCTTGGTAGAAGGCCTGCCTCTGAAAATTGACACGAAGATAATGTTATTTCTAGAAGCATGTATACGAAAAATCTAAACAGGAATGGAGAAAGTGGACAGCAATGACGGACGCAACTTGAAGTAATCAATTCCGATGACAGTTCGCCAAAAGCTCTCACTCGACCAGTTTTCGAGGAGAGTTTGTATAAGGTTAGTGTACTTCTTTGGTACACCTTTTATTGACAGATACTGCCACAGAACTTCACGATCGAAACAGTCGAATGCCACTTTACAATACAAAAACCTACTATTTCGAGGCCTCTGGACGTTTGTCTATTTTCTAGGACCCGTCGTAGTGTGAACTATCTATCTATATACTGGGATCCAGTCTAACAGTGCTAGTTATGCCCTAGGACTCAATGCCATACCTGCCCCAGCGAGACCACAAGAAGCAGCAACAGGGCTCCCAGATACACGGAGAGGAAACCGAGTTGATTATCTATCTGGACAAGGTGAAATCAAATTAATGATTTTGGTCTGATCCTGTGTGCGCTTCTCGGAGATGACGCCATAGGATTACGGATTTCTACCTATGGAAGCCTGTTGCCCTACTTGACACAGGGTTTGAACATTGAAAGCTGCAATATGTAGTTTGGAGTTGGGTTTCAGAAAACTAGGAAAAATGTTTCGTGGGCTCAAACCGTTTGCGTCAGGTGACAAACGATCGTAACAAGGGTTGGTCGTGGAGATGACAGAGTTATTATGAGGTGGAAAAAGTATTTGATTGTGACCAGTTCGGTCTCATGGGTTGTTGCGCTTATGAGGGTGGATGTCACTTCCTAGCTGTCAACACCGTGAAAAGGTGCTTCTTGAGAAACCTGAAAAGAAAGTTGGATTAGTGTCGGTCTATAGACTTGGGTCCGTGACCGCAGAGCCCAGGCGACAACTGCTTGAGGCTGGTCACGCACGGCCTTTTTATGGCAAGTTTGTAGTGATAGGTCCGCTCTTGTTTAAAAGGCCTTACCGTCGGAGACGGAAATCCGTGACGTACGGTGAGGTGTGACATTTTTAGGGTCAACCATTTCTGACCCCTTCATCCCGCAGCATCGCTGAAGATGCTGGTTGTCCGGGAGAAACACCTTACTGCTGTCACATCCCTCTACAGTCACCAGCACGACTTCGCCCTCAGACCTTGAGTTGCTGCTTTTAGTCTCACCGTCCTCCAATTGACCTGTCTGGTATAGTAGAACCTGAAGGAACATGTTTCAATATAGTTCGGTTGGGTCATTACGATAGGCAAGCCCGGACACCGACGTCAAGTTAGCAGCTGCGGTCGGGAATAGCATAGTAAGTCAAAAATCCAATAACAGCTGTTGTTTATTGATAAAATATTGAACTCCAAATGAGATGGATCGAGTTTGTCCACATTGTAGACTGCTTTAACTTATTTCTGATATTTAGCTTGCAAGTTCCCTTCCTACCTGTACGGATGAGATGCCTTAATCCATAATATAATATGCCATCAAGAACTGGTGTTTTGATAGTATTAAATTATCCCACAGGCATTAAGGAGGAAAAATTGTAAAGTTGATTTTTCATACTAGATAACTAGTCAAGTTTCAGAAAAAGTACAGACCTAGGACCAAAATCTGGTTCTACAAGGTTTGTTAATATCAAAACATCACTTGTATGTGCACGAAACAGGCCAGTATCTTTAAGTGTCGACCTATGTACTTTAAACCATTAACCTATGGTTTTAGATCAACTCGTGTATGAAGTTGTGTAGTGATGCTAAATCCTAGAAAAGTTTGACTTGACTGTTTCAACTAATATGGAAGTAGAAAATATTTACAAAGATATTATAAATGGATATCATACACTACTAACGATGTGACTGATATCCAAGAATAAACAGATAAATGGTGGACGTAACTGCAAAATCAACGCTTTTTAAACCTAAAGTGCGAATTGCAGATGAATATTTTTCATTCAACTTCAAATAGAAAGCATATGCATAACGGTTTTTAGGTTTGTAATGATCATATATTCAATTCAAAAATAACACAAGAGCAACAAAACTTTATACATGGGCATGAAATCGACCTGTATATGTTCTATATGAAAGGAAATAAGATTGACTAAAATCAAGGAGTGGGAATAAAAAGTTCCATTTTATCAATATCACATAAGAAAGGAAAAAGGTAGTTGCTTCAATCGTCCGGTACGCTACGCTCGGTTCTGCCATCAACTCCAGCACTCAAATCCATCGTATCGTAGTGCTCTTCGTCTGCATCTGATATAACAGGATCTTGTTCATATCCTTCCATTTCATAAAGTAATGAAAAGTCAGTCAGTCGGTGAACTAAGTTAGAACGAGTCACACTTTGTGGCGGATGAAGTAAACTGTTAACCATTTCCTCATCTGCGCTTGAAACCCGGTCAATGATCTCATTGCCATCTTCGTCTTCGAAATTAGCCCAAGGACCAATTTGGAATGAGCTGAAATGTGGTCTGGATGAGTTGACCGTGTTTTGGCCGCCTACACAAGCCCCTGGCTCAGAAGTTTCTTGTCGATTTAAGCCACAACTTGGAATGGGCGGGTTGGTCATTATATCCCTTAGATGAATATTAGCACCTTTAGGATCAAGCTCCATTGCCCATGAGTAATGAATCATTGCTTGCGGTGTATTTCCCAGTTTTTTATAGGTGTGTCCAATCATTAGGTAGACCATGGCCTCACGTGGAGTTAAAACCAAAAGTTTTTGAAGCTCCGATAATACTTCCTATTTAAGAAGACAATAAACAACTTACGTTACTTAGGAAATTTTATCTGATAAAATTTAGGACAGAAAAAGACCCAAATAATCAAATATTATATGAATTGAAGGAATTGGAATCTCACTTGGGTCTACCTCCATTATTAGCATTAACGTGAAATCGTCATAATATTGAAAATGAAGTAGGGAACATAGTGTTTTAAAAAATAAGATCTGGCACTTAAACGTATGTGAAAGTTTCATGATGAAACTCACAATTAATAAGTGCATATCTATATAATAAACTGTCGGACACCATACAGGGGGACTTTACCAAACCAAAATATCAGAGACATTTGGATAACGACTATACGAGACCATACTATATCTAACAGTTCATGATTAAAAAGAAACACTGAAGAGTCGAGGGTCAGGGAATGACGAAATTCCATAAGTAAGAACATCCCCACAACTACTTTCAGGCCTAAAGATATCGTCTCAACAATCTTCTTCCTTAAATAACTTATTGATGTATTATTCACTTACAATAGTGCGTAGGCCGATCAGAGAAGATAAACCAAGAAGTAAACAAGTCAATTTATATTTGAGTATTTAAGAGATACTAAGAAGTTACAAATGCAAGAAACTGTTGATTGGACTAACCCTTTTTGCAATAAGTGAGATATGGAAACAAAATAAATTTGACAGGGAAATTAGGAAACTTGATTTTTGATGTTTATGCACAGCGATACGGTAACTAAACGGATAACAGATGTTCACAAACGTGGAATTTACCTTCCAGATAAGAAGATAATGATAGGTTGGTGAGTTAGAAGTCTGACATTCACCCACTAGGTCGCAGGTTCAAATTTCGCAAGCCTACATTGGTTCAGGCAGCCGAAAAGTACTATCGGCTGGATGACTCATATCCAAGAACCTAAGCGCATTAATCTAATTAATTTAAACGTGACTTCTTTTAACAATCGGACTTGAAATCCCCTGATGAGTGAATTTTAGAAACAAGGATTGACAACATATTAATTCAACTACTTCAAGGAGTGCAAATATAGGATGCATTCTATTTATTAACCATTTTTACTAAGACTTACAGAATAACGTCCAAGATGGTATAAAATAGATGCTTTGTGGTACCGAGCCAGTGGGTTGTTTGGTTGGATTTTGCAAGCACGATTTATCAAATCCATCGCGCTTCCATACCCATCATCAAGCCTACCTAGTCGACTGCGTAAAGCTGCAAGATGAGTCAGAAGTAAATGTGACTGAGGAAAAAGTGCAACCGCGCGAACTAAGTAATTTTCAGCAAGATCAAACTTCTCTTGTTTGTAATAAACATTACTAATACCGAACAAAGCATTATAATGCCTTGGATCAATTCTTAAGGCGAACTGAAAAGCTGCTAGTGCCCGGTCAAACTCTTCCAGAGTTGACTGTTCATGACCCAAAAGTGTCCATGCATATGCACTTGTAGGAGAAACCTAGAAAAGAAAAGCATAAACAATGGGACAGCTAATTGAAGTTCCTAAAATTCGTAAAAAGAATTGAGTATATTGATGAGTCAGTGAGTACCTTGGTAAAAGTTAATGGTAAAAAGCAAAGTTTAAATATACCTTGCTAATATGATTTATCTGCTTAATTCCATTAATTATATAGGAGGGAATATTTCTATTGAGGACAAACCAATAGTCACAAAACTTACGATCTTAAAATGAAACAAATAAAATATACAGGAATCGCTGTATACAGTAAACAAAATATTATCTCAATTACATAAGTTGCATTTTCATTTATTTTCCCCGAATTTCCGGAATATATGTAAACGGAATGTAGAAAATCGTTCATCACCGTTTTCACAGTTCAACTGTACAGTTAATACCATGACTTATATTTTCAAGTGGTACCGAATAAACTCAATCGGTAAAATCAGTAAACATACACGGGAAATAAGATTAATTTATGGCTATGAGAATAAATAAAAGAAGTTATTGGAGAAAATTACTAAGAACCATAGTCAATATTCGACAACCACTAACATGGCTTAGTCCACTCGTCAGTGACTTCATCGATTCGCACCATGTTTTAGTCTGGTCGCCACTAGCTTTCTTCCAACCTATTCCTACACCACAAAACACCGCTCGTCTAGATAGTCGTTAGTTGGGCGTACGTAATATATGTCCCAACCACCTCAACTGATGAACACTCACTACTTCATCAATTGATAAACCATCCTTCCTAGGTACAGTACCCTATCCCTAACACAAACAGTGCATGCTATGCGGTACCAGGATATATGAGTAATTCTTCGAAGACATCGACGTTCCAAAACCGGCAAGCTTATAGTGTTAGCTCCACTCTTGTTTAAAAGGCCTTACCGTCGGAGACGGAAATCCGTGACGTACGGTGAGGTGTGACATTTTTAGGGTCAACCATTTCTGACCCCTTCATCCCGCAGCATCGCTGAAGATGCTGGTTGTCCGGGAGAAACACCTTACTGCTGTCACATCCCTCTACAGTCACCAGCACGACTTCGCCCTCAGACCTTGAGTTGCTGCTTTTAGTCTCACCGTCCTCCAATTGACCTGTCTGGTATAGTAGAACCTGAAGGAACATGTTTCAATATAGTTCGGTTGGGTCATTACGATAGGCAAGCCCGGACACCGACGTCAAGTTAGCAGCTGCGGTCGGGAATACTTCCACTATAGGGCTTGAATCGAAAATTGCGTCCCTGTGCTAATGTGGCATGGCAGCTTGAACTGATGTAAATATATGCGAAGTTCTACGTTATAGGTGACTGACAGAGCATGGTAGGACCTAAAGGAATATCTGTTCCAGCTAATATAGCTGAGCTGTGTCACCATTATAGGTAAACCCGATCACCACGTCAAGATAGCAGGTACGGTCGGCAGAGCCATAATGAGGCAAAATGTGATGAGTCTTTTACTATTCTGAAGTTGTAGCCACTTGGTGATTTTATTCAGTGAAACAGGAAAATACAAAATACTAACCAATGCTATAAAACATATGAAGTTGATGGCTAGGCCACATGGAAAAGGTAAATAGGACTAGGGTATAGTATTGCAAACCAAATCGAAAAAACCAGTTAGTTACCTGTAGCGCACGACGAAAGAATTTGATAGCCGCTTCATGTTCACCTTGCAAAGAGAAACAATTTCCTGCTACACACCAAGGTTCAGGAGCATTACGATCAAGTTCTAATAAATCATGGGCTAACTGTGATAATTCTTGGTCAGCTTGGACTTGCCATAATACAGTAGAGTAGAAATCCATTCCGGATAGCTGCCATGGTTCCGTACGACGAGCTTCACTGAACAACTTATGAGCTGTTTGATAATCTGAATTATCCATATGAGCACGAGCTGCCCATGCCAAAACACGACCAGTATGAAGTTGAGAGCTTGGAAGCTTTAAAAGTAGGCGGGTAGCTGAACGCCACTGATGTCGCACCAGCATCTGATAAGCTTTACCAAGTTGACTTAACAAACTTAAGTACTGTTGTAAAGACAGTATCCTCGGATCATCGTCAACAGGTGGAGCATCAATAAACAAAGGTGCAGTACAATGATTGCTGCATCCAAAATCTGGTTTATCTTTAGTTACAGAAGTATGTACACTTTTGAGAGGACTAGAGTCGGGACATGCACTTGAACTAAGTATTTTAGATTGCATGTTTGCGCTGTTTCCAGTAGAGTCTGATAACAGTAATTTAGAATCAAACTTGCGGTTCTGACCTCGACTTCTCAAAAATCTATTCGATTTTCTTTGAATACCAGAAGCTCTGGCTACAGCTGCAGCTGCTGCCACTTGTGATCTCGTCCGTGGTCCACCTGTAGAAATTTCTAAAGAGGTGGTGCTTTCAACAGCTCGGCACCCTGTAGTTGTTTGTTGACTAGAAAGTGGTCTTGGCGTAGAAGAAGAAGTAAGCATGCCAGGACTCTGAGAAGCAGGATCGAAAAACTGTAAATTTGATTTCAATAATGAGAGGGAATCACGGTTGTGGCGAGTACTGGGTGTAGGATACAAATTACGTTGCGAAGCACGTAGAGCACTTGTTGGAGTATCGGAAATAGCACTGGATTTCTCTGAAGAAGTGATAGATGTATTAATTTTGATAATGTGCGCAGCATTTCTATTGGCGTTTGGTTCCTCAATAGGGGAATCCCTTTGGGCTCCCATGGTTGTATTGGTAGTGCACGAAATATCACTTCGCTGACGAGGAATTTGGAGACAGGTTATAGCATTTTGGCTATTATTCAATGAGTTAAGAGTAAACTGTAATTCTGGTAAACACTGACTTGATGGCAGCTGAACAGACTTTGAGATGATTGACTCTGAAGATGTATTTCGATTTCCATAAGGTCTTGAAAACACCTAAAGTATCAAAAGCAAGAAATGATATGACTCATAAACAACTTTTGACAATTTTTAGCTTAGGAAAGCATTGACAAGGATACAAGAATATTGCAATGTTTACTATCACTACCTAGAAAGCAATATTTCGTTAAGATTGTATAAAAGATAGGGGCTAGTTAAAAAAGCGATGGCATTTCTCTTTGAATAGGACTTTATGTTCAGGGATGACCATCAAGAACTAATTTTAAAAATCGTTGTCTACAAACCTGAAAGGACGAAAAGCGAATGTCCATTGCTTGGATCGGCCGGTGGGTACGGAGGGTCCACTTAGAGGAGTTGGAGAATTCTGACTTCAAACCAATGGTACACATGGGTTTCAGGATCCTGGGAAAACGATCGGCGTGCGAACCTACTGTTGGTCTCTGGCTACTGTGGGACTGCCTCTCTTGAAATTACTCCAATGCCTCGTGGATTAGGCCTTTGGGATAAAGGGGAGCGGCCCCCTAAGCAAACCACCTGCTTCGATGTGGGCACTCGTGCAGTATCCTAGCCCGTTTACAAACTCAATAGTTTGTGTAGCACATAAATACTTATGTGCCCCTTTGTACCGATAATTGTGATAAATAAATAAATTATGAACAATGTACTAAGTAACCTCGGAAATATGAATAAACCAATCCTACATAAGTCGCGGCGGTCTGTAAAGCTAGGCTCTTGTGGCTGTTTACCAACGAAAAAATATCTACTGGCAATTTTAAAATTTCGCTGTATGGACGCGCATTTTGTACTGCTATAAACTATAACCACAAACATCGACAGACCACTTTTGGAGGTTAGGTCACTATCTATCTACTCTGACCACTCTTCCCTACCTGGGACACAATAGACAGATGGGAAAAGCTGTCATCGCATTTGCTAGTTTTTATGACTCTTCAGTCACAAACTTTTATTTGGGTTTTTACCGCTACCTACATATATCTAAATTAATCTACATACTACTATACCATGCCTTTATATTATTCTATGTATTGAGTTGTTTGACAACAACTCGATCTAAGCCTCCGTTATTTTGTAATAAGCCCTTCAACTGTTAGCAAAATACAAACTTCCAACAACTCATCCACTCTAATGAAGTGTACGAAACTTTAAAAGTATATGAAGGACACTGAAAACATACTGATAAAGAGCATGAACTTACAGGAACACAAGAGAGTAAACCAAAACGAGGTACATTTGACTTTATGGACTGAGAATTTGAATTTTGTGCCAATTTGCGTGCAACACGGCTAACAGGTTTCGGAGCCTTCGGGGACAGGGCAGAATGAATGACTTTGTCTGGAGTATGAACGTCTACAGATTTAGATGAAATTAAAGCCTGATTATTTAAAGACTTACTGTTCTGGGGGTTGACATTTTCTCGTGCGGCGCTTTCATCTGAACGACTAAGCAGGTCGTCCAGTAGAACGGCATACATAGGTGTTGTAAGTTTAAGCCCGTTAAGATTATGGAAGACAGATGAGGGTTCGATATATTCGCCAATATTACAGAGGTTTTTAAATGCAGACCACATCAGCGGATTCACTTCGAGACATTTTTTGTAGTAAATTGTAGCGTCATTAAGTCTTCCTTGATGTCTGCAAATATCCCCTAAAAGCAGCAAAACGTAGCAAGATTGTTCTTCATAAATACTGGTTATTTCCTCTAGTGATGAAGAATAATGTAGTATAGTATCTTCAGCTTCCGTAAGTGATCCAGTATCGAAATATGATATAGCGAGCAGATATCTATAAAACAGATGTAAATCTATTTTTTGAAACTAACCGACTCTTAGGAGATAACGAACTGGAGGAGCTGAGTAATTTATTAACTTGTCTCGGCCTGCCAATTCGATACAAACTAGTTGCCAATATGTAAAGACTTTCGCTATTGTGTGTTTCGGCGTATAGTCTTTCAGCTGCAAACAGTGCATCATTGTAGGCATAATTGTGCAGGCACGACCAAATATAAGACACGATAGGATCCGAAACAAGACTCACTTCTTGAACCATAACGGGAAACGTAACGCACCAAGTTCAAAAACCGAGCATGTACTGACGAATCCAATGTTCAATAACACTTTCCCGAGCCCGTATAAACCGAGTGATTTCTATGTGCTTGATTCTTGTTCCTTCAGTACAGTTTCAGGTATTTGATAGTGTCAAGTGGATGGCAGTCTAACTATTTGGCTAAACAAATTCTAATCTTTTCATCAGTCATAACATTTTACCCTGGAATTGTGTGAGTCTGTTTGTCTCAGTGTAGTAAGGATCCTGGATACCAGCAGCTATTACATTACCAGTCCGTATGTCAGTTGGTCACAAAGTGGAGCATAATAAAGGGAAAGTTTCAATGCTATGAGAAGAGGGAGATTTCTGGACTACGTAAATAAATAAATTAGTTGACTGATCGTGCTTATAGTGTGAGAGGACTGAAGCTCAGGAATGAAGGTGATAATATGAGAAGTAAAGTAAGTCGGTGATATGAGACAGTGGTATTGTTCCAAATGATTTATTTGATGGTAGACGGAACAGGAGATTTTGATAACGCGCCTCCGTACATAGTATTATTGGATCACCTATGTCTCTACGTGGAAACCTAGATATATTTAAGGATCGAGGTAAATAATTGTAAATTATGATAAAAAACTACTTCAGAAAGGTTTCAGGAAATAGCATTGATGTGTAGCTAAATCACTCATTGTGGTGCTCGGATGGACCACCATGCGTGGTCACTAAGGTAAGATTGATCCCTCGACAGATTCTGAGAGGGGTTAATCATACATGTCTCATCGATTGCCTTAAATTGTTAGGTATCAAGTCACCTGTAACAGACTGGTAAACTTGGTATCTGAATAATCAATTTTGACTTTCCTCAGGCTACAGAAAGTCATAACGGTGTCACCCAGCCTTCTCAACCAGGACCTCTTCTCTTTTCAGTTTATAAGAATGGCCTTCTTCAGTAAGTATCCTCTGACTTACTGAGTTTCGCTGACGATGTAAAAACCTTGAGAATTTTACGGCCAGGATTATAAGCTGGTAATTAGGTAGGATCTAAGCGGATAACAACAGACTTACAAGACTTCAAAGAGTAATTCGTTGAAGAAGTGGCTTACACTGGTTCACTAAACGTCAAAAAAATTCGACGTTTTTACTTACTGTGAGATTACTAATACGTTCTTTCTATTATTAAACATTAAATGCAAAGTAGTCTATCTGAAACCTATTGCAGTCTACGCATGCTATTTCGGTAACCTCTTTTCTAGAAGTGTCCTATGTTGAAAAGCATCATGGTATCTCCATACCTTACGATCCAAAAATTTCTTACCTGAAAACCTCAGAAGGTAACGTTGAAGCGCATTTTCTGTCAGTTTGACAGTAGAACTTTCATCCTGTCCTTTAACGTGCCTTTTCAGCCCTAATTAGTGGGTTGAATCATAGAGTTTCTTCCCTCACTCCAGAAGCGTTAGAATACAATCAAATGCATCTAAAGGTGAGACCTCGGATCTGTCCACAGATTTGGATTCAGTCTTGTGAAGGGATGTTCACCCGTGTTATAATTGTCTCTTATTACAACTCAGCTATTCCTAATGCTTAGTATTCTCGGACACCAAATCACTTGATACATTCTCCCAAATCTGGACACAGTTGAACAGGAAATAGGTTATATTCCAACAACAAAGTTTGCTGAAGTCAGAGAAGTCCAAACGTTAGTATACTCAAAGTTTTCTTGTATGTGAAGATTCTAGAATGTTCTTCGGCATCGACTATCGTTGACTGGATACGAAACAACCAATCAACTACGCAATCGTGAATGGTACACATTTTAATTCTTTCTATGTCCCGCTATCAACCAGTCTGAACATTCGACATATTTACTTAAGCTCAGTTCTAAAATAAAACTTTGTGACAGTATCCATAAACTAGAGTCACCACACAGCCGAATAAACTTTAGGCAAACCTACCTTTTATTCTGAAATTCTCTGCCACTTGAGAATGTCTACTAAAAGTCATTGAAACGTAAATTTCCACATTCTTTAGGACAGCTCAGTGTTTCAGACGGTTGTGGGAAGAATAGAATAAGCTTTCGCTTAATGTCCCGTGTATAGTAGCAACCGATAACCTATGCCTTCATGTTGGAACCGAACTATTCCTCACCTCAGTCTGTAAAGAATTTAAGAACTCATTGACTGGTAAAAGGGTAGATGTGCTACAGTCAATTTTTTATGTTGAGCCACTGGTTCCTGGGTAGTTCCACCAAGATTTGTTTCGAGACCGAGCTTACGTAAATACTTTAGGGGATTCTCAGGAGTGTTTAAAATGTCATGAGTCATTAGAAAGTCATCTCTGAGGCCTGTGGGGCTGCTAATAAATCCCCATGTTAGTTTTAGTGGATACATCAAATTGTAGGTGCTCATTCAAGTATCCTAAAGAGATTACCGAGTGGTAGTACGTGCAACGTATCTCACAAAATTTAGCAAGCTCAGTTCCCTCACATATGATCGACCATCAAAAAATAACTTTGTTCCTTCTCATTTCTGATTTCCATTTTGACTTGTCCTTTGGCATACTCTATCTGAATATCCGTGACATCCTCATTGGTGAAACCGAAATGATCTCGTGCACCCCAAGAGATACTATGAGTCTCTTCCTTATAAAAACGCAGCGTCGTATTATTTGTGTTTCAAAAAAATTCTCATATGCACATATCATACGTTTATTATGTAGCAACAAAAGATAAAGCTTCTGAGGGTGCCTCATATAGATGAATTTTCTACCGTAGCAGTTCACTTTGTTTCCATTAGGTGAAGGTTGAACGCGCTGTCTCGAATCCAATATCAAAAACACAACAATTCTACGAGAAAGAGGTCTGTTTTCATTAGAAAATGGAAATACAAACAGTTACCTAACTAATAATACAACTTCCAATTCAAAATTACCACTATGGGTATCCGATTCCAAAAGAATAAGTGTTACCAGTTCTTACTGCTACGGTATCAAATCCAAATATGGCTGTAGCCATATTAAATATCAAATTTAAACAACATATATACAGTTCAGAAGCAAACACAAAAACTTCAATATAAGTACAAAATATAGAAGTAATAACAATACACAATGATAAATTCTCAAATTGGAATCAAATAAAATACCAAAAATGTCAACAGAAAGAGTCCGTCATGTCACAGCAAAATATGTAAACATGGAGGGATTTTGCAAAATACAAAACATTCAAAAAGAATTCTACAGGCAGTATGAACCTTATCCAATTAACCCATATGAACATGTACAACACGTCGTTAAGCTGGTCATATCCTATTCGGGAATTACATTCCATATCATGGGGATGAGTCGTCAATCCACCACCACTAGCTCCGATCAGCAGATACAATGAAGTCAGTGATGCTGACTTATCAACAGAAGTTCTTGACCCATAGATAATATGCAAGGGTGGGATCTCCAATTTTGACATTTCTTCGTCCCCAGAAGACTTTAAGTAGCATAACATGGGATCAATATTTATCTCTCCATCTCCTGATACAGAGGAGGTTTGATCAGCATTCGTCATCGTCGGTAACTTATTTGTCACATCAGTGACATCCAGATTATTATCATCGTCATCGTGATTCCGTTCTGTCAAACAAGTCGCCTCGTTTCTGGCTGAACTAGCATCCGTAGAGTAAAACTCTTCCATTTTTGTATAATTCATCTCGCTACATGAAAGAACAGCATTAGTATCGCAATCCGAAACCGATAAACTCACTTGTTGTTCTTCATGTTCTGTTTCAGAGACACAAAATATATGCACATCAATAGCATCGTTATCATGCAACACTGTAGACTGACTGTTACCATCAGACGCTTCCTTCTCATCATCACTCGACTGACAGTCAACCGATGTAGGAACAGTTACAGTTACAGAACCTTGTGTATCCTCAATCAACTTAGCATTCGCGGCAGGGTCCGATGACGTCAAAACACTAGAAGACTCATTCGATGAAGTTGATCGACTAGTCACTATAGGTGGACTGCTGACACTTTCTGTCTCTTTACTATCGCTGTCACTACTAAGATTCTGATGACTACTATTTCCATTGCTAGTTGTAGCATCCGAAAGTGAACAAAGTTTACGCTTCTTAATAATAGTAGCATCATGTTGTTTCTTATGCTTCTTAGCTTGGGTAGCAGTATAAGAGCGTAACGTACGATCATTTCGACGATGATGTGTGTCTTTCAACTTCCGTCGATCACTACTGCTCGAAGGAGTATCATCAATGCTATTGTCATTAGTAGCCGCAGCCGTACAAGCATCAGTACACTTCCCATGACATCCAGTCGACTCATGCACAGTGGCTAACTCTACTCGACCAACATTGCTTTCTTTACTAGGAATGCTCTTAGTCTCTTCTATCTTATCACTGTTGGTAGTGCTCATCCCAAAGCTTGTAGTACAAGTCAATGATGGTGGAGTGCGACAGGTGGACAATTTCATGCTCGATTCCTCATGCTGCATATTCAACACAACAGCATGTCCATCAGACCTAGATGACTCCTCATTGCACTTAGGGTACCGAATGTTAGCCCTCTCAGTACTGCCATCACTGTTGCTAAAGCTATTGCCACTGACGCTTACATTCTCCACGCTCAAACATCCAAATTATTCTTGATCCGAAGTACTCAAAGAAGCTACATAAGCAACATCAACCGAAGAAACAGCACTACCTATAGTCATTCCACTATCGTTACCATCACGTTTATTATTCACATCAACTACGCTATTAATACATACATGGGGTTTCACCTCCACTTTGACGTTATTGTTGTCCACAATGATGTTCCGACTATTCACAGCTAATGACGAGTTGCGGGATAGTTGGCATGCAGGCTTAAAAGCTAAGCTACCACTGCTGCCACTTACACTAACACTATCAATGTTGCTTTGACTACTTGGACTAGTATACAACCGTCCATCCGTTGACCGTAAACAAACATCAGCAGGACGCGTTAAGCTGCTATTATCTTCCGCTTCAACATCATGATGCTCCATAGAACTAGATACAGTATAAAAATGGATTTTCTACGGTGGCAGTTCAAATGGTTTCCAATAAGTGCAACCTGAACTCGTATCTCCCAGTCCAAAGTCCAGAAAACGCAAAAATTCTAGGAGAAAACGGTCTTTATTAATTAAAAGATCGAAATACAAAGCAATACCTGGAATTGATGCACCTTCCAGGTTACAATTACTCCGAAGAGTATCCAACAAAGGTGAATAAGTGACGTTAAGTCCAACTGCTACCGGATCAATCCAAATATGGCTGTAGCCATATTAAAGATCAAATTTAAACAACATATATACAGATCAGAAGCAAACACAAAAACTTCAATATAAGTACAAAATATAGAAGTAATAACAATACACAATGATAAATTCTCAAATTGGAATCAAATAAAATACCAAAAATGTCAACAGAAAGAGTCCGTCATGTCACAGCAAAATATGTAAACATGGAGGGATTTTGCAAAATACAAAACATTCAAAAAGGATTCTATACCGGCCCGCAAAATCCCTCCATGCAAAAATCAAGCGTTAATGACACTTCAATTTAGGGTTCACTCTCATCCCCTAATCCACACTCGAAGAACGAGTAGGACTTACAGCATTACGCCTACCCGCTCTCCAACATGGATATGACATATCAAGCTAACTAGGTACCTGTACCTTCCCATCAGGCCCTTGATTCCCCTATCTATCGTAGCACGACCTAACGGTAGTATAAACCTTACCTAATTAACCTACACGGACATGTACAAACTGGTCATATCCTATCCGGGAACTACATTCCCTATCACGGGGATGAGTCGTCAATCCACCACCACTTGCTCCGATCAGCAGATACAATGAAGTCCTTGATGCTGACTTATCAACAGAAGTTCTTGACCCATAGATAATATGCAAGGGTGGGATCTCCAATTTTGACATTTCTTCGTCCCCAGAAGACTTTAAGTAGCATAACATGGGATCAATATTTATCTCTCCATCTCCTGATACAGAGGAGGTTTGATCAGCATTCGTCATCGTCGGTAACTTATTTGTCACATCAGTGACATCCAGATTATTATCATCGTCATCGTGATTCCGTTCTGTCAAACAAGTCGCCTCGTTTCTGGCTGAACTAGCATCCGTAGAGTAAAACTCTTCCATTTTTGTATAATTCATCTCGCTACATGAAAGAACAGCATTAGTATCGCAATCCGAAACCGATAAACTCACTTGTTGTTCTTCATGTTCTGTTTCAGAGACACAAAATATATGCACATCAATAGCATCGTTATCATGCAACACTGTAGACTGACTGTTACCATCAGACGCTTCCTTCTCATCATCACTCGACTGACAGTCAACCGATGTAGGAACAGTTACAGTTACAGAACCTTGTGTATCCTCAATCAACTTAGCATTCGCGGCAGGGTCCGATGACGTCAAAACACTAGAAGACTCATTCGATGAAGTTGATCGACTAGTCACTATAGGTGGACTGCTGACACTTTCTGTCTCTTTACTATCGCTGTCACTACTAAGATTCTGATGACTACTATTTCCATTGCTAGTTGTAGCATCCGAAAGTGAACAAAGTTTACGCTTCTTAATAATAGTAGCATCATGTTGTTTCTTATGCTTCTTAGCTTGGGTAGCAGTATAAGAGCGTAACGTACGATCATTTCGACGATGATGTGTGTCTTTCAACTTCCATCGATCACTACTGCTCGAAGGAGTATCATCAATGCTATTGTCATTAGTAGCCGCAGCCGTACAAGCATCAGTACACTTCCCATGACATCCAGTCGACTCATGCACAGTGGCTAACTCTACTCGACCAACATTGCTTTCTTTACTAGGAATGCTCTTAGTCTCTTCTATCTTATCACTGTTGGTAGTGCTCATCCCAAAGCTTGTAGTACAAGTCAATGATGGTGGAGTGCGACAGGTGGACAATTTCATGCTCGATTCCTCATGCTGCATATTCAACACAACAGCATGTCCATCAGACCTAGATGACTCCTCATTGCACTTAGGGTACCGAATGTTAGCCCTCTCAGTACTGCCATCACTGTTGCTAAAGCTATTGCCACTGACGCTTACATTCTCCACGCTCAAACATCCAAATTATTCTTGATCCGAAGTACTCAAAGAAGCTACATAAGCAACATCAACCGAAGAAACAGCACTACCTATAGTCATTCCACTATCGTTACCATCACGTTTATTATTCACATCAACTACGCTATTAATACATACATGGGGTTTCACCTCCACTTTGACGTTATTGTTGTCCACAATGATGTTCCGACTATTCACAGCTAATGACGAGTTGCGGGATAGTTGGCATGCAGGCTTAAAAGCTAAGCTACCACTGCTGCCACTTACACTAACACTATCAATGTTGCTTTGACTACTTGGACTAGTATACAACCGTCCATCCGTTGACCGTAAACAAACATCAGCAGGACGCGTTAAGCTGCTATTATCTTTCGCTTCAACATCATGATGCTCCATAGAACTAGATACAGTATAAAAATGGATTTTCTACGGTGGCAGTTCAAATGGTTTCCAATAAGTGCAACCTGAACTCGTATCTCCCAGTCCAAAGTCCAGAAAACGCAAAAATTCTAGGAGAAAACGGTCTTTATTAATTAAAAGATCGAAATACAAAGCAATACCTGGAATTGATGCACCTTCCAGGTTACAATTACTCCGAAGAGTATCCAACAAAGGTGAATAAGTGACGTTAAGTCCAACTGCTACCGGATCAATCCAAATATGGCTGTAGCCATATTAAAGATCAAATTTAAACAACATATATACAGATCAGAAGCAAACACAAAAACTTCAATATAAGTACAAAATATAGAAGTAATAACAATACACAATGATAAATTCTCAAATTGGAATCAAATAAAATACCAAAAATGTCAACAGAAAGAGTCCGTCATGTCACAGCAAAATATGTAAACATGGAGGGATTTTGCAAAATACAAAACATTCAAAAAGGATTCTATACCGGCCCGCAAAATCCCTCCATGCAAAAATCAAGCGTTAATGACACTTCAATTTAGGGTTCACTCTCATCCCCTAATCCACACTCGAAGAACGAGTAGGACTTACAGCATTACGCCTACCCGCTCTCCAACATGGATATGACATATCAAGCTAACTAGGTACCTGTACCTTCCCATCAGGCCCTTGATTCCCCTATCTATCGTAGCACGACCTAACGGTAGTATAAACCTTACCTAATTAACCTACACGGACATGTACAAACTGGTCATATCCTATCCGGGAACTACATTCCCTATCACGGGGATGAGTCGTCAATCCACCACCACTTGCTCCGATCAGCAGATACAATGAAGTCCTTGATGCTGACTTATCAACAGAAGTTCTTGACCCATAGATAATATGCAAGGGTGGGATCTCCAATTTTGACATTTCTTCGTCCCCAGAAGACTTTAAGTAGCATAACATGGGATCAATATTTATCTCTCCATCTCCTGATACAGAGGAGGTTTGATCAGCATTCGTCATCGTCGGTAACTTATTTGTCACATCAGTGACATCCAGATTATTATCATCGTCATCGTGATTCCGTTCTGTCAAACAAGTCGCCTCGTTTCTGGCTGAACTAGCATCCGTAGAGTAAAACTCTTCCATTTTTGTATAATTCATCTCGCTACATGAAAGAACAGCATTAGTATCGCAATCCGAAACCGATAAACTCACTTGTTGTTCTTCATGTTCTGTTTCAGAGACACAAAATATATGCACATCAATAGCATCGTTATCATGCAACGCTGTAGACTGACTGTTACCATCAGACGCTTCCTTCTCATCATCACTCGACTGACAGTCAACCGATGTAGGAACAGTTACAGTTACAGAACCTTGTGTATCCTCAATCAACTTAGCATTCGCGGCAGGGTCCGATGACGTCAAAACACTAGAAGACTCATTCGATGAAGTTGATCGACTAGTCACTATAGGTGGACTGCTGACACTTTCTGTCTCTTTACTATCGCTGTCACTACTAAGATTCTGATGACTACTATTTCCATTGCTAGTTGTAGCATCCGAAAGTGAACAAAGTTTACGCTTCTTAATAATAGTAGCATCATGTTGTTTCCTAGGCTTCTTAGCCTTTACAGTACCGCCATCACTTATCCTAGAATTAACTCTAGGTCCCGTCATATAATTTACCCTAAATGAAGAGTTCCGAACATAGGCTTTATTCCGTCCAGACAATCCTGCCTGGGCCTTATTCATATTTACTGAATTCATTAACCTCTGTTTACTCGAATCCAAATAACCGTTCCAGGCGTTTCGAGCAGTTAGGAGGCTTTTATCATCACACACTTCGGATCCATCTTGATGCCTACACTTTTCACCTTTTTCTTTCCTTTCTATACTTAGAAAAGCCATCTTATCTGTTACACCAACCGGCTTCTTAGTGGGATACGCATCAAGAGGTTTTAGATCGTCACGGTCACATACTCGTCCTTCAACAGCTTTCAACCCGATATAATTGACAACTCTCTTATCTTCCGGGCGCGCGTTAGATAGAAACGAAAAATCCTCATGTCTCGCACGTAGACCACTAGTAGCTTCCGTATTATTTCCTGTTTTATCCCGATTAGCTAATCTCCCAAACCTACTACTAGCTATCTTAGCACGAGACATAATAAATTCCGTCAACTCATTGAAATTAGGCTCTCTCTCCTCTTCGTCCCACTTGATTCCCAGCTCTGCCCACTGGACTTGCATTCGACGAGGTAAGAGCCTGACTATTCGTTCTAAAGTAACCAGGGAATGAAGTTCCGTTGTACAATTTAGCTGTTCTAAGGTTAAAGCAGCATTCTGCATTTTAATAGCCAAATTCGTCAACTCTTCAGGATCATTAAAATCTGCGTTCCCAGTTCTAAATAAGTCCTCTAAGGTTTCCCGGGCTATTACATGCGACTGTCCAAAGAGCTGTTTTAAGATGGCCTTAGCTCTCTTATATCCTGCTTGTGGATCCATTATAATACAACCTTCAATCGCATTTTTTGCCCTTCCTTTACAATAGTGAATTAAATACAATAAACGCAAATTTTCATCTTTTACTCTGGGTTCGATAAACGTTTCAATTTGTCAAATAAATCTAAAGTAGTCGCGAGACTTTCCATCAAAAAATGAAAGTTCGACCTTAGGTAGTTCTAAACCTACTATCGGTGTCCTAAGTATCTGATCCGTCTCTGATACCTTAGAACTCTCACTTAAGCCTTGTTCCTTAACGCCTGCCAAAGGTGACTTACAATAATAAGTATCAGACATAACATTGTTATTAACAGAGTGGTTACCCATTAAAAAAGTATCAATAACGACTTGCCTAGCATTTCGGGATACGTCAAGCTCATCCACCCTCCTCGTGTTTGTTTTCTTGCGGTGGGTCATGTTTAAGTGAAGTTCAACGGAAGATAAATAACAAATACAAAATATAGGAATTCCACAGGTGATAAATATCCAAAATCAAAAAATCGTCTTCCAAATTACAGTTCGAATACAAAAATACGATAAGTAATCCAAGATTCTTCTTTCAAGAAAGTTAGTGTATAAACGATTAAATTTCCAGATGTTTCTTTATTCTTCTTAATAATCCAACTGTAATTGGTCTTCTAATCAAAAGTCGAGCCACAATTCCAGACTATAATTGGATTTTCTACGGTGGCAGTTCAAATGGTTTCCAATAAGTGCAACCTGAACTCGTATCTCCCAGTCCAAAGTCCAGAAAACGCAAAAATTCTAGGAGAAAACGGTCTTTATTAATTAAAAGATCGAAATACAAAGCAATACCTGGAATTGATGCACCTTCCAGGTTACAATTACTCCGAAGAGTATCCAACAAAGGTGAATAAGTGACGTTAAGTCCAACTGCTACCGGATCAATCCAAATATGGCTGTAGCCATATTAAAGATCAAATTTAAACAACATATATACAGATCAGAAGCAAACACAAAAACTTCAATATAAGTACAAAATATAGAAGTAATAACAATACACAATGATAAATTCTCAAATTGGAATCAAATAAAATACCAAAAATGTCAACAGAAAGAGTCCGTCATGTCATAACTAGGATATAATAATAATAATTTATTCTCAAATAACTAAGTTACAAGAGTCACGCCAGTTTACAGGCTAGATCAAATTATCACAAATGCTTTTACAATTACTGTAAAAGTTATAGCAGTTAAATTAAGTATAAGAGACAGTTTCTGATTGCATATTTACACCATATCACTGACAGAAACAGTATTATACAGCCACATTTTCAATATTAGAGTACAAATGAGGAAGGTGCACAATAGGTTCTATTGGCGATTGGCCGAGATCAATAGTGAATTTGTTGGGAAAGGTCATATGGAACGCGCTTGATACGAGCTGTGATCCAGACAGTCATGTACATAGGGTGCATGTTCCCTAGATTTGCCAAGGATTTCCCACCGTGAATGGGGTTCTGAAAAGGAGAAGAGAGAGAGGAAAAGGCAGCAGTGTGGCAAGTGTATATATATAACCAAAGCACTACTTAACCTGTCATGTTAAAGTAGTCAATACAGTAGTAAGTCAAGATAAAATTCATACTGACCACTTAAATTAAAGTAAATTATGGGAATATAAGAATATAACGCACAGATAAAGGAGTACAGCAAAAAGAAGGGAGAGTTGTGCAGTGTCAGGTGGATAGAAGAGAAGTCGAAGTAAAAAGCTGGATTTATGTACGTTGAAATCGAAATTCTAGTTAAAAGAGTAGAGTTTGTAAAAATAAATATTTGACGAATTAAATCTCGTACTGTCTAACTGTTTTTTTTTCTTTATTATTGAATGCCAACCTCTAAGTCATACTGTAAGCGCCTGAGTAAGAATGTTGCAGGTGTCTCGACAGAATAGCGACCTCAGCATAGTTTTGGAAACATGAACCACAGAAGTAGCAAGCGTTTAAGAGCAACCTCAGTGTTACTGATTAGTCGTCTCATCAATCTAAAGAGCCGAAAGCAAACAAAATGTTCTGCCCCACAAACATGGGTTGTTTGAAGTTATCGCCCATACCATCAATGTTTGCTGGTCAGTAACTCCACCCTCCCTCCTTTTGTGTTGTTAGGCTCATGTTAAATGTTTAAAAGAAGCTATTGAGTTCTACTTGGTGTTCTATGTCTCGCATCCTGTTGAGAAACACTATTTCTGCAAGTTCCTTTCACAAACTCGTCTGGCTATTACAACTTATGAACTATTGGTTAGGCATCAATGCTATACAGTTAACAGTTATGGAGAAATAGTAAGAATTTTCAAACAAGATATAAGCATTTTGAATGTAGTGGGGAAGATGTACTTAACTAGCTAAGCAGGAGATATAAAGAGTATCGCGGTTAAAAGCGGAGCAATAGATAACACTAAGGGGCCAAGGTAAGTCAATAGCGTGTAAGTGAGAACAGTATAATTGATAATAGGCAATGTGAAACTCACACAGTTGTAAGTGTTGATAAGGTTGCGCCCAGGAGAGTAGAGTGCATTCTAATCAACCAGTTTACAGTTGAACAGTGTCGAACGACCCAGTTAGTAGAGTAACCTGTCTATTTCAAATAAAAACTAAAGAGATTTACATTCAACTAGAAAAATTAGTGCTACTTGGGAGTGTAAAAATAACTAAATAAGACGCAGCACTGAGTTCATTGTGCTTAAAGTGTATGCAGAGCTATTAATATGAAAGCAGGGTGCGAGTGAGTTCACGAGCGCAGAAGAGTCAGTGCAACTGAGAGCATCATTAAGAAGTTGAACAAACTCTTGTAACCCACTTGCCATGCGTATTTTAGAGGGAAGCCTATTCCATATAAGTGCATACTTAGAGAGGAAGAAGTTTTCTCGAGTTTTGGATCTATACTTCTCAAGTTTGACCGTAGATACTTTATCTCGAAGGTTATGTGTACAAGGGCCATGGATAAGGACTAAACTGCAGTAGGAATATGTGAGCTTGTGCAGGAGTTTAAAGTAAAGGATCAGATTGGACTTAAGCCTTCTTTTCCATAATGGATCGAGCCCGAGTTCAATACATCGGGTTGGATAGTCAATGGGTGAGCTATGATTTAGGACTTTACGAGTAAATTTCCTTTGTATTCCTTCAAGTTTCAACATATCAGACAGGCGTACGTTAGAAAATAAGAAAGAGCAGTATTCAGCAATAGGTCTTGCGCATGTTTTATAGAGAATTGTTCTGGATTCTCTATGAAGGAAGTTACGAAAGATGAAACCAAGCATTCTTCTCATTCGAGAAACTTTATTGGAGATATGTTCGGAGAAGTTAAGGTTGTGCGAATAATGCACTCCAAGATCAGTTACGGATGTGAGTTTGGGCAATACACTCCTATTGAGAATGAGATCTAATTTGGGAGCAGCGTCTCCGAAACACATCCAGCCACACTTCTCAGTATTAAGTTCAAGGTTCCATTGCTTACACCAGACATCTACAGTATTGAGTTCGTGCTGGACTGTGTGCAACAAGTTTCCTAAGTCAGATTTGCTAGTTTTATAAATCACTTTTAGGTCATCCGCATAGAGGTAGGTTTTACCAGTGTTGAAACAACTGCATATGCTGTTGATGTAGATTATGAAACGTAGTGGACCCAAAACACTGCCCTGCACAACACCACTGGTAATTGGTCGAGGTGTAGATGTATGTGAGTTGATTTTGGTAACCTGATATCTGTCTGTGAGGAACGACCTAATCCATTGCAACAGGTGGCCACTAATACCGACGGACTGAAGTCTGTTGATTAAAAGATATGTAAACATGGAGGGATTTTCCAAAAAACAAAACATTCAAAAAGGATTCTACACAGTAGCCTGCAGACATCCTGGTTGCTAAGCAACATGAAGTGCTGTGTCACTATATACACCTGTTGTCCGAGCATCAACTCTAGGTCCCGTTAAATAATTTACCCTACGTGAAGGGTTCCGAACATAAGCTTTATTCCATCCAGCAGATCCTGTTTTGTCCTTATTCATATTTACTGTACTCACTAACCTCTGTTTACTCGAATCCAAATAACCGTTCCAGGCTTTTCGAGCAGTTAAGAGGCTTTTACCATCACACTCCTCGGATCCATCTTGATGCCTACACTTTTTTCCTTTTTCTTTCTTTTCCATACGCAAAAAAGGCTTCTTATCTGTTAAACAAACCGGCTTCTCACTAGGATCCGCATCAAGTGGTTTTAAACCATCGGAGTCACATACTCGTTCTTCAAGAGTGTATACCTTTCTGATACAATTAACAACTCTCTTGAATTCCGGGTGTGAAGTGGGTGTAAACTCATTTGAAGAATTCTCATGTCTCGCACGCAGATCACTAATAGATTCCGTACTATGTCCTGTTTTAGCACGATTAGCTAATCTCCCAAACCTACTACTAGCTATCCTAGCACGAGACATAATAAAGTCAGTCAATTCGTTGAAAGTAGGCTCTCTTTCCTCTTCGTACCATTTAACTCCTAGCTCCGCCCACTGGACTTGCATTCGATGAGTTGAGAGCCTAAATATTCGTTCTAAAGTTACTGGAGAATTTAGTTCTGCAATACAATTTATCTGTTCCATAGTAAGAGTAACGTTTTGCATTTTAATTGTTAATTCCGTCAATTTTTCTGGATCATTATAGTCCGCATTTCCAGTTCTAAACAAGTCCTCCAGAGTTTCACGGGCTATTACATGCGATCGTCCAAGGAGCTGCTTTAAAATAGCCTTAGCTCTTTTATATCCTACTTGTGGTTCCTTTATAAGGCAACCTTCAATCGCATTTCTTGCTTTTCCTTTACAGTAATGAATTAAATATAATAAACGCAAATTATCATCCCTTACTCTAGGTTCTATAAACGATTCAAACTGCTTAACGAACCTAAAGTAGTCTCGGTGTTTGCCGTCAAAGAATAGAAGTTCAATCTTTGGTAATTCCAAGGCTACTACCGGTGTCCTAAACATCTGATCCTTCTCTGGTACCTTAGAGTTCTCGTCCGAATTTTGTTCCTTAATGCATTCTAAGGGTGACTTACAATAATAAGTATCAAACATAACATCATTCCTGTTTGAAAGTGAACCCATTAAACATGAAGCATCGTAAAAGACTTGTCTCGCATTTCGGGATTCTTCATGATCTTCCACCCTCTTCGTGTTTGTTTTCTTTCGACAGCTCATAGTTAATTGAAATTCAACGGGAAATAAATAGCAAATACAAAATATAAAGTTTCCACCGGTAAATCTTCTTCGTCAATGAAAATCCAAAAAGATCAGAAGATCGTTTTCCAAAATACAGTTTGATCAAAAAAAGATAAGTAATCCAAAGTTCTTCTTCCAAGAAGTTTAATATTGTAAACGATGAAAATTCCAAATGTTTCCTTGTTCTTCTTAATAGTTAGACTATGGGTGAATTTTCTACCGTAGCAGTTCACTTTGTTTCCATTAGGTGTAGGTTGAACGCGCTGTCTCGAATCCAATATCAAAAACACAACAATTCTACGAGAAAGAGGTCTGTTTTCATTAGAAAATGGAAATACAAACAGTTACCTAACTAATAATACAACTTCCAATTCAAAATTACCACTATGGGTATCCGATTCCAAAAGAATAAGTGTTACCAGTTCTTACTGCTACGGTATCAAATCCAAATATGGCTGTAGCCATATTAAATATCAAATTTAAACAACATATATACAGTTCAGAAGCAAACATAAAAACTTCAATATAAGTACAAATATAGAAATAATAACAATATACAATGATAAAATCTGAAAATGGAATCAAATAAAGTACCAAAATGTCAACAGAAAGAGTTAGTCATATCATAACACAAATATAAATACATGGAGGGATTTTCCAAAAAGCAAAACATTCAAAAAAGATTGTACACCTCAAAACTGTCAACTCAAGCCTCGTTCCGCTATACGCAGTCTAACTTCCTCAAGTTTGGCGTGACAGACGTATTTGCGTGATTCGTCGCTGTAGTTACGGCACTCCCGCACGGGTTGAAGAAGCACCGTGCGACACCGTGCGAAAGCCATTCTTAAACGCAGAGACCTAACCGATCGACAACGGTTGGACCGACGTATCAACAACATCGAAATGAAACACGACACTGGTCCAGAAACGTTGTTACCTATGAGATAGATTATTAGCGGACGACTTTTTCCCACAACTCTTCCTGTTTTAACTTCCCCAACAGACGCAAGCTGTACTTATTTGGTTTCAGAATCATGCCATGCATGAACTGCTTATATGACCCTGGAAAACACCAGGAACGCTGTTCTTATATCTTCAACGAAATCGCGAATCACCAAAGACACCCAGACGTAGCTAATCGAGAATAGATGTGCTTTCAAACTAGGCGGGACAGTTAATCTCCATTCTCCTTCATGAGTACATACGTTATGCTAATCCAAGCATATGAACCTTGCCTTATGATCATCGAGGTCTATTCATACGTTATACTGCACACCAAGATGACTGAACTGAAGACAATATTTGACGTCGGTATATTCAGACAGATTACAGGCTTATTGAGCAATACAGTTGTTATCTAAAATATTCTGGATAGTAAAGAAAGAATGATACTTACAACCTGCATGTCTGTATTCTTGCTCATTTCGTCAGTTAGGCGTTCAGCTTCCATACACAACATGTAGCGAAACTTGAAAGGCAATGAAAACATGTAAAGGACTGCTGGATAGGAAATCTGTAAAGCATAACATGTATTTTTGCTGTCGTCCAGGCTTTCCATTTTAGCTGGGTTCACTCTATATCTTTTTAAGTGCACAGTTGTAGATTTAGATAGCTGAGAGACGTTACATATATTGGAACGAAATAGTTGTAAACTGTTTACAAAGAATGCAGAACAATCACTTTAACAATTTCGTTTGACATACATCTGAACAAAATCAATGGCTTATATATTTAAACGGCCATAAAAATGTGAAACTTCCAAACAAGCTACTGTGAAAAACTTTTTCACTCTACCACTAACACATCACGCGAATTATTTTTGGCACCACAACACCAATGGCATATATTCCTAAAAGTTCAGGAAACCCTGCATTTTATTAGCCACTAATCCCATATCATGAACATCCCGGGCAACTCTCGGCACGCATTAACGTCTACCATTGCCGGTGGAAAAAGGTATATTTACGTCATCCATGTGGTGACGTGTGTCCGCCATTTCGTTGAAACTGCTGCAGAAATTAGCATCTTTACTAAAAACAGAAAATAAAACGTTTTGACGACCCAGTTTTCAATCTACAGGAAACGAACGGAAAACCGACCGTTAAGCATTGCAAAAGGTATGTTTATCCCTACGTCGTTATACACGAACATTCACTAGTTCGTTGTTGTGATAAACGTGTCAGAATCAATCTTTGGTGTAGAATGGCTGTGGCACCATAACCAACCCCCCGACCCGGGGAAACGAAGGTTAGTAGACTGTAAAACTAAATTATTGGTTTAAGGAGTTTTCTTTCGGTGAGTGTAGATTATATTCAGTCAAGGTTAAACACTTATCCGACCCTTCATTTCATCCAATACTTGACAGCTACCGGGAACTTTGCCTAACATGACCGCAATTGTCATGTGTAATAGGCAACGTTGCAAATCGATCAACGACTGCATGAAATAGTGCGGCTACCAGCTCCTGAAAAGCTAAGACTTGCTGAAAAAAAGTTCGACTGTATGGTAGTTTTAAGTATTATTCTACAGTCAAACAGCTCATTGACTTCCTCATTTTAGATGGTACGAGAAGGAAAGCGACAATTGGCATCCAAACGGTAATGACTTGACAGCTACCCTTAAATCTACAGCTCCTTTTTCGAAAATCGACTTGGTTATAGCCATTGACAGAATCCCTATGGCACTGAAAGACATTCTTGAAACACTTTTGACTCATGAATTTTCGCACATGCCTATCAGTTAAAGAAATACTGATCAAGTTTTTCACAGTCTCTACTTTGTTTATGCTTACTGTTATCACAGTCTTATCGCACGTCCGGGAGAAGAATCCCGTTTCCAGCATCTCATTCTTGTTTTCCAACGACTTCGAAAATATGACGTCACTATCAACAAGCAGAAATTTCAACTTCCCAGGACATAGTATTGTTGATCATAGTAACTGCCCCTCGGAATGTAGATGACAGCTATTCTGGATTGCCTGGAGCCGACCACAGTCAAGCAAACACTCAAGTTCGATGGAACGGTAAGGTTTAACAAGCGGTTTATACAGAAATGTGTGTGTCTCATAAGCCAAATAACCGACTAACTATTTGAAAATGTGGAAACCATTAATTTGAATGACACTGCAAAGAGAGAATTTTCCAAAGTGATAAATACTGGATCGTGAAATAGAATTTTCGGTATGAAACTCCCAATTACTTATTGAGATTTACGACACTTTTAACCCAGTGTGGAAGGGTGAGAATTCACTCTGATCACCGACCTTAAACCCTAAACGTCCCTCTTAGCTCATCGTCAGACAAGTATTTTCCTAGAGAGTCCCGAAAACTTAATTACATGTCGCAATTTACCTCGGATAAACGATACATTCTTGGAGCCAACAGTATAGTTGCATAGGCTTCTCTTCATTTATCTCCTTTGAACAATGTACAAGGAATTGATATTCCTAAACTCGCTCAGCTTGAAAAATAAGACGACGATCTACAGTTGTCGCCGGTAACCATCAAAATTTGAATCAAACTGATGGGAATTGGAAAAGGAACATTACTTTTTGACACATACGGGTAGAGCTCCTTCAATTTTGTCGAAACATTACCGAGACATTGTCTACTATACGTTAGACGAACTTTCCGATCAGGATGTGCGAGAAACCATCAAGCTGATAACATAACGATTTTGTCGACTTGATGTGGGCCAAGACTGGAAGGAGTGGGCCCGCCTCTCTGTGAGCTGCTCGGAAACGTAGGTTGATCAGATGTAATAAACATTGTTCCTCAGGACGACCAGAAGCAATATCTATCTAGGATATTACTGTTGAAACTGTAACCCAAGTTTTCACTGATCGATGAGTAGCAAACTTTCAAAGCCTTTCAAATATTACTACAAACCGTTCGAATCTGAACTTTTTCGCAGTCTTACTACACTTATAAGAGTCACCGAGAACTGAAAACCTCAAGTATCTTCAGTACTATCAAATCTTGACAGTTTGTATTGAAATATATACACTGCAGTCAGACAAAAAGACAGCCCATAGCAAAAGGTACGTCTCTAAATATCTCTTATCCGTCTGAAACGCAGAAGGAACATATGGTTCACAGCAATATCATCTGTTAGTCTCGCTCAACTTCGTTTTACGAGCACCATGATAATCAGAAATATGTGTTTATGGGTCCACGCTTTCAAGAAATTTCTGCATTTCGCACATCGTTCTATTCTTAAGGCTGAAGAACCAGAATAAAAGTTTGTTTAAACACACCATCTGGTGTCAAGGTCGTAATGGCCCAGTCGTTTGTTCCTTTACCTTATAGAACAGAACATCGCAAAAGGCATCTTTCGACGTTATCGCTCATTTGCGACGACGAATGCTTGTCGGATTCACAAATAAAGGCTTACCAAACCCGCCTACAGTAAGTCAGACTTTGTGAATATTGTTTCATTGTATTGAGAATATTTGTGAAACTAATATATGTACGAGTTTTCGAGCGTGTCAGTTGAGTAAATGCCATTGAAATCCACTGGTCTTTCCCAACCTAACTGCGGAAATCATTGCGGTCTACACAGCTATTTTGGTATTATTCCGATCGTTCTTAATGAGGACATCACCTTCTTGGTTGTCGAACTTTATTTAATTGCTCTGGAAATCTATTCATGGCTGTTTTTAACCCTTAGCTGTCCTCTAAGGGGTTTTGGTACTGCCTTTTTACGACCAGTAAGCTAAAGGTAAATATCCACTGGTTCTGAGGCTGACCTGAATCTAAATATGCTCCAGAGCGAGCACAGTCTTTAATGGAGCCTCTACCGGTGGTTGATAGTGATTTGGTCTAGTTGTGTCCAGCGGAGTCTGTTTTAGGGTATTTATGTCAAAATATGTTTCTCGTTATGCTGAAAGTTGGCATTTGCCTGAAACAGGTACCGAGTTACATTTCGGTTTCGTCTTGCCTACCTACTTTAACTACACCTAAGTGGTAGTCAATCGGGGCGTAGGCAGAGACATTAAAAAAGTAACGAAGTGTTCCAATATTCTCTAGTCCCTGCTGTCCCGTTTAATTGGGTAGTGCATGACTGACTATTCACTAGAGGGAGAGCTAGTTCTGCTTTTGAATTTAATACTAAACCGACACCAGAGAGGCCACGGGTAATAGCAGTGAGGTCTCGATATACGAACGGTGAATCGCCACTGTTCTATGTATTAACAAGATAAAGTCGACTGAATGACTGCACTTGGGTCCTGTATCAGCGTTTCTGAAACACTGCCTACATCAATGGAGTGAGACTCTAGAGTCCTAGATAAGGAAGCCTGTTGTCCTATTTGGTACAATGTCCGGAAATTGAAAGCTCCAAAGCGTATTTTCGAGCGGGCTTACACGAGACTAGAAATAACATTTCGTGAACACAAAACGTTTGAATCAGCGGCGCAAAGTGACGAAGGAATGAAAGAAAGGGTTGGTCGTGGCGATAACAGAGTTATTATGAGGTGGAAAAAGTATTTGATTGTGACCAGTTCGGTCTCATGGGTTGTTGCGCTTATGAGGGTGGATGTCACTTCCTAGCTGTCAACACCGTGAAAAGGTGCTTCTTGAGAAACCTGAAAAGAAAGTTGGATTAGTGTCGGTCTATAGACTTGGGTCCGTGACCGCAGAGCCCAGGCGACAACTGCTTGAGGCCGGTCACGCACGGCCTTTTTATGGCAAGTTTGTAGTGATAGGTCGGCTCTTGTTTAAAAGGCCTTACCGCCGGAGACGGAAATCCGTGACGTACGGTGAGGTGTGACATTTTTAGGGTCGATCATTTCTAAGAGTACGTTCTTCCTCACAAAGAGCTGTCATAGGTCCGTGCGAATACAGCCACTGTCAGGGAGGTCCCAATCACCACTTCGTAGGGGGAGTGTTGTCTACAAACCTGAAAGGACGAAAAGCGAATGTCCATTGCTTGGATCGGCCGGTGGGTACGGAGGGTCCACTTAGAGGAGTTGGAGAATTCTGACTTCAAACCAATGGTACACATGGGTTTCAGGATCCTGGGAAAACGATCGGCGTGCGAACCTACTGTTGGTCTCTGGCTACTGTGGGACTGCCTCTCTTGAAATTACTCCAATGCCTCGTGGATTAGGCCTTTGGGATAAAGGGGAGCGGCCCCCTAAGCAAACCACCTGCTTCGATGTGGGCACTCGTGCAGTATCCTAGCCCGTTTACAAACTCAATAGTTTGTGTAGCACATAAATACTTATGTGCCCCTTTGTACCGATAATTGTGATAAATAAATAAATTATGAACAATGTACTAAGTAACCTCGGAAATATGAATAAACCAATCCTACATAAGTCGCGGCGGTCTGTAAAGCTAGGCTCTTGTGGCTGTTTACCAACGAAAAAATATCTACTGGCAATTTTAAAATTTCGCTGTATGGACGCGCATTTTGTACTGCTATAAACTATAACCACAAACATCGACAGACCACTTTTGGAGGTTAGGTCACTATCTATCTACTCTGACCACTCTTCCCTACCTGGGACACAATAGACAGATGGGAAAAGCTGTCATCGCATTTGCTAGTTTTTATGACTCTTCAGTCACAAACTTTTATTTGGGTTTTTACCGCTACCTACATATATCTAAATTAATCTACATACTACTATACCATGCCTTTATATTATTCTATGTATTGAGTTGTTTGACAACAACTCGATCTAAGCCTCCGTTATTTTGTAATAAGCCCTTCAACTGTTAGCAAAATACAAACTTCCAACAACTCATCCACTCTAATGAAGTGTTCGAAGCTTTCAAAGAATATGAAGGACACTGACAACATACTGACCTTACAGGAACACTTGAGAACATAAAGCTTTGAGGGAGAAAAGAGAGTAAACCAAAACGAGGTACATTTGTCTTTATGGATTGAGTTTATGTAGCACATAAATATTTAGTCATTGCTTTGTGACAATATTTTTCGTAAATAAGTAGTTATTAAACTATCATACAGTAATGGTCCTGTCAGTATTCTGAACTTATGGACACTATTGATTTAAAACCTAAGTTCTTCGAGTCCCGTAAATTGATCCGTCGTACCTACCACCCGAATGAATCACTGGAAATTTGCCTTATTTCATTTCAGCTTCGTCGACATCGCTCGCGCTACGAAAAGGCAGTAATTAGAACTCTGACAACCGCTACGTACGCGCACTGCCGTATGAGAGCATTTCGGTAGGAAGAGTTCACTCTCCTCACCTTTGACCGTACCAAGGCTTTTGGGAGTGAGTAAGATAAAACTTGTAGTATCATTAAGTTATATAACGACTGTCTTCATCATGAACATCGAGATGCTAATGCTAGCCTATTTCAAGGATTGTTTAGTACTGTGAATACATGAGTCAACTATTGATCCTCTTTTTATATATTCCAAAAGAAACACTTCAGTACTTTTGTATGAGTTAAAATACTTAAGACGACTCCAGTCTACATTATACAGTACAGATCTGCCCCGGCAATTTCTACATCGGAATTCGAATGCCGTCCGAAATGCTTTCTCGAAACCCATCTTGATAATAATGATCTTGTCATTGAAAAACAGTAATACTCATCTTGTTACAGTGCTAGGTCGTAAGTTTAAGTCTGTACAAAATGTTTCGAAACCTAGTGGTAAAACTTTATTCGCTAAATTATTATGTACACAAACTTGATTGTTGAAGAGCCGAATGATAAACTAGTGGAATTTAGTATGTAGTTGCTATCCCGCATAGTAAATTCGCGCACAAATTCATTTCTATTGTTTCTTTTAGGGAATACCGTACATTTTTGGATGCAGTCAGTCGTCTTGCGCTTTGCAGCAATGTATGTGTGACAGAAGAGGCTGTCACAATAGGAGAGCATGGTTTACTGACTGGGGAGTCCTTGAACGCACTTCAACATGCCGGAGCTATATCTGTATATAATACACTGCAACAAAATAATTGGGAATTTCCTATGTCGGAAGGTATATATGTATATGATATTAATTCTCATGTTTCAGAGGGTGAAGTAGCTATAGTCAAGGCTCATGTTCCCATTCCTGACGAGTTTTTAGATTCCGAAAAACCCATCCGTTCTGACTGGCCTGCAGTCCATATTTCAGAATGCTTTGTTGAAGGTGAACGAGCAAAACTGCACGGTTCTGTCCGGCCACTACGAACTTTCTTACCGCCTACTATTGTTTTCCGTAATGCTGCGGATGTAGATGAAGATGTTCCCGAATCAGAAGTTAATATTATAAATTCTGGTCCAGAAGGAAGCATTGAAATAGTTCAATCACTTAAAGGTTTATCAGTTAAAAAGCCATGTAAAGATGGTAAAGGAGGTAAGTAAGACTTATAAATTGATGAATGTATTATTGTTTTCTCAACTAAAATCCGTTTGTTGACCCTAAAATATATATTTATTATTCTTAGTAACTTCCGAGGTTTCTTTTCTTGCGAATTCATAGATTTATGGGAAACAAATGCTGTTGTTAGGAAATGAGTACTGGGTAGGGATGGCAAATCAATAGATGAAGTGGTAAGTGTTCATCACTTGAGGTTGTTGCGACATGTGTTACAAGTGCCCAAAGACCGACAGATTAGACTAGCGATGTTTTGTGACGTAGAGGTACATTGGAAAAAGGTTAGGGGCGGCCAGACCGAAACATGGCACAAATCAATGAAGTCACTGACAAGTGGACTAAGCCATGTTAGTGATTGTAGACTACTTTGTTGGAGTCCACGAGACAGTAGTACCCGATTGTCAGATACTTTAAGTGATATGGCTCAAGATCTCTCGCAATGTTGCAGGCGCACCCATTATTTGCCTTATTTTAAATTCTAATCTTCTGAATTCCTCATGACCGTTCTTCTTTTTTATAACTGGTTTCTCCGGTGTATACATCTCGAATGATATATTCGACCATTACTGCTACTACTTCTACCGCGTCTACTACTATGGGATTTAATTGATAATTGCGTTTTTGCGCTAATGTAGTATGAAAATTGGAACTGATGTACGTACGTACGAAGTTCTGCGTTTTAGCTGACTTTTTGGTAAAATATTTTAAAAATGAAACAGTCAACTTGAGTGTTGTGGTTAACTCAGCTCCGCCATATCAGATTCTACTTACGACTATTGCTAATTATGAATAATTGTCTGATATCTCATAATTCAAGATGAATTTGGGAAAAGCTTAATATTCAATGGATGTCAAAATGTATAACAACTGTATGTGTCAATATCTATCACTTGTAGAACACAGAAAAATCAAAAATTGATAGCAAAGGTCAGTGTGGTTATATGAATTAAAAGTTAAAGAGGACTTCCTCATTCATGAAGTATCATTTATTAATGAAAAGTAATGAGGAACTTGAAAATTTGATATCCTCATATCACTTTGTGGTCATTTAAACGCCTTTCAAACAACCAGACATTTTGAATATAAAATGCAATAAATAATACACTGACTAAGTTCCTCAAGTCAGTCAACTACAACGCAGCACTTTAAATGTACGTACATCACTTCAATTCGCCATACCGCATTAGCACACATAAATCGAATTGTCAGTTCAAACCCCATACTTGTAGAGGTATTAGAAATATTTACTGTAATCAAAAAGATTAGGGATCGAAAATATCCCAGTGGAATAAATTCAAATGATTTCTAGTTTCTGTAAATTGAAAATTAGTAGGGTTTCCGTTTGTGATTGTCAAAAATGCCAGTTTAGGTTTTCGCAAGGTATGATTTCTTGCAAACACAGGAACATTGTCTAGAATAGTTTCGTTTTTAGATTTTAATCACACCTTATGTAATGCATCATATTGTGGTGTCGTTTACTCAGTGTCCATATTGAGAAAAATTTGCGAAATTTCGTTAGCATTATCAACTAAAATAAAGCAGTTATCTTGTACTCATTTCCTAGAATTATTTTCATCTTAACTTAGTTCATCTGTAGCTTTTAAACCTCGCAATATTACTTATTACCTCTGTTATTGTTGAATCTTAAAATCATAATTTAGTTAAGTATATTCCAATAGACGAGTATTACTTTGGGCATCAAGATGGAAATACTGATTACGTGGAGGAAAAAGGTGATTTCCGATTCAAATGTGCTGTTTGTCAACGAATTTTTTATTCGAATACAAAATTGATGTCTCATATTCTTGGTCACGTTGATGAAGCTTCACAGGCTTGTCTGGACACTGCAGATACTACACAATGTTCTGTATGCAATCAGATATTCTTTTCTGCCTTTGATCTAAGAGATCACATTGAAAAAGTGAGCTATGGATTATTTATATGTAATTCGTGTATTTTGAGGCGCTACTATTCACAACTCGTCATCATTGAGAAGCAATCATGAGGACGTCCGAGCATTAGGATTTATATTTTATGTAGTTTTCTGACCAATTTTGTTTACACAAATCTGCTATGATGGAACGCTATATAAAGACTGAGTGAAGAGTAGGTTAGCATTTGACTGTATGTCAGCCATTAATTATTTAAATCCTATCCAACTTAACAACTAGTTTTCCTCGTTATTCGCACATCAGTTAACTACTATTCAGCTGATTTTATGTCTGAGAGCTTGAGATATAAGCCTGAAATATTTGTTCTTAGTCGAGTTCCTCGGGGATTTTTAATACTTGTACCTTGCTATCATTGTTTTTTCTATTTTACGAATTTCCTGTTCGATAAATTTGCCATAGCTACCATGACCATTATCTCAACCAATAATCGTGTTTTTTTTTATATGACATGCAACAACCAAGTGCAATAGTCAGTTCTTGATGCAATGAATAACGTACAAGGTTCATTTTGATTTTTATATCTCACATTTTTTATATAAACCTGTATGACTCATGTTTAAGTGCATGTTGTATATTATCGATTACCTTCCAACAAAATAAGTCTTAACACAATTGGCTTTTTATGCTAAGACGTATTCTCATTTTCACTTGGCGCGTTCTTTTCGTTTTACGGAGCTAAGTTTCAAATTTCGCTTTCGAAGCATGAAATGCTGTCACTACGAAACGAGTACTAGGTAAGGATGGCAGATCATTTGATGAATTATTGGAACTTCATCAGTTGAGGTGGTTGGGACATATGTTACAAATGCGCAACCACCAACTGCCTCGACGAGCGATGTTTTGTGGCGAAATAGGTTGGAAGAAAGCTAGTTGTGGCCAAACCAAAACATGGCAAAAATCCATGAAGTCACTGACAAATGGACTGAGTCATGTTGTTGGATGTAGGCTGCCCGTTTGGGATCGGCGAGACGAAAGTCACCGATGATTAGAGACCTTAAATGACATTGCTCACTATTGTTTGCAATGGCGCAGGTGCATCCACTCTTTGTGTTCTCTCGGATTCTAATCTTCTGAATTCCTCATCATCTTTCTCTTTCTAAAGTTATCTCAATGAATTGTACTTCTCGAATCATATCTTCGACCCCTAATCTTCTCCGTTACTGCTAATGCTTTTACTATCATTACCATTATTGGATTTGAACTGACATTTGCGTCTCTGTGCTAATCCGGTATGGCAACTTGAAATGAGATACGTACGTACGAAGTTCTACGTTGTAACTGATTGACTTCTTGAACGTTTGTACAAATGGTTTTTTTACATTTTTTGCGGCTAGTTTCTAATGAATAATTTTTCATCTTTCGTGTCGTACTTTTAGGAACACACTGTTTCAGCTTCTGGCGATGAAACAAAAACAGACCCTCTTGCACAAATCACCTCCCAGCTGTTGATTCAACAACGAATAGATGGTCGTGATGATTCTATAAGTAATCTTGACCATATGGAAATTTTAGCACCAAACTTAAATGGTATCTCAAACACACCAAGTTGTCGCATTTGTGGAAAAGTTGCTGCCAACAAACTATTATTAGCTCATCACCTTCAGTCTACTCATCGTCAACGTGAAATGCCTTATGTTTGTCGCTTATGCTTGTTTCGATCATCTATGTATGAGGACATACTGGATCATTTTAAAAAGGTTTGTTTTATGGGTTTGTTTCCCATCCTATTTGTTTGTTTTTGCCTTTATTTATATAGAAATGGTTGTATGACAACGCAAAGAGCATATTAGGAAAAAATTATAAGTTATGAGTGTTAAAATTTTGAATCAAAGAATCCATCGATAAGTTATTTTTCATCCTTTATCTATGCTACGTTGTAAGTAGCGTCAGTACTCACTTGGTGTGACTTCATTTGAGTAGTTTTCTTCCAGTAGTGCTGTTGCGTCGATTATATAATCAGTCAGCAACAACGTGGAACTTCGCACGTAAGTATATCGGTCCGAATTGCCATCTCAGTAGCACAGAGATGCAGTTGTCGATTCAAATCCCATGGTGGTAGAAGTAGTAGGAGTATGAGCAGTAATCGGAAAGTTTACAGTTTAAAGATGTTATTCAAGGAGTATAATCCAGTGAAATAAATTAGATAAGATAAATATGTAGGTTATGAAGTATTCAGATTAGAATTTGGGGGAACACAAATGATGGATGCACCTGCGCCATTGCAAACTATTTTGAGCCGTGTCATTCAAAGTCTCGCCTACGCCATAAATGACGCAAGTTGGTTATCCAGTCGAGTCTTCTGTATCCGTGCTGAGATTTCGTCAGACACCAGGCCATCGGCACTGATGTGACTCTATTATTTACCTCAGTTACTTTAACAGAGTGATGTGTCCATATCTTCGTACCCACTGAGATAATAGAACTATGAATTGATTAACATATGACATAGAATTAGTCATGAATAAGAATCAAAGTCCGTCATTTAGTATTGAAACTTTTTACATTACTTTCAAAATGGGGAATTAAAAGATGCAATTAAAAGATGCAACGTCTTCTAATGCTATATCTTTTTCGGGACAGCTACCTTGATCTCTTATTCTGTACCGTTCAAATCTCAGTTAGCTCTCGTTTGCCCTTGTGAAATGATTCGATATTCATTGCAGTTTTTTTTAAACAATATGGTTCAATTATTTTAAAACTAAAAGGTTGCTTGTTTTTATTTGAAATAAAATCACAAGACTGAATATTTTACTGAACTGACACTTTATATGCGAATTTTCTCCTCCGTTGCATTACATTAGTAACGTATCTATAAGTCTCAAAATTTATTATCCGTTCAGTTTTTTCCTTCAGTTTTTATTGCATATAGTCAGTCTCATTATTACTATTAACTTATATTATTTTCTCTCAACCCTCGCTTGTAGTCTGTTCTGATTGACGTGATGGTAAAGACTTGAGGTGGGTGAAAGGGCTCACGGTCCCCTATCTATCCCATTCTCACTTCTTATTTTACAAACTTTGATGTAGTAGATCACTAAAAGCATGTGCCACAACATATGATGATGATAAAACCGAGGAATTGGATAAGTTAGTATTTCTTGTATTCGACAGCGTCTTGAGTTTGGCAACAGTTCCTTGGGGAACAGTCCCACAGGTTTGTTGTCATGAAAACGTTGATCAGACTCTCCCAACACATAACAGTCTGAAGTATGTTACTAACGAGTGCCGTCATTCGCACAAATTGTTTTACCGACCCCTGGTTTCTTGTTATTGGTGACTCTGACGGGTTAAGGCAACGTCCGTGAGTTGCAAGATGCAGCTGCTGCTTTCAACTTTTTAGCACTCGGATTACGAAGTTTTGCTATCCTTACGCCTATTTTGTGAAAATCTACGCGCAGTGACAGCAATGAGTGTCAAGTAGTTGTAAGAATCTTACGGAAAACCAATATGATAAGAAAGCCATTTCATGAAGCCACAAGTACAGTCTATCCTTATTTCTGTTATATTTTATAATTTCTCAGTAACTCTGATGATTCTCTATACTGTTTCATATTTATATGGTATACCTTTTATTCCAGATGCATGATAATTCAAACCACTTACTTTGTACCTATTGTCTTCGTATATTTACCCCTTCGGATGCGCGTTGTTCGAACGTTCAACCAGTTTGTCTGTCAGCTTCTGGTGGGATGAGTACTGTAGGCCTAGGTTTAGGTGTCGGTCAGACGCAAGTTTATCTTCAGCACTTACGTCTACATCAAATCAAGCATCAACTTCGTCGATGCCCAACATGCCGTTTAAATTTTACTAATAAATCAGATTATCAAGTACATCGACGCTTAGATCATAAAGCCACGAGAGATCATGGTGCTGAGAAGCCAGATCTTCGTCAAGATTTTTATGAGGTTAGTTTTTAGAAGTAATCCAATTTATGAAGTGTTTGTCTAACGAGTTTTAAAATGAAACTAGTTACATAAACAGCACGTTAAACTCAACTGTCAGAACAGCTGAATACTTGACGATACACCAAAGTCCAATACTTGATAACCAAAAAACCTCTCAATTCGTGAGGCAATTACTAGATTATTTATGGCACATATAAATTCTGGTAAATCAGGACACTAAAGTGTCACGCTACATGAAATAATAGAATTCTAAAAAATACGAGATGGAGAAGTTATACAAGAAGTAAATGAATAAAAACAGTATTTGTTATAAGAATTGATCACACACAAATATCAGACCAAACTAGGTCCAAACGAGTATGTTTGCTTTGGAGATTTATACACACTCACTAACTAAAAGGAAACGACTGCCATTCATCTAACAAAGTTTTGAATATTTGATCAGATCAGTATCACATTGGTAACTTAAATGTATACCGTACATGCGGCATCGTAGGCTTGGTTTTCCAAATCACTTGTTGTTTTAGCTTCATAACAGAATGCCTGCAGTGCTAACGATTAACAATTTTTCCCATAACACTTACAGTTATTCTAAGGACATGAGTTCTGAGTACCGGTTTTTAGATTCGAACGACACCTCTCTTATTTTTGACGTCAATAGCATAGCTTTCCTCCTGAAAAGTAAGTGTAATTCGATGTCAGGTAGAGTCTTGCCAAGTCTGATTTGGATACCATTATAACAAGAATCAGTACTTGGTTGTAATTCTGCACGTTCAGTATACCTAGCAGCATTTTGTCAAAATACATTTCTTAACTGTTATTAAATTTCTCATAGCTAGAAGGCTATCACACAAAACAGCATACAGCTCAGGCTACTGAAAACTTTGACGACCACAACACATCTGTAGATTCTGTGCGTACAATTCGACCACATATAACATCAATGAATGCTCCAGAGGCTGGTTGTGCAAAAAACTTGGCTATAAACTTCTTACCTGAGAATATTGAGAAAATGAACTGTCTGGAGTGTGGAAAACGTATGGGTGATTTTGAACATGCGTAAGTCTTCAGCATATATATCACGTAATCGAGTATCAACATAATTAGTGAAAAAAATCATTTAATTTGTTGATTTGATTTAATTACCAAGATGATAGTAGTAACTCACTTATTTTTGTATCAATCGTATTTGGATAAATTACTTACTGAGTTTACTAAGCTTAAAAATGTAAGATTATGGAACTAGAGCAGTTACAGTGTTATGAATGTACGCCACTGTAGACTTCTGAATGATCCTTACTACGGTAGAATTATATAGTTGTCACAAGTATCAGGTATGTGGTTTCCGGGTTGCATGAGGTCAGCGAAAACCCTCAATATTACCCACTAATATATGCGAGTTCTTCTCTACATTTGTTCCTCTAATTAATCTTGTAAGCCGTTTAATGGCAAACCCTTTTTCTATCCTCACTTGTGTATGAAGTTCTATGTTGTAACTGACTGACTGATTGAATGATTTTGTTTGCAGGCAATATTTACCGTGTTCCGTGTGCAGATTTGCAACATGTTGCAGGGTTGGCTTTGAACGTCATTTTCAAAAACTTCATGTCTTCTCAAACGCTTCCCAAACAACAGATCATGATTGTGGTATGCCAATGGTTCGTCAGATCTTCTTTGACTGGAGCAATGAACCTAATCTTCTTTGTGATGGTAGTGTCATATCATCAGAACTAGCAGTTGTTGCGGGTGACCAACAGGATCTTATCGTTAATGAAGTCACAGATTTGACACCTACTGAAATGATGAATTTTACAACGATTGTCTTGACTGACGAAACAAGCCATGTTGCGACTGAGAAACAAAGCTTAACGAAACGACCCAATCCAAATGACTCTGTTACACGGTATATGCGAAATCAAATTGATTCACGAAATCTTTATTGTTCTCACTGTGGGACAAGTAACCTGGACGGAAATAGTCTTGCACGACACCTAGTTGAAGAATGTGGAACACTAACTGCAACCCTGCATCCAAACCTGTCATTTGCACAAACAAACTCTGAACAAAGAGAAGCCTCTGAAAAACAGTTAGATCAGAATGAAGTAAGTTGATTTCCGATTTTCTTTCAAGCCTTCTATGAGTTAGGATTACTGAAAGCCATAAATAACATCGCAGCCGAATAAAAATGCAAAATCATCCTGGTTATTTAAGTCTGAATTTCTAATCAACGGCATGTTTTATAAATATTCATGTTGTGTTCACCTCCGATACTTAAATACAAACTTCTTATACGTGAGCGCAAGCCATTTACTGAGTAAAAAGCTTTAATGAATAAAACTGATTGGAAACAGCTGTATACTCATTCATGTATGTTCCACCAGCAGCGTGTCTTATTCTTTAGGAAGGTAAATTAAATCTTAACCAATCGCATGCGCTTATCATTTGGCTAAGTATATCAGTCAACCCTGTTCAGCAATCATTTAGCATCTGGGTAAGGTCAGAGATCTAGGGATAAACTGCCGACGTATGCAATCAGGTTAAAAAGAACATAATTTTTAGGGATTAGTATATAAGACAATCTTCTCTTTTCCTCCTATCTAGCTGATTGTGATCACGAACGTCCTGTGTACGAGTAGAAATCGAGGCATTAGGTGAGGCTGTTAATCTTCATAGATCCAGTCTATTTAGTGTTTCGAGACCCACCTAGTTTGCTTTCGATTGAGGTAAACTAAAAAAATGCTTCAATTATAATTGATTACTATGAGATAGTGACTAAAAAGCGACTTTGGTTTTCTTGCTTGGTTTTATATTTACCACTTTAGGTGATCCTATTAAACTCCAGCAGTCAAGTATAGAGGTACCAATCTAGTAAATATTATTTTACATTAATTGGTACTTTATGTTTTATTTCAGAGTGGAAGTCTATTTGGAGCTACAGATCAAAGGGTTATCATGATTAATGAACCTTCCTTATTGTCTACTACAGCTACCAATCTTTCTGATAATGATGTAGTTATGGTGACTGTTGATACTGATCAACCACCATCCATGAGACTTGTTGAGTCGCCGGAAGATCAAACAACCTTGCTTAGTGGTACTCAGATTACAACTCAAAGCGATGGAACAACTACTATTGATGTTACTGATGCAGGTGGAGAAGTGGTACAACAGTTTATACTTCCGGATGATTTACAGCTCGAAGAAGGTCAAACACTAGTGATGATCCAAGGTGAAAATGGTCAACCTCAACTAGCAATCGTAAATCAAGCTGGTAAATTTACCCTAATTATTTGAAAATGTCTCTGTTCTCTTAATCTAGATTTAATAAATGGAGACAGTTCAGAGATTTTGGTGCAAACTGAGAATGAAGACTCTAGTGATATCCTGATTTACACTAATGTAAGTGATTCCTTCGATTTTACCAAAAGTCACGTCTTCACTAATTAATAAATATATTATATACATGTGATTTCCAATTTTCCTCTTCTATATATAGCGTTTGGAAACTCAAGTCGAAAACTCAGAATTAAATAGAGAAGAAGAAAAAGAAAATCAACAGTTCAATCTGTAATATTTTTGTTACGTATATATGTTTATGTCAATTTATATAAATAAATTTGTGTTGACAATTTTCATTTCTTTGTGATTACAATAAACGTATTATGCTTTTTGTAACTTTGTTAAGTGGAACTGAATGTATGGTTATTTAGTAACAAAGCATGCTCGTTCCACTTGGCTCGTATAGCACAGAAACATGTGATGATTTCGCTTTGTTACATTGAGTAAATTGTGTTAACTTAAATTTGTATTCCTGACTGATGTCAGTCAGTAGTTACAACATAGAACTTCGTGCGTATGTACTTAAGTTCATGTTGTCATACCACATGAGTACGCAGATGCGGTTGTCGATTCAAACCCAATAGTGGTAGAGGCATTAGGAGTATTAACGATAGTGGAGATTGGGGTTCGAAGATATTACTCAAGAACGATATTTCAGTGAGATAAGTTTATAAAGAGTAGGATGGGACTGATGAGAAATTCGAAAGATTAGAATATGAGAAAAGACGAATAGTAGATACACCTGCTCCATTACAACGATTTTGAGCTATGTCGCTCAAGGTCTCTAACCGTCGGTTACTGTCATCTCGTGAACCTCAACCACTTAGTCTACACCCGCTAACATGACTTAGTCCGCTTGTAAGTGATTCCATCGATTTGTGCCATATTTGGTCCGGCCGCCCCTAGCTTTCTTCCAAAGTACCCCTACAACGTTAGTCTAGGCAGTTGGTGGTTGGGACGTGTTACCAATGATGAACACATCACTTCATCTATTGATTTGCCATCCTTACCTAGTACTCCTTTCCTAACAACAGCATTGTTTGCTCGATTGTCGCAGGATATACGAGCAATGCTTCCAAGACATCTATGATCGAATACCAGTAACGTACGAATATCCTCTACTGTTGCTGGCCATGCTTCGCACCCGTATAGTAAGACGGAGTAAACTGCTGCAAACCGATATCTCGCCTACGCCACAAGTGACGCAAGTTAATAAAAGTCAGTTGAGTCTTCTGTATCGATGCTGAGATTTTTTCACACCAGGCCATCAGCACTGATGAGGTTTCCGAAATAAGTGGGGTGATAAACACGCTCAACTACTTCCCTCCTTGTCACTAGTTCTGTTCCCGATGCAAGCCGATCTTGAAGCTAAATTTTGATGGGCGAAACTGCATTCGGAACATGCTTCCAATATTTTCTTCACGATCTAGTATAAACCAATTGGTTTCTTTGCGCTCCATTCTTTTTTTCGGTACAGTTCCAGGTGTTTGGTGGTGTTCAGTGGATGAGGTTTTAGCCACTTGACTGACTGATTCTAGTCAGCTTGCAGTTGTTATTAAGTAAGTGATATGAGAAGGCCGTAATATCAAATGGAAGGTTTCATGACATGAATCAAGCCTAGCTTGCACACGAGGGAGATGATAATTCATATGTGAGTACGTGTTTATCAAGTCTCTTAAAGCTGTTCACTGAGGTGGCTGTGGTCACCTCCACTGGGAGAGCATTCCAACTTGAAACGACTTTTAAACGAGGAAAAGTATGCACGAACCTGATTGTTCTCTCTTTGATGCGTAATTTTTTGAGAATTACCTCGAGGGTAGTGGTTGTCATGCGTCGGTAAGGTGCTCACTTTGGGATGGTTTGGCGTGCTTAATACGTTGTACGCCATAATCAGATCACCTCTGATTCTCCTGTAACCCAGCACGATGTCCAACTCTCCCATGCTATGACAAGATTGAACGCACACAACCTGCCTCTCCAAAACCCATGTTGAGATTAGTGGAGTACTTTGTTCTTATCCATCTATTCGCTCACTAGCCCTTCTATCAACTAAGACAGGCTTAGTAGTAATGCGGTCGAGTCCTACCTATCTCATTTGAAGATTGGTGTCATCATAGCACACCGACACTGAGACGCAAATGTCAGTTCAAAAGATTAGAATTCGAGAGAACACAAAGAGTGGATGCACCTGCTCCATCGCAATCAATTTTGAGCAATGTAGTTTAAGGTCTCTAATCATCGGTGACTTTCGTCTCGCCGATCCCAAACGGGCAGCCTACATCCAACAACATGACTCAGTCCATTTGTCAGTGACTTCATGGATTTTTGCCATGTTTTGGTTTGGCCACAACTAGCTTTCTTCCAACCTATTTCGCCACAAAACATCGCTCGTCGAGGCAGTTGGTGGTTGCGCATTTGTAACATATGTCCCAACCACCTCAACTGATGAAGTTCCAATAATTCATCAAATGATCTGCCATCCTTACCTAGTACTTGTTTATTGACGACGACATTGCTTACTCGGGTGTCCCAGGATATACGAGCCACGCTTCGAATACTAATAACCTGCGAATGTTCTCTACTCTCACCGGCCATGTTTCGCATCCATGTTGCAGGATGGAGCGAACTGCTGCATAGTACACTCGTCCTTCAGTCAGCGAACGGATATCTCGCCTGCACCACAGGTGCCGCAGGTTGGCAGAAGCCGATCGAGCCTTCTGTATTCGTGATGAGATTTCGTCAGTCACCAGGCCGTCAGCAGTGATGAGACTGCCGTGATAAGTGAGGCGGTATACACGTTCGACTACTTCACTACCTATGACTAGTTCAAGTGCCGATGAAACCCTGTCTTGCACTTTGTCAGCGTCTTCACGAAGTAGGACAATGTCATCGGCATATTCTAAGTCGATTAGCGAACCTCCTGGTCAAAGGTCCACTCCTGATGAGTCGGACGGTGATACTGTTAAAATCAGAAGTATATCTACGACAAAGTTAAACAAGAATGCGGAGAGTTGACAGCCCTGAAGGGTAATGTACTTCTTTGGTACAGAATATAATGGTAAATCGCAGTGATCTGATGCTTTTGTGATATTTTATTTTTTCTTATTATCACTGTGGCCTACAAAGTCATGAGTGAGCTCTTTATCAGTATCATTTTCCAGATCTGCTTGTAATAGGATTTCTTTGGTAGGAAGTTAAAACCAGTGCAAGGTTACGAACACGACTTGTAGATGAGGTTAACAAGAGAAAGTAACATCAATATCATTGATTAGTTGCATCCTGCTATATCGTAAGTAGTCGTAAGCAAGCAAAGGTGAATATGCTTGGAAATATTTGAAATATAACTAGTTTTTATCATTATACGAACTAACATTTTTTGTTCACACACTAGATGTTTATATCCCTTAAATAATTGCTGCCCGGCATTCGGCAACACAAGGCGTACGTAGGCACTACCTATCCATGTTTCTCGCCAACCTCACTGTGAATTTTTCGTCCAACTATTTCTGTAGTTTTTCCAGAAAGAAAGGTTGATTAAATGCCGAAGAAGTCGACTTCATATTTCAATCTCTTTTGTATTCAAGCTGTAAAGAACGCCCAGTCTAAATGTGTTCTTTGTCAGTGTTTCACTTAGGCTGCCTGTCATTTATCGATGGTTTATTCGATTGCTCTTGTATTCACAATTTTTGGCGAATTTCCCAATGAGGTGACTTTTTATGTGGGTGGATCCTTTCGGTCGACTTTCGTTCTCCATGCTAGGTATTTTATTCTTGGGGCACAACATCCGCGGAAATTTAAGGTATAAGCGAAGCGCTCGGATTACTCCAAATTTGAATGACAGCTTGACTTTTCAAATAAGATCTTAGTTGTGTACGCTCATCCTTCAGATTTCATCTTTATTTCGATTGTCTCTCCCTTTAATCTGAATCTTGGTTATATTTTGTTCGTGATTCTTCTAACTGGTCAGTTAATTTTAAGCAATTTCGATGCGTTTGTTGACTACTACTAATTGGCATCATTGTCAACGCTGCGAAAATCCTTTGCTGTTTTTGTATTTTCTCTACCCAAGATTTCAACATCTTTAAGACTGAACATATGTTCACAATTGTCCACATGCATTGATATAAGTAATAAAATGATAATTTTACTCTTGCAGTCCGCTTTTAACCCGAATGGTGTAGGTTCATACGCGTCCCTCCCAGTCCAAGTCCAAAAGCGATAATTCTGGGAGAGAACGATTCTATATTTAATCAAAAGGGGAAATTCAGACAATTACCAGAACAATATTACACCTTCGAGTTTCCAATTACCACAATAGGTTCCGTTACTGGAAGAATAAGTGCTTCCAGTCAGTTACTGCTAGAGTATCAAATCCAAATATGGCTGTAGCCATATTAAACATCATTTTTAAACAACACATATATAGTTCAGAAGGAAACATAGAAACTTCAATACAAGTACAAGATATAGAAATAATAACAAGATACAAATGATAAAATCTCAAAATGGAATCAAATAGAGTACCAAAATATCAACAGAAAGAGTCAGTCATATCATATCACAAATATATATATATATATATATATATACATACATGGAGGGATATTCCGAAAACAAAACATTCAAAATAGATTCTACAAAAGTGAAGACATGTTATGGCGTTTGATAGCTGGGTTAAGTTCAACAGGATGAGAAGCTAGTATGAAAATTGGAATACGAGGATTTTGTGTGGACATTGTCATTTAGAAGATCAATGGAATCTCTATTGCCAGAATTATATCATTCGAGATGTATACACCGGAGAAACCAGTTATAAAAAAGAAGAACGGTCATGAGGAATTCAGAAGATTAGAATTTAAAATAAGGCAAATAATGGGTGCGCCTGCAACATTGCGAGAGATCTTGAGCCATACCACTTAAAGTATCTGACAATCGGGTACTACTGTCTCGTGGACTCCAACAAAGTAGTCTACAATCACTAACATGGCTTAGTCCACTTGTCAGTGACTTCATTGATTTGTGCCATGTTTCGGTCTGGCCGCCCCTAACCTTTTTCCAATGTACCTCTACGTCACAAAACATCGCTAGTCTAATCTGTCGGTCATTGGGCACTTGTAACACATTGTAGAATCTATTTCGACGGTGGCTGTCCTAATTGCTTCCAATAGAAACACTCCTGTACGTTACTCCTAGATCCAGGTTCCAGCCAAATCAAAACGGCAAAATTTCTAGGAGAAAACGTCTCTTATTAATATAAAATGGAAATACAGAGTCTTACGGTATTTTTGTTTCTTCCAGGACTAAATTACTCCGTAGAGTATCCAGTACAATAGCTAGA